>OY728147.1:156908466-157508466 GCA_963277665.1 Viscum album
GATCCCTTCTTATGCAACTAACTCCTTTTGGGGAGTCTATTCTTATGCCTTCCTCTTCCAACACGGGATGGAGTATCCTCAGTGTGAGGACAACTCTATTTCTTCTCAGCAACAACACTTCTCTGCTCCAGATGTAAATAATTCCAAACTAGAATTATCCTGTAGCTTTATTCTTATTCACACCAGATATAGCAATGTAATTCTCTTCTTTTCTCAAGCCTTCAATCTTCAATATAAAACTAGATGTATCAATGATGTTCTATATAGGCTCTCATTCTTCCTCTCTTCAGGAACCATATATGGTAGTATATGCAAACTCTTCTATTCTAGATCTTCAATATTAGCACATATCTTTCTCTTTTCTAGAAATGCTTTACACAATTGTATACATGAATTCCTGTATTCAATGCATCGCAACCCATGGTGTAGATCACACTACATTCTTCCCTTGTTTCACGATCCTGCCATGTGTCATGAGGTTTAACCCACTTGATATTTCCATATCTCTATCACTTCAATCTTTCCACATGACAACACCTATTCAAATTCAATTAAACTATCCCGATGTAAAACATTCCTTATATCCTCATAGAGAAACTCCACAAATTCTTGGTCAATCCTTCATTCAAACTACCAGAATAAAACTTCATGATATTTGACCTTTATGGTTTCCTATTATTCTTCACACTTGGGTTGATTAATCATTGCCAACCATTTATCATAGTCAAAACATCGATCTACATAATCCATGGATATCTCCTTTTAGATCCACCAAGTAAAATATCCGAACATCATGCAAGGATATTTTCATTTCAATCGATGAATGTTATGGAAAGGAATATTCATTTAAAACTCCATCTTCAAATCTAGAAGATATTTCCAATTTAAATATTTTCTTAGGAATTCATCCATTATCTCAAGTCAAGGTTCTTAAAAACCTCCTTAATATTCGGTCTTTATCCACATTTTAATTCCTCATAAAATTTATGCTTTTAATAATTTCGAAAATATTGCTTCGAATGACGTGGTACGACTCCAGGCGAAAGTCCCTGAAAAATGAACACAGGAAAAATCCATATGTGGTGGATTCCCATACACTACTTATTCAGATACACGAGCTCCCTTATATAGCCTAAATCACATGTGTGACCCTTCACATAGGAAAACGCCTTCATGTAACTGAATTTGCTTACATGACCCTTGTGTAGCCAATTTTGCATACGTGAATCCTTGCGTAGTTGAATTTTCTTACATCAGGGATTTATATGATTTACCTTATATTATATTGTTGGAATTCTCTTATGTAGAACCTCTACGTAACTGATTTTAGATACATGGAAAATTCCTTTATGTGGGAAACCCCATGCATATGTACTTAGTCATTTTTCTGGACATCTTCTATTCTTCCCCATTTCAACTAACCACATGATCATAACAAGCTTCCGTGTGACTGAATTTAAACACCATTGTCAACGCCCTTTCACCATAATTCCATATCTATATATTCAACAAGTCCAATCACTTAGAACCATGGTTACAATATGAGATAATATGAAATGATAAATTGTTGACTATTTAATGAGGTGATTGGAATTTCAAAAAGTAATGTATGAGAGATAATAACCCAAATGGTTTATAAAACATTTACCTATACTAATGTGGAAGTGGGATAATATCATAATAGACATTGTTATTAGTCTTTATAAGACTTCCCATAAGAATAATGAAATATGGGTTATCATTAATCGACTTAAAAAGTTAGGTCATTTCATAAATATACCAGAGGATCTTCCACTCGAGAATATTATACGACTTTATAATAATGAAGTGGTGAGACATTACACTGCATAATTTTCAATATTATCTGATCATGATATAATATTAACATCAACATTTAGGGAATTATTTATAAGGCCTTAAACACTGAGGTGAACCTCAACAGTGTATATCATCCTCAAAGAGATGAGTATTTTGAAAGTACCATTCATATATTAGTCGAAATATTGAGGTAATGTTCACTACTTCTAAGGAAAATGGTACCAATATCTACCTTAGGTGAAAATTTTGTACAATAATAGTTTTCACTCAAGCATACAAATGACATATTATAAATATTTATATAAGAAAAGATGACAAACCCAAACACATTGGAATGAAGCTAGTGGGATGAATATTTTGGGTCCATAACATTTATAAAAGATAATGGATAAAGTAAGAGTTATCCAATATCACACCAAGACTATGAAAATTAGATATAAAAGTTATGATAATAATCTAAGGACCAAGAGTTCTAAGTGGGGAACCATGTCTTTTTAAAGGTATCATCATGGAAGTGAGTTGTAATAACCCAACCCAAATCACTCTTTGACCTGGTCCGAATCACCAAAACACCTCAGGTGCACTTTCCAGTCACCATAAGCTAGTGTAAATGCCAAGAGATGATATATATATATATATATATATATATATATATATATATATATATAATTTAGTGGGAAGTCATTTTCCCTCTATTAATTCACCAAAACATAGAGGTCCTTCTAGAAAATTGGAATGAATGTTGCAGATGATGGATATATTGAAAATAATAACCCTCCCGTCAAGGGTATGTATACTCTGGGTTTACCTATTATACCTAGATAGTAAAATATAAAAAAAGTACATGTAAATGAAACTCCATACAAACATAGTCCAAAACATCCATACAAACTATCAATCAAAGCGAACTAGACATAATTGACATATGTATAGACCAAGAAAAATAAATGGACACGAAATTGTTCCATGTAAAGTCTCATATGTGTGATAGTATATAAAGAAAATCCATGACATCCCATGATGTCTCTACTCAGGATCATTGTCCCAGTATGTAAGCTTCAAGAGGGGGATGAATTGAATTTAAAAAAACATAACAATTTCCCCCCTTTATATAAATAAATGTCATAAGTTACAAGTTTCAAACTATTAGAGTAAAAAAATAGTGGAAATTAAACTATTCACAAGTTAACACTTAATCAAATATAGAAAAGTAAATAGAACAAAACTAAAAGTAAAAATTCAATGGAGTTCTAGATTACAATCCTTATACCCCAAAAGATATTATTAAATGATATCACACTTCCAATATCTAGAACTCTTCACTTTTAATCCAAAGTGGTAGGAGGATCAATATCTAGATCCAAAGAAATGAAGATCAAAATCTCTAGAACTTACTTGATCTAAAAGATCAGAAATAAAAGACCTATCCCCAGACATCTTCATCAGATATTGATAATAACAAGCTCCTACTACAGAGACCCTGCTAGATCAAATTATTGGAATCATCCAAGTCCATATCACCAGGACTTATTCAAACTAGAAGTTTAGAAACCCCAATTCCTATCCTTATAAATCTTTGATGACAAGATGATAAGAAGAAAACAATTACAACATGAAACTTAGATCTTTTACAGTGAAACCATAAAAAATAGAATCTATAAGATCGCACTAAAAACTAAAATAATTGTAAGATAAAAAATCACTGAGGTAGTGAACATCTATCTAAAGTCAACACTTCAGTGTGAGTCAAAATGTATTCCTAGAAGCCTCATTATTCTATTTATAGGAATTGAGTGTAACTAACTCACAATGGTAAACTATGAGATCTTTAGGCACATCTTTAACTTATAAAAAGCTCATAAAATGAAACCTGAAATTATATTATAAAGTAGTTATTTTGAATTCACAATGTTCCAAAAAATATAGGGTTCATAATTAGTTCATCCGAGATAGAGTGATTTAGAAGTTAAATCTACATACACAACTTAAACAAAATCTTTAAGTTAACTGAAGTACAACATAAAGTGTATTGTGATTTACAAAAAAAGTATTTAGAAGAATTCATTTAAAAAATGACTCAATAATATATCCTATTTTTAAAATCCCAAGAAACATAAGAAAAGGTAAGTTTAACTAAATTAAAAAGAAAAAAAATCCTCGATACTTTTAAACCCCCTTAAAGTATGATCCAGAAAGAAAATCTAAAAAAACATTCTCCCCCTTAGAACAACACTTATACCCCTTTGTGAAAGAAAACATACCGCAAAACATTTCTACCCCTTTTTTGATTTTCATAGAAAAAACATAGAAAGTTAAGCAATATTAAGTATGGAAGTTAAATAATAAGTAATTAAATTTATTCAAAAAATTTAGAGATACAATGAAATTTGAATTTATTCTTTTATTTTATAATTGTCAACTAACTCTTCAAACTATTTTCTTAATTCTAAATCCTCTTTTATTATTCTTTAATTTTCTACATAGGAAAATAATTCTTCTTCTTTAAAAGTTACCTTTTCCTTTTCAAGATTTTGAAACCTATATTCCAAGGCATTATTACAATAATCCAATTTCTGATATCGACTTTTAGATTCATTAATTATTTTCCCTTGATTTTTGATACACTTCACATTTTTTTAAATAAATCAGAATGATAATATTATTCTTCATTGTTCTCTTTGATTTTTTTATTTAGCTTAAAATTTTATTCATTAAGAGCAGTATGTGTCTAGTTATAGATAATATTCATTCCAAGATTTGGATCCTAAATCTGTGATTTTTAAACAAGATCTTATTCAACTTTACTAAATGATACAATTGATTATTTTCAATCCTGTCCACTTTCATTGTGATATCTCTTCGAATATGTTTATATAGATCTTCATATCTATCCTTCAGAATTCTCATAAGATCTATATAAAGCATGTTCATAATCTTTTTTTAATATTCAAACTCATATTATATCTCATATATAGATTCATATTCTATTATTTTCACTTCTAGTTCCTCAATATGTCTCTTTTATTGAGTATCTTTAATAATATAAACAAATTCCTCATCTATGTTAGATATAACCTTTTGTTTATACTACTTTGAAGATAACTTCTCAGCATGTGGAATAATCATATTCCTTTCGACTTGAGGTTCAGATCCACCACCAACCCTATATTTCTATTCAACACGATTATGATATTCTTTATGATCATCTCCTTCCTTTTCCTATCCCTTCTTCAATCCATCAAATTTAGATTCATTATAAATTATCTTAGAATACCTTGAATCATGTGACTTCTCTATCAAATAACTCTCATATGAAGATGATCGAGAACATGATGTATTCTAAAAAATAGGGTGATATCAAAACTTCACGTGTAGTGGATTTATTATAAGAAACTTATTTAAAAATTTCATCTATTATACCTACCATCTCAAATTTTTCTAGAGGTGGTGGTGAAAGGGATTCAGAGGATGGATGAACATTAACTTTTATTACTCTATATTTCCCTTTACCAATCATTACATCATAGAAATCTAACTTCTTATGTGTTGGTTTTTGAGCATCATGATTAAGTTCCCTTATATTCACTAATGAAATTACAATTTTAGATTTCATTATTTTCAAATAAAACTTCTTCTGCTTCTCAGCTCACTTTTGGTTATCCTCTTCTTCTCTCAAATCTTTAACTTCCACTTTGGCTAAACCAAAGGAAGATTTTATAACCTTCTACTCAACAATATTTTTCCTAACATCATCACCTTTTCTCTACAATTCTTCTCCATGATTGGTTTCTAACCTCTTAGTTTTTTCATCTATTGTTTTTGAAACTTTCTCCCTCTTCCTCTTTGCATACTCTATAGACAAATGATCCTCCATTACCTTCCACTTATTTGACTTATGATTTTGATACTTACTCTTCTCTAAGTTATTAGCTTCCAAAAAAATCAACTTTTTCTCCTTAAAATATATTATTAAAAGATATCATAGTTCTAATAACCATAACTATTCACTTTTAACCCAAAATGGTAGGAGAATCAATGACCAAATCAAAAGTAACCAAGTTTGAAAACTCCCATACTTCATCGATCTAAAAAATGGAATCACAAGTACTATCCCCAAAATTCTCCAAAAAGCTTTAGAAGTAATAAGCTCTAACCCTAGAGATCCTATTTGATAAAATGATTGGAATTATATAAGTCCTTATCCTTAGGACTTCTTCAAACTAGAATTTCAAAATCACCAGTTTCTATCCCCAAAACTCTTCGATCATAAGTTAGTCAGAAGAAAATAATTACAACATGAAACATAGATCCTTTACAATGAAACCTCACAAAAACAGAAGCTCTAATATAACTAAAAGAATCATAATCTCTAAAATCCCTTTGACAGTGAATAAATCTTGATGGATAACACTTCATCATGGGTTAACATATATTCCTTAAAGCCTCAATAATCTATTTATAGGAATTGAGTGTAACAAACTCATAATGGTAAAATCATAGATATTTGGGAACAACTATCACTTATAACAAACTCAAAATCTACAACTTGGTTTTCTATTTGAAGTAGTTTAGGTGAATTCAAAATTCTCAAGAAGATATGAGGTTTATAATTAGTTCTTCTGGAACTAGGTGATTCAAAAGTTAAATATTCATAGAGGACTTAAACAAAAACTTCAAATTAACTCAAGTAAAACATGAAATGTATTGCGATTTTTAATACAAAGGATTATGAAGAAGTCATTTATAAAATGACTCTACTGATCTCACTATAAAAAATTATGAAAAAAGATCTAACTTGACTTCCTATTTAAATCCGATATATTCCCATGATTTAGTTCCTTTATGTTAGGTCTCTAAAGGCACCCTAAGAGGGTGGGGTGAATTAGGGTGTAACCAAGTTGAACCTTTTGAACCTCTTAACCTATTACTCCGTTTAGATCTTTTTACCACTTAGATAAGAACTGTGTTTTACCAATCACTCGTGTATTTTCTATGAACCTCACTGAATTCCCACAAGTGTCCACAATAAAATAAAACATGCAAGGGACATGATTGTTTTTACTTTGTTCACCCGTACTAGGATTCATCCCAAGAGAACACATTGTAATTGTGTCAATGTTACAAAATACACTACTTCACTAGTTTGATGGACACAAGAGGTCATGGTCACTCCACGCCTAGGCTCACTGCATGTATAATGTTTTTGGGATGGCTCACTGCCTCCAAAGGCTCATTACTTTCCCCCCTCCTTTGCACACTACTCTAGGAAAGAGCACCCGCAATTTAAGGACATGTTGGTAAATCCACAATCAACAACATATATGTAGTTGAGTGCATCCTTATATCTATGTAGATTCTCTATTGACATCCACACAAATTCTCCTTCATAAGTAGTCTTTGAACTCCTTCACTATCATAACAACTCTTTCTTCAAATTTAGATGAAGATAATACCTTACATGAATATACATATGGATCCTCCTTCAACTACCATATTTGGAAACAATATCCTTACACTTCTTCTGAAAATAAGATCTTTAATAGTGTGCATGGTCTTTCCTCTCTCTCCCCCCTCTCTCTCTCTCGATGAACATATACTTCAAGGAAATATAATTGTATATCCTCCTCTCTTTGTTCACTATAGGAAAAATAATATTTAGCGACAGTTTAAATCGCCACTAAATTGTTTTATGGTGGTTTTCAAAAAGCATTTCAAAATGATTTCTCTAAGGTTTTTAAAATCACCACGAAATGTTTAGCGGTGTTTTTCTTAATTTTTTTTAATTTTTTATAGGGTGAGATTTGAACCCCTTATCTCTTGATTATTCTGCAGAGACTTTACCACTCCAACAAGTTCTTCATGCAGCGAGTAAACAAATTTAATATACTCATACATATATAGATAAGTATATGTAAACACATATACATAAATAAATAATAATAATAAATAATAAAAAATAAAAAAATACTAAAAAAATAATAAATAATAAATAATAAGTAATAAGTAATAGATGTTAAATATTAAATATTAAATAAATTATAAATAAATAATAAATAATCAACAAATAATGAATACTGATTAATAAATAATAAATAATAAATAAATAATAAATAACTAAATAATGAATAAACAACAAATAAATAAGTAAAAAATAAAAAATAAAAAATACTTAAATAAAAAATAAAAAATAAAAAAAACACAAAAAAAAAACAGAAAAATAAATAATCAATAATGACTAATAAATAATAAATAAATAATGAATAAATAATGAATAAACAACACATAAATAAGAAATAAAATAAGAAATAAGAAATAAATAATACTTAAATAATAAATAATAAATAATAGATAATAAATAATAAAAAAATGATAAATAATGAATAGTGAACACATAATAAATAATAAATAATAATTAAGAATTTAATAATAAAAATTAAAAAATAACAAGAAAATGATAAATATATAATATATAATATACAATATATGATATATGATATATAATATATAATATATGATATATGATATATAATATATAATATATAATATATAATATATAATATATAAAAAATAAATAAAAAATAAAAAATAAATATTAAATAACAAATAATAAATCAAAATATATTAAATGAATAATAAATAAAAAAATAAAATAGAAAAATGAAAATGAAAATATAATAAATAATATATCAATATTTAATAAATAAGTGATAAATAAAATAAATAAATAAATACATAAATAAATATATAAATATATGAATATATAAATATATGAATATATAAATATATGAATATATAAATATATGAATAAATAAATATATGAATATATAAATATATGAATATATAAATATATGAATATATAAATATATGAATATATAAATATATGAATATATAAATATATCAATATATAAATATATAAATATATATAATTATAATTGTATGTAAATATAAACACATATATATACTTAATAATAATTGTATATAAATATAATTATAATTAAATATAATTGTGCATATATATATATATATATATTTAAACACATAAATATAGATAAAAAACAAACAAACATACATACATACATAAACACACACACATGCCCACATAATATAAATATATATAAATATAAATAAATATAGATAATTAAAAAATATATAAATACATATAAATACTTATATATATATATAAATATATATGAATATATATAAATATAAACATAAATATAAATATAAATATAAATATTGTTGGTCAGGGTGAGTATCTCAAGAGGGGGGGGGGTGAATTGAGTACCCAATAAAAATTTCTGTTAAAACGATTTTAAATAAAATCTCCTTAAATAATTAAAAAATGGTATAGTTAATCAAAATAGAAGATTTATATAAGTTCTAATCTTTTAAATTTTTTCTCAAAGAGTGATTAAGTCTCATTTAAAACAATATGAAAATTATTTTAACTTTTGAAATCAATTTACTTAATCAAAACCTTATATAAACACTAATTAAGATTAACTATTAAAGTACTTGTTTTTTTATAGTTTAAAACAAATTTAGTTTATTACTTTGAAATGAAACAAAACAAAACACACAATGGAAAAAATATAAGAGGTTCAGTCTCAAGCTGAGACCTAATCCTCTCAACTTGGAAATCACCTTCCGCCAAGCAGATTATATAAAATAATCTTGATCTACAACTTGGATTGGGTATACACAATAGCTAACCAGCTGTCCAGACCACATAGGGACCTCTTCCACAATAACAGTGGGAAATAAAATAATTACAGGCTATACAAGTACCTATTCCATAACACTGTGGGTAAACAAATGTAAAGAGAGAGTAAGAAGATATCATGTATCTTTCAATTTAAGCGCAAGAGTCAGTGGGTGTTTAATATATAGGGAAAACCATACACTGCTCAAAATGTAAAGGTAAAAAACAAAAATATAAAGTGTAAAGATAAAGAAATTATGGTGTTGATTGATCTATTGTGCTTTGAATCTTGATACTCCTCAAATGTAGCTTATATAGCACCTTAAGTCGAGTTTCAGAAAATTGCAGTAAAACAAAGCATTGTAATATCTCTTGTTCTGTCCATAGGAAATGATCTGAATGTTCATTATAACCCACTTTCTCATAGTCATTTTTAGGTAAATATTTAGCATGTAAGATCTCCAAAAAATATCACACCTCAAAACACTCTTCTGGTTCTTGAAATACAATTCCAGCTCAATCCACATGTTTGTGTGTGCATGAGGGAGTCTGCTTCTTAATTTAACAGCAACATGCAAGAGTATTCATTTGAAGAAAAATCATCAGGATCTTCTACTCATACTAAGGATGGTATCAAGAGATAATATTATTTTAAAAAAGAGTAAATAAATTCCAATAAATACCATAGATTCATTCTTCCCCTATTGAGATTATCACAAAGTGAAAAATAAAAAATAATAAATGCAAATAAATAGAATATGAATAAGAAGATAATTTCCATTGATGGAAAAAAGTAATTAAAGTACATCCAAAAATAGATACAATAAAAATTCATACAAAAATCCCTATCAAATACTTAAATTCTAATATCAATGCTTCTCATACTAGGTAGAATAAAAAACAGGTGCCTTGACCTTGTCCTTGATAGAGGTAGAGGACATAACAACAGAAGATGAGGCAACTATAGTGGTATCTATAGGGATAGTAGGTAGATAAGGAGGCTCTCTGATAATAATAGGCATGAGATGCTAAATAGATTCTCTGGGAGTTAGAATAAAAGAATGAAACTGAGAAAGTAAAGGAGAATTGGGATCTCGAGTAACACCTGGTCTAAAAAACTCTTGATCAAAAGTTGGAGGAGTGAGATGAGCAGTGACTGGAATGGAATCCTAATCCACTACTATGGTGGTAGAAACATGAATAAAGGGATTTATTAAATTGATGAAGTCCATTATGACATTTCACCCTCTTTCTATTCACTAAAAAATTCCTTTTTTCTCTTCCATAAAAAACTTGAGCATTGGGGTCATCAGTTTTAATTGATTGACTAGTTCTTTGAAGGATTGATTCATTGGAGGCATCCAGAGGTTCTCAACAAGGAACTTGAAATGAAAGTTAAGTTCATTTTTAGTATAAATACATGAAAGTTAATACTTTATATCCTTTTTAATTATCTCTATATCAACTTTTATATCCTTTATACATTCTATGACCATCACATTCACATGATCACTGTTATGCTGGATCTGTCTCAAAATTTCCTGAGGAATATCTATAACATCACCTGATACATCTTGAAGCTCTTCTATTACCTCTGATCAGATCAACTCAACATAAATAGAAGAAGGTGGATCACTTGAAGTAGAATCCATAGAAGATATGTTCTTTACCCTTTGAAACAAATCATCCATAAAATCTGTCAAATAAGATCTCATCTCATCCACTGTATACCTCAAAGTCTCCATTTCATTTTCTAACCTCCTGTTCTCTATCTATACTTCTTGAATTTGATGCATCATTTTGGGCTTGATGTGATTTATAACAAGCTAAAAAAGTTATCATGCATCTTTCTTAATAATCTTAGTGACCTAAGGTGACTGATTTCTCAATATCATACCAAAATCAGAGAGAAGACTCTCTATGAAGGATTCTAAGATAGCTTTGGATACAACATCAATATGCATAGATGAAACAACAGGTTCATGTAAGGGTTCAAAAAATATCTCAACAGAAACATCCTCTACAGGCTCAGATCTGGTAGGAAAATCAGAAGAAAATATCTGTAACTCCCCTATAGAATCTATCTATTCTACCATGGATCCATTAGGATCCATCTCTAATAGAACAATAGGTCTCTCATCTTATGAGTTAGTGTATTCCAAACCAAGTCTGTCAGTATCATCAATCCACTACCTCTTCCATGGGTTCTAACTTATTTTCATTCTCATATATTTTACTCTTGTAAGGTAAAAACCTTCACATTTTCACTATTTATCCTTCCCCATCGACCAATCCCCTGGTCTCAAACATGGATGAAATGAAATTGGGATAAATAAGGGAGTTTGATCAGGAATATTTATTTCAAATCTCCATCATATGAGTCATTAGGTATCTGCACAGATTGATCTTTTATTCTGTCTTTGTAAGACATAATATATATACATCTCGATACCTCATTATGGTGAAATCACCTTTTCTTGTACACAACATATATTGAAAAAACTTGAAAAGCAAATGAAATTCACCATCAAGCTCAGTTACAGCTGGTCTTATTACAATTCCATCTCCAAACAGCTTAGCTAAAGCATCCTCATATACAAAGTTATCACTATAACTAGGAATATATCCTTGGTAGTCATTTGAGACACCTTTTTTATGTACTTTCAGACATTTAGACCATTATCTTGTAGAGAAAACAACTTTTCATCCATTTATTCTGCTTCTAACCCAGTATTCATCTTCCTCAAATCTAAACTTGACATACTGATAGAAATAATGCACTAACCTAGGATATAAGGGCCTCTAATCATTAGAGAACCACTCCACCTATCCATAGTCTTGCATAACTTTCATCGCCAATGAATTTATTGATAGCAACCACTCAATATGAACTTAATTTTCAAGTAATACTATCTGATTCATGATATGAGGGTTCACTGGCTCGATAGATGGATGACTCGAATCTCCTTTATGATTCTTTGAAGGATGTGACTTGTCCATAGATGACTCTACTACTCACTTAAATATAAACATGGTGAACGATTCAGAAGTTTAGGATGAGGTTGAGGGAAGGCTAGTAGTCAGGAGATAAAGGGGCGTAGTGAGGTTCAAAGGCAAATCCATAAGGTAGAGAGCATCAAAATTTAAAGAAGTGTCTAATTTATATCATTTATGGATTTAGGGATTTTTAAATCGTAAAAAAATATATCATTTTAATCACATAGAAATTAAATAAATAAATAACACGTAAATTAGAATTAGCAATGGCAGCTAAAAAACCAACGATAGTTTATTCCAATGGTGGGTAAAACTCTAATGGTGGGTAAATAAAATTAAGCTTAATTGAAATTAGTCATGCCTAATTCATGTTTTATGTAGTTCATTCTCTTATAATTCAATGATTTAGTAAAAATATTAGTAAGATGATGTATGGTACCAATGTATTCAAGAGTTATATCACCCTTTTAAAAATTATCTTTCAAAAAGTGATGTCTTACATCATTGTGTTTTTTATAGTGTGAGATACATGGTTATTATAAATATTTATATCACTTGTGTTGTCACAATTTATAGGGACATGTGAGAATTGGTATCCATAGTCTAGTAAAGTGTGTTTTATCCAAAAAATTTGATCACAAAAACTACCTACAACTATGTATTTGGATTTAGTAGTAGACAATGTGAAAAAATTTGTTTATTAACACACCAAGAAACTAGATACTTTCCTAAAAGGTGACATGTTCCAGATGTGTTTTTTCTATCTAAATTTCAACCACCAAAATTAGTATATGAATAACTAACTAGGTCAAATGTTTTTCCTCTCAGGTAAAACAATCCTAAATCGGATGTATACTTAAGGTATTTAAAAATACTTTTTACATTAACTAAGTGCGAATCTTTTGGGTTTTCTTGATAATTATTACACACATACACACTAAATATAATTTCAGGTAGGATATCAGTTAAGTAGAGTAGACTTCCAATCATGCCTCTATAACTGGTTTGATCTGCTAATTTCATAGCTTCATCAAGATCCAACTTACTGGTGGTACTCATAGGTTTGTCACTAATTTTAGTGTTATCCAAACCAAAATGTTTTAAAATAACTTTAATATATTTACTTTGGTTTAAAATAATTACCTCTTTATTTTAAAAAATCTAAAAACCAAGAAAGAATTTAAGTTCACCCATTCAACTCATTTCAAATTCATTTTGTATCATTTTTGAAAATTCAACACATAAAATAATTTTTAGAAGAACCAAATACAATATCATCTATATAGATTTTAACACAATACTGGAAACATAGCCCATACCCATGGTTTATAACTACGGGTATAGGCTATACCCACAATTTTGTGAATTGTGGCTGATGAAGCTATCAATATAAAGCTATACCAACATATTATATATAAATCATGGGTGTAACCTAGGAGATTTTATCATACCCATAGTTTTGGATAAACCATGGGTATATATATATACCCACAGTTTGGAGAACTATGGGTATAAATTATCTCAGTAGAAAACATATACCCACAGTTCATTGAACTGTGGGTATAATTACTTGTCCCCATTTGGAAACACCATCCCTTCCAGCCTATCATGAGCCTATAAATAAAATACAAACCATATTAAACATTTAATTCAATACATATATTGTATATTTAGCATTCATCCAACTTCTTATAATAATTTTCAAACCATTTAAATTACTATAACATACATATAAATCCATAAAACCAATTAATTCAAGTCATTAAACAACATACACATGCCTCTTTAATGATAATTCAAAAATGTATGGGATCAATATCTCCCGCATTACCAAAGTCCTCATCCTCATCACCATCAACAACATCCTCATCACCAACAACATCATTTAGAGCACTATCATCATCACCACCACCACCACCATCACCGCCGCCACCACCATTATCTCGACCACCACTAGGACCCTCATTGATATCACTCGAGTAATCATATAAATAGTTCATTAATTCCATACATGAATCAAAAGTAGTAACATAATTTTATGGAAGTGATGGAATTATAGCTGACATAGATTTCAAGAAGTGTTCAATGATCAGTTTACTCCTTTCATGCTCTTGTAAAGCTATTTTTTTCCTCATCTACTTACACATGAGTGTTTTGTATCTTTGTGGTATGATAGGTTTGAGAGGATCTCAATGAGGACCAATACCTAGCGGGGACGATGTTTTTCATAGGTCAACATCATACTCTCCCTCAATGCTCCTCACCTAATACCTGACTCAAATGATCATTTGGCCTACAATTGTCATCTTCTTTCTTATCAAGGGTCTTCGGGTAATATTTTTTAAAATATAAACAAGATATTTAATTATGATTTATGAATAAAAAATTTAAATATAAATAATAAAACTTATAATATTTTCTTATGTTTGTGTATTTACTGCACTTCCATCCTTTTTATTCCTACTAAAGAAAAATAATCTTGCTTGAGGCACATGAACTTAGATGCCCAATGCCGCTTGATGAAAATGAAAATGATTAGTATAATACTACATTATTGAATAATATGAAATTGATAAACCTAGAATGAATTAAAATTTTAGCTATTGATGAAATCCATAAAATGAAGAAGCATCTAAATTTACATTTAATTAAAAATTTAATACTAGTGGAATAACATAAACAATAAATTCTAATTAACATGCTAAACATGGGTATGATATGTATTTCTCTTGTATGTTCATTTCATTATAATTCTATTTGTTTTACATTATTTGGTTATTCACTCACTTGGTAATTTTGATCATTTGGTCATTAGAATCATTTTTAGGTTAGGTTGTTTGGTAAATTAGCCAATTGGTTATTTGGCCATTTGGATATTTGTCCATTTAGTCCATTTAGGCCATTTAGTCCAATTAGTACAATTATTAAAATTAGTCCATATAGGACAATTAGTTCAATTAGGCTAATTAGTACATTTAGGACAATTAGGCCATTTAATCCATATAATCCAATTAGGCTATTTAGGCCAATTAGGCTATTTAGTCCAATTAGGCTATTTAGGATAATTAGTCCATTTAGGCCATTTAGTCCAATTAGGCCAATTATTCCATTTAGGTAATTTATGCTAATTAGGCCAATTATACCATTTATTTGGCCAATTTAGGCCAATTAGGCCATTTAGGCCAATTTAGTCCAATTAGGCCATTTTGACCAATTTAGGTCAATTAGGACAATTAGGCCAATTGGACATTAGGACATTAGATTAATTAGATATTATGCCATTAGGTCATTAGGAAAATTGTACATGAGTACAATTGGTCATTAGGCCATTAGACCATTATGCCAATTGTCCAATTAGGCCAATTGGATAATTGGATATTAGGCCATTAGGATAATTGGATATTAGGCCATTAAGCCATTTTTCCATTAGGTCAATTGGCCATTTGGACATTAGACCAATTGGACAATTGAACATTAGGCCATTAGGCAAATTTACCAATTGTAAAATTATACAATTGGCCATTAGTCCAATTGGCCATGAGGACATTAGGAAATTAGGGCATTTGGAAATTAGGCCATTAGGATAATTGACCATTATTCCATTAGGTCATTAGGCCATTAAGCCAATTGTATATTAGTCCATTAGGCCATTAGACTAATTAGGTCAATTAGCCAATTAGGCTACTAGGCCATTAGGACAATTGGCCAATTGGCCATTAGGTCATTAGGCCAATTGAATGTTAGATCATTAGACCATTAGGCCAATTGTTCAATTGACCATTATAACATTAGACCAATTAGCCAATTAGGACATTAGGACAATTAGGACAATTAGTCCAATTAGGCCAATTAGGCAAATTGACCAATTGGACAATTGTCCATTAGTCCATTATGCCAATTTTCCATTAGACCATTAATCCAATTGGCCATTAGGCCAATTGGACATTAGGCCATTAGGAAAATTGAACATTAGGCCATTAGGAAAATTGGTCATTATACCCTTAGGAAATTAGGCCAATTGGCCAATTAGATAATTGGTAATTAATCCATTAGAATAATTGTACAATTAGGCTATTAGACCAATAGTCCAATTTGACAATTAGGCCTTTAGGACAATAGGACAATTGTCCATTTGGTCAATTGACCATTATTCCATTAGGCCATTAGGCCATTAGTTCATTAGGTCAATTATCTATTAGGAAATCAGGAAAATTGTAAAATTATCCATTAGGCCATTAGACCAATTGGACAATTGGTCATTAGGTCATTAGGCTATTAGGCCATTAGGCAAATTGGCCAACTGGCCATTAGTCCATTAGGCCAATTGGCCAATTAGTGATTAGGACATTAGTCCAATTGGCCATTAGGCCATTATGACATTAGTATATTAGGCTAATTGGCCATTAGCACATTAGGTCATTAGGCCAATTGGTCATTAGGACATTAGGACAATTGTCCATTAGGAAATTAGTCCAATTTCCCAATTATCCAATTGGCCATTATGCCAATTAGGCCAATTGTACAATTGGATTTTAGTCCATTTGAAAGGGGTATTTCAAACCTTATATTAAAGGGATTAGTGAAAATAAAACTTAAATTTCATCATGAAAATATAACTAAGTAATAATATAAATCTAGATATTATTTCTATTTATATTAATTCACTTGGTGCTTCTCATGCTTGGGAAATATAGTGCACCCCAAAGTGTAAAAATACATCATTGAATCTTTGTTCTTTTTTTCCCTCACACATCCTAAAAATAAGAATTCGATACAAGTAATAAGAAATAAATTTTATATGAAAACCATTAAAGATTAGGAATACCTTAAACTCATCACTCTTTCAATATGTAACCATTTCTTGATATTGCATTATTGGATAGTCGGGGAATATTGGTACACCCTCTAAATCAGAAAAAAATCTACTCTTCCAACCAATATATAACTCATGCTTATATGATCATAAAAACTCCTCAAGATCCATCAACCTTGGAACCTTAGAAACTTCACCATCAGAAAAGTTAAACAGATGCTATAATAAATATGATAATTCATATAAATACAAAAATAATATAGATATATATTTAACAAATTTTCTTACCCATATATTGTCCCATGATTTTGTTAGAGTTGGTGTCCTAGAACCAACTGTTTTTACTTTGATTACATGAATATTTGATGTATTAAATGTAAAATTAAAAATATTATTACATATTATTCATTATTCTACATTACTTTAATATAATAATGTATTGAATTATTTTTTGCATTGATAAGGTCATATTAGTTCCTCGCTATGATGAGAACCTTGAAGTGATATAAAAATATTCTTAATATAGTTCTATGGTTGGATAACATACTATGATGGGACACATAGTATATTGAATATCAGGCACAAGTACTCATAATTAGATAAGACTTCTTCTCATGAAATTCTCACTTGGTAATCTACAATATGGGAGATTATGAGAATATACCCTCTTGTAGGAATTTTGCATGTTTTGGTGTCCTCGGATATTCTTATTTTCAAGTGTGTGTAATGGTACTTAAACTTTAAGATTATCATTAATGCATTTCATGACTCATGCACTTAGACTTTCTGATGAAAACGTTCATGCCATATGTTGGCAGGAAGTAGGGTACGTTGGGTGCATCACGAATGACATGTTATTAATGGATAATTTGAGGAAGGATTTGTCACTTCCATCTCTATGGAAGTTGATATCTCGACCCTTTTATTGAAATAGAACCATCGTCCTAAATTTCATGTCCATGGTGTAATGAAGAGTTTATTTCAAATAGTCAAAGAATGATGTATCGAGAATATATTTTGATGAAACCGTCATGAAACCTTCTTGATGAGATATTGTGATAAAGGAATTATATTACATAGTGATCATTCATATGTAGTTTTTGTCGTTGTGACTTTAAGTTATTTATCTTAGGTTCTTTGACCTATTGCTAGATAGTAATCCTCGACTTTAGGTAAGACCGCCTAATGACAATGAGAAAGAATCATTGAGGGTTACACACTTAGTGTTTCTGTTGATCTCAATTAAATTATATTTAAATTTAATTAATGGAATAGATATTATTCTCAAGACCGAGGAATAATTTTATTCAAGTTATATTTTTCTTGTAAATTAAATAAATATTTATTCATCTGATTGTGAATAAAATATATTTATTTATTTTATTGAATATTTAATAAATATTTATTTACTAGTTTGTGAATAAAATATTTATTTAAGAGAATAAAATATTTATTTGGGTGTTCAATAAATGCAAGAGGATTTCGAATGGACCGAGACTATGTCCGGTGATAAAATAATTATTTACGATCTGGTAAATATTATTTATTCATTTTGAGGAAGTTTGAACACAAAAAAAAAATAATATTATTATGTGGAATGAGATTTCATTAATGGTTATAATTATATTTAATGATTTTTATGCAATTAAATTTTGTAACTAAAATCCCATCTCTATAAATAGATGACTATGTCTATTATGTAATGCATTCAAAACCAATTCCAAGTTTGGGAATAGATAATTGTTGCACAAAATAAATTCTCTCTTGACTCCTCATCCTCTCTCCCTCTCAAGAATGAGAAACTCAATAGAAAATTTCTTTAAGACTGAAGAACGAGCGATCAAGAACGAATAATACAAGACATTCAATTTTCTGTTCTAGCACCTGAAGAATGAGTTGTGTTGACCAAAGACTATTAGAGCATGCTTAGATAAACTCTAGAGGGAATATACCCTTAGATCCTCACAAGTGTAATGAAAGAAATCTAGAAGGGCCTTTTCGGATGATCAACAATCATCAACGAAGAAAGTTCCTAATCCCAGGTATTTATTTTTGTAGATATTAAATAAATTAATTATAAATTTGATGTGTAAGATCCTCCCTCCTAGTTTTGGGTAATGATTATTAAAATAAATTTTAATATATATCCCTCCACCACAACGCTTCTTCTGTTCCTAGAACCAATAAGTGGTATTAGAGCAGTCATGTTTAAATTTATAATTATTTATTTGATTTTTGATCTATGCGCAATCGTGGTTAAATTTTAATTTCATGTTATTTTTTATTTAATCCAATTTGAATTAACATGTTATCGACATATTAATCATGTTTTTTTAGTGTTTCATTTTCTTATAGATTTAAGAAAAAACGAAGAATGACCGGAGATGCCATCAGGAAGTGCCAAATCTTTGTCTGGTAAAGTTGGGTTACACGGTGTGCGGTCGAAGCACATGCCGTATACCCATGTGCATTGTATCCAGATGCACTGAGCAATTAAAAAAATTTAATGCTTTTATTACCCACCATGTGTTGACCAATCCAACCCAGTACACAGAAAGTAGATATAGGGTGTGTAGCAGGCATGTACACACCGTATAGTCTGGCTGAGTTAATACACCGAACCCCTAGGTGTGTGACTTTGATATACGGTAATTGAGTTACATGGTGTGTAGCTAGATGTACATACCATGTAGTCTCCCATTAATGAAAAAATTAAAATTACATTAAATTTGAAAAATTATAGCATTAAAACCTTATTTTATTGATTGACATACCATTGTGTGTTTGAAAATTTAATAATGGTTTTAAATAATTTTAAATGATCAATTAATTTACTGTAATAAATATGTCATTAATGGTTCTGCCGTTTATTTTCTATGAATTCCAAATTTATGGGTATATATAATTAAGTTTGGATTATTGTTAATATGAAAGGCAATTAATGAATGAATTAATTAATTAATACAAGCTCATTTATCTTAATAATAAATAATGAATAAAGAAATGAATACTATCCAGTTACTTTTTTTTTGTATTTTTTGCATGTACGATAGATCAAGAGCTTGAAAAAAACCTATGTATGTGTTGGAATTTATTTAATTAAATTTATTGCATGGTTTTACAATTATTTAATATTAAATTAAAAGATGGTCTGTGAGTCATCCATCCCTCCATTATTATATAGGATGTGTGTGTCCAAGGATATTTGTGTAATTACCATTAACCAATCCTGTGGTTCCCCTCACATGCACGTGAGTAATAAATATTTGTAATTAATGGAGCATCCCAAGGTGCGTGGATATGGTTAAATGCAGAACCATAATGGTGCCAACTCAGTGATACATAGGTGGACATGTGAAATGTTTTAGCTCATGCCAAGTTCGACATAAGGAGTTATTTCCCCTAGGTCATAGGTTGATTTAATGTCCACTC
This sequence comes from Viscum album, assembly GCA_963277665.1. NCBI lineage: Eukaryota > Viridiplantae > Streptophyta > Magnoliopsida > Santalales > Viscaceae > Viscum > Viscum album. Next base: position 156,929,229 of record OY728147.1, read on the forward strand.
ATTAAATCAACCATTAGATAATATCATGATCAGACATTTAATTAATTTTTTATTTTCTATTTAATCCATTAAAATTATATTTATTGATGCAAGAAAACAATCACATAAATGAATTAATACGCAAAGATGAAATTTAAATAAAATTGATTATACATAAATGTTTTATCCAAACATGGTTAATTAATTAAGTAAACATCCACTTAAATATTAACAATACATGTAAATGATAAAACAAGATAAAAATTTATTCATAATAAAATAAAATCCCTCAATCTAATATTAAGTCAGACTAAGCCTTCTGTTACTTGATTAGGAACAAAACTCAATAGAACTCTGTGTTTGACAAACCCTTGTTGGAGCACTTACTTTTATAAGGGGAATTCTTATAAAGGTTTTAGGTTGAATTAACCATTTTATATCAAGAGGAGTAGTCTTTGTTAGACTTGGTGTAATTTGGAGGAAAGTGTTGAGAAAATCCAAGTTAGGATTTTTGGATCGGGGAGTCCACTCAACGGATCAAGGAGATGCATGACCATAGTTGAAAAAAACTTGCCTACCTAAATACCTTCAAAATAGATCTATCAACCCCTGTTGGGTTTATGTGAAGGGTAATATGGATCCTTTACACTAGAATTATCTAACAACTATACATTCCAAGTTTAATGGTGAGGGATATTGAGACTTGATAAAATAGTGGAGGATTTAATAAAATCAATTAATTTATTATTTCTCACAAAAATTGTAATCAAGAAAAGTACTAATAATATGCTCTTTTAATTATAGAATAAAATGAAAAGCTCATCAACCACACTATTCCTATGATCAATATTGGATAAATACAATCTTCTCACTGTAAGTAACTTCCTAGAATGGTTTAGACACCTTAGGGTTATTCTACACCATGAATGAAAGTATTACGTGATAGAATCCTCAATGCCTGATCCACCTACTCAAGAAGAAATTGATGAATAATTCCTAGTCCATGAAAAACATATAAACTATGTAATCGACGTTCAATGTTTGATGTTTTAATTTATGTCTAGTGAACTCATGAAGTCTCATGAGAACATGGATGCATATAGAATTATTGAGTACCTCTGTGGTCTATACCATGAGAGATCAAGATAATAATAACTTGATATTTCCAAGGCACTCTTTCAGAGTAAGCTTGGAGAGGGTTCTCTAATTGGGCCTCACATAGTCAAGATCATTGGATACATTAAACTCCTGGAGGTTCTAGGGTTTAAACTCCCTGAAGAATTGGGAACCGATCTCATTCTAACATCACTCCATCAAAGCTTCTCAAGTTTTGTTATGAATTTTAATATGAACAACATTGAGAAGTTTCTACCAGATCTTCTTATCCTCCTTCACCAAGTAGATAAAATTATGAAGCACAACAATCATTATGTTCTTATGGTGAACAAATGGAAATGGAAAGAAAATAGATTTAAGCCCAAAACCTCTTCACACCCTTCCAAGAAGGATAAGATCAAAGGGGAAGCAAGGGAACATGATGATGTCTATTTCTCATGTGGCAAGAAGAGCCACTAGAAGAAAAACTGCACCCAACTAAAGAAGTAAGGGGGAATCTTGTGCATTTTTTATTGATGAAATTTATTTATTTTTAAAAATTGGATATTAGATACAGCTTGTGGTACTCACATATGTATTCAAATACAAGAACCAAATAGATTTAGAAAAATTGACTGAGGGTAGGTTTATCTATGAGTAGATAACAAAGCTAAACTTGATCTTGTAGCTATTAGGGACTACTACCTCACATTACCGACCATAATGATCTTGGTTTTAAAGGGTTTTTATTATGTGACTTTAGTTACCAAAAACATTATTTTCGTATCTAGACTAGATACATATGGATTCATTTTCAAATTTTGAAATAAATGTTGCTTATTTTATAAAGATATCATTTGTTATGGTAAGACACATCTACATAATGGCCATTACATGTTGGATTACATGAACCAAGTAATGATAATCGATAATGAAGTTACTTCACATGAATCATACCACACCCAACTTTGACATCACTGACTAGGTCATGTAAATGAAAAACACTTGATAAAATTACATCAAAATGGATATTTAGATTCTTTTTAACTAAAAACACTTGGTGTATGTCACACATGTTTACAAGAAAAAATGACTAAATCCACATTTATTAGGAAATATTAAAGGTCTAAAGAGCTTCTTGAATTATTTTATACCTGTAATCACCCCGGACTTTCTTTTCAGTTATGTTTTTCCTTTTCTAGAGTTTTTGATAAAAGAGGAGTTTCTGGAAATTTTTGAAGTACATGTTATGTACTCCCTTGCTGCGCGAGGCCGTGTGATGGCCATGTCCGGACCACACACACGACCATGTAGGGGTGATGTGGAGGCCGTTTAAAGAGGAGTACGGAAAATCCTAGTACACGTCGTGTACTCTAAAAGTACATGCTGTGTACTTTTTTTTTTCATTAAATAGACCGGGGTCGCGTCTAATCACCAGAACGCGCTTCTTCTCCATCTTCTTCGACCGAGAGTGTCTTGTATGGCTGCGAACCTCCTTCAAGCCCCTGAGCCTCTATTCCTTCTCCAAATTGACCGCCGTCGATTGCGTTGGAACCGCAGCGGTAAGATCTTCCTTCTTCTAGAGCATCGATTTCCAATTCCTCCTCTTTTTCAAGTTATCGTGGGTTGAATGTTTTGTGAATTTTCATAGATCTACGACGTTATAAGGAGATTCAAGACTCTTGGTTCAAGTATATCGATCTACTAGCATCAAGGTAGGTGTTTTGTGCCTTTCCGTTCAAAGTCTTTGAGTTTTATGTGCAAAATTTCACCAATACCCTTGAACGGGGTATTGCATGTTTATTGTTTTCCCCCTATTGTTTTCCTACCTTTCTTGTATGCTTGTGTAGAGGTAATTTGGTTATGTATGAGGATAATTGCTATGCTTGGATGTTTTTCCCATACCTTATTCTATTTACGACCTTTTGGTCTTATTCAGCCTTTGGCCGTTATACCTGTTTTCCATGCCTTGTGACTATAGGATGGAGTGTTGTTTTCTGACATGCTTGTTATGCTATAGACTGGTTAGCCAAGTAGCTCTATAGGTTTACTTTGGCCTTATATCATTATTATGCACTGATTGGAATGAGGCTGTGAGAACCTGGTGCTATAGACTATAAGGGGATAGAACGAGTGAGCTTCCTCAGAAAGTCTTGGACATTGTTGACTATAGGGGATAAAATGAGTGAGATTCCCAGAGAGTCTTGGATATTATAGACTATAGGGGATAGACTGAGTGATCTTCCCAGAGAGTCTTGGATATTATAAACCATAGTAGGATAGACCTAGTGAGCTTCCTCAGAGAGTCTTGAGCTTTATAGACTGTACTGGGGTAGACCGAGTGAGCTTCCTCAGAGAGTCTTTATTTTGTTTGAATTCCTTAAATAATTCTAGGATATAAGAGGAATTGATCGAGTGAGATTCCTCAGAGAGTCTGTGATATACCTGAGGCTATAAGAGGAATTGACCGAGTGAGCTTCCTCAGAGAGTCTCTAGACTATGGGGCTATAAGGGGAATTGACCGTGTGATCTTCCTCAGAAAGTCCCTGACTACCTTAGAATATAAGGGGAATTGACTGAGTGTGCTTCCTCAGAGAGTCTTATAATTTCATATGACCAAACCAGAGGGGTTAGGCTAAGTGTACTGCCTAGAGGGTTGTTGGTACTTCTTGGATAGGACCTGAAGGGATGGATGTGAGTACTTCCCTGAGGGATTTCTGTTTGTGGTTAGCTGCTTGCTTCACTGCTGCTTGTTGATCTGTGGACTGTTTACTATTATCTATCATCCTGTTTACTGCTTACTGTACTGTTACCTTCCATATGCTCACTGACTGTTAGGCACAGATCTTCGGGTGGTTACCTATTATGATTTAGTCTCACACCCTGTTTGGGTCATGCTTTTGGGCCCAAACAGATTATATTACTACAGGTATAGAAAAGTTAAAGCACCCTTAGACTTCAGGTACTTGATTGCTTTGGAGCAGGAGAGCATGGGACCAAGCCAAGGCTTGCGATGGTGAGGAGTTTCTTATCTGTCTTTCCTTTGAACTTTGGTTTAGTATTTTATTCAGCATTATGACTTGTTTGGTTGCTTTCCTAGACATATGTATCATGCATCATTTCATATATATGTGTGTTATCTAGTTTTTTATTGTTTTATCCTTCCACTGTTTACTTTTGTTGGATATTTACTGCTTCCGCTATTGTATGTGTTGTTTACTTCCACTGTGTACTCTGCCAATGAGGGTATAGTTTCCCCACTAACACACCCAAGGCCCTCGCTACTAGTCAACAACATTTGGCGTTCGGGGAAATGCGCTTGAGGCCATGTGACCAACTGGGTACGGGGTGCCTCTGGGTGGCTTCCAGAACTAGTACGTTACAAAGTGGTATCATAGGAATTCTTTTCTCTTGACTTACTATTTGGAGCTTATATCTAGGGATATGACGGAATAGGTACTTGGTACTAAGATATGACCGGGAGTAGCTAACCCATGTACAGGGAAAAGCCATGCTACCTCGTTTATTGTAGTTTACTAGTTTGCACTTTTACAGTTGATTTGATTTCACCGTTGGGTGATTCACATGCTTTGTGATGTTACCATTGTTTTTATTACGGTTCTATTTCTGTCGCAACTCGATGAGATAAGGGTATTCCATCTCATGAATCATATAGGCACTTGTTAGAAATCACATTCCATGCATTATTTCTATTCCATCTAGGATGCATTAGTGATTTCATGTTGTTGTGATAGACGTTGTGTAGATTATGCATGCTGTTGTGATAGATGCTTTGATAGAATCTCTGTTGTTTGATAGAGATTCTGTTGTATAGTACTTTGCTTAGATGGATGCCAAACTTTGATTCTTGAGGTATTATGGGCCCTCATGGACTGGAATTTGGTGGATCATTGCCTGGTTTCCTTGTTATAACATGTATAAGATTCCAAGATTTGATTTGTGGGGATTATGGGCCCTCACGGATCGGAATTTGGCACCTTAACTTTTGTTTTTTGTGTTTTCTGGGATTCAGAGTAGTTTCAAAGCTACTGCCCGAAAAAACCCAGAATACACGGTGTGTACTTTATTAATACATGCTGTGTAGTTTTTAAACCGTGTCACTGAGTATGTGGGAAGAAACACGGGGTTGTGAAAAATCTTCAGGAACATGCCGTGTACGGTAAGTACACGCCGTGTTGTAGTAACCGTGTGTTTACCCGTGTGGCTAACAACACGAATGGATGAAAATTTGACCATACATGCTATGTCCTATTATCACACACTGTGCCATGTAACCTAAGTACCCGACCGTGTCACGAACAACATGGGTCGGGGAAAACCTTCAAGAGCATGCTGTGTAGAGTGAACCGTGTAGTCGGCCGTGTAACCAACAACACAGGTCATTGAAACCTTGTCTAGTACACACTGTGTCCTTCGTGAACACGCCATGTAGTCTAGGATTAAGAGGACCATGTGGGTTAGCCATGAAAGGAGACTCAGGTAGGGGAATAGAGTTCAAGTACACGCTGTGTGTGGGGACAACACGCCGTGTGGTTGGGGTGTTACACGACCAATTGTGGCAGAAGTACACACCCATGTGAATGGCTTAAAAGAACACGCAGTGTAGTTTTATACATGCCATGTAGTCATATTTTGTAAAACTTGGATGTTTCTTTCTCATGTTCCCCTCTTGTACTCTTGTGTTCTCAGTCTTTGATAATCCTGATCTAAGGTGTGCTTTTGACCTTTTAGAGCTATGCCATCGAGACGTCCTCCGGTTGTACGTCAGCTGCCAGACAGTGATCAGACATCGGATATGGCCGATCAAGGACCTCCTGTAGATCCTCCTATTGTGCTAGCCTTGGTACCAACAGTTATACCAGTTACAGGTGCCGATGCGTAGTTTAGGGAAGATTTTATGAGGATGATGCAGACCTTCCAGGGAGCGCCGCCCACTGCCCCATCGATGGCAGAGTTGACGTGGGTTTTTAGCAGCAACATCCTTCTACTTTCTCTGGGTATGGAGGACCTCAGGCTGCAGAGTCATGGATAGAGGCCACACTGACAATTTTCAAGCATCTGGATATACCTCCAGAGAAGAGTGTGAAGCTCTCCACCTATATGCTCCGAGACTCCGCGAAGAGGTGGTGTGAGGTGATCTCACAATCAGGGCACCAACAGAGTATGACTTGGGATGAGTTTTGGTGCATATTCTATGATTACTTCTACCCGGAGACCTTGAGGGACGATCGAGCCTGAGAGTTTATGAGTCTGGAGCAGGGTACTGTTTCTGTTATGGAGTACTCGTCTCGCTTTACTGAGCTCTAGCGTTTCACGCCTATTCCAGGAGGCGATGAGTTGTTCCTTGCACGGAAGTTCGAGGATGGTATGAGGCATGAAATCCACTCACAAGTGAACATCGTTAGGTTGAATTTGATATCATCTATCATTAACCATGAACTGATCACTAAGCGCAATCTGAGGGATTCTAGAGTAGTGATCCAGGGCGGTTCGACATCCAGAGTCAGTGTTCCTCCTACTAATAGCAGGAAGCATCGCAAGGAGTCTACTTAAGGAGATCATAGTAGGCAAAATGTATCTTTGGGCAGCCAGGTAGTATGCTACCAATGCGGGAGGAGTGGGCATACTAGGCCTCAATGCCAAAGAGACCCGATAGAGTGCCGATCTTGCGGCAAGATGGTACATCTTCAGCATTTCCATCAGATCTTCTCACCTACAGTTGTTGGTAGGGGTTCTTCTATGACCCCACGATCAGGAGATGCATTTCTAGTTTCTCACCAGTCTGGGAACTGGAGTTCTTCCGGCCTTGCGGGCTGAGGTAGAGGTCTCTACCATGGTGGTCAGTCACCAGGATACCAGCGACAACAGAGTGGATCAGCTCAGAGTGGTCAGGCAGGGTCACAGGGCCGCGGTACAGTCCAAACTTTTGTAGTAGAGTAGACCCATCAGGATCAGGATCCCGACCCTTCTACAGTTCGAGGTATGATCTTGGTAGCCCCAATTTTATCTTTAGCTCTTTTTGATACTGGTGCTATGCATAGATTTATCTCTGTGGTTGTTGTGGAGAGCCTTGGGCTCTGAATCTTTTCCTCTGCTGATACTTTGACTCTAGACACACCGTTGGGGACTAGAGCGGTTAGCGTACGTTAGTGCAGAGAGTGCCCTCTTGAGGTTGCAGGGTGTCACTTCTTATGGGACCTCTATGTCCTAGAGATGACGAGCTATGATTTCATTATCGGAATGGACTGGTTAGTCCCCTTCTAGGCAGTCGTCGATTTCTATCGCCGCAGGGTGAGTTTCATATCACCAGAGGGTGGATTCTTTCTTTATAGATGCAAGTGGGATGTCCAAGCGAGTCGAACAGGACCCGAGCATCATGGGCTAGGAGGAGTTACAACCCAGATCACTAGTCTTTATCTGAATGAACCAGGGACTTCACAGTTAGACTTTCCTCCAATGGTAGATCCTTTCAGGGACATCTTTCCAGAGAACTTTTCAGGTTTTCCTCCAAAGCGTGAGGTAGAATTTTTTATTGATCTTGTGCCAGGAGCGGCACCGGTGTCTATTCCTCCTTATAGGATGGATACACCTGAGTTACAGGAGCTCAAGAAGCAGTTGGAGGAGTTGCAGGAAAAGGGTTTCATCTGACCCAATACTTCTACTTGGGGTTCACCTGTCCTGTTTGCGAAGAAGGCAGACAACACCCTCAGGCTTTGTGTGGACTATCGGAAGCTAAACCAGTTGACGGTCAAGAACTGATATCCCTTGCCGAGGATCGATGATCTATTTGATCATCTTCGAGGAGCCCGAGTGTTCTCGAAGATTGAATTGAGATCCGGTTATCATCAGTTGCACGTTAGACCATCTGATATACCTCTTACATCTTTCCAGAGCAGGTATGGTCTACACGATTATATGGTTATGCCGTTCGGTCTCACGAATGTGCCTGAAATTTTCATGGAACTAATGAACCGAGTGTTCCATACATACTTGGATCCCTTTGTGGTGGTTTTTGTAGATGAAATCTTGGTGTACTCTCACACTCAACACGACCATGCTACCCATCTTGAGATCGTTCTAAGTACACTGAGAGAGAATTAGTTATATGCTAAGCTCTCGAAATTACACTTTTGGATGGATCAGATTCACTTCTTGGGTCATGTTATCTTAGAGGCAGGAGTATCAGTAGACCCAGAGAAAGTGAGGGCAGTAGTTTCCTGGGAGAAACCGAAGAATGTATTTGAGGTAAAAAGTTTCTTAGGGCTGGCTAGATACTACAAACGCTTCATACAGAGCTTTTCAGTACCACTGACATGTATGACCAAGAAAGGGGCAAAGTTCTTATGGTTAGATTCTTGTGATTAATCCTTTCAGGAGTTGAAAGGGAGGTTAACATCAGCACCGATACTAGTATTTCTAGATCCAGGCAAGAGATATACTATTTACTGCGATGCTTCAGGTATCGGGCTGGGATCCATGCTTATACTGGGAGATGGAGTCGTTGTGTACGAGTCTCAGTAATTGAGTCCACATGAGCGGAATTACCCGACGCACGATCTGGAGTTGGCAGCTGTTGTTCATGCCCTGCGCTGTTGGAGACATTATCTTCTGGGAGAGCACTTTGTAGTGTTCACTAACCACAAGAGTCTCATGTATATCTTCACTCAGCGTGATCTGAATTTGAGACAACGTAGGTGGGTCAAGTATCTTCAGTCCTTCGACTTTGAGCTTTCCTATACACCTAGGAAAGGCAATGTTGTGGCTGATGCACTAAGCAGGAGGACTCAGATACATGCAGTTCAGGAGGCCAGTAGTGAGTGGAAGCTTATGGATCTATTCTATGAGATGAATTTAGAGGTGCATGAAAAACATGGGTATACTTTTCTATCTTCTATAGCTGTTACCTTCTACTCTTCTTGATCGGGTACAGATGAGACAGCTATCAGACTCAGAAGGGCTAGTCCTGCGGGAGAGTGTGTCAGGAGAGGACCCTCTTCCTAGATGGACAGTAGGTGAGGATGAGATCTTGCATTTCCAGGGACACATATGGGTGCCAGAAGACATACGTGAGGAGATGATGCGGGATTTTTATTCCTTAGTTTGGGCAGTTCATCCTGGTGTCACCAAGATGTATCGTGATCTACACCACCAGTATTGGTGGCCAGGTATGAAGAGAGATGTTTCTGGTTTTGTCCAGAGGTGTTCCACTTGTCAGCAGGTGAAATCAGAGCATCAGCGACCAGCATGTCTATTGTATCAGTTACCCATTCCGGAGTAGAAGTGGAATGATGTCGCAATGGACATCGTGACCGGTTTGCCGAGGTCACCTCGAGGGAATGATGCTGTTTGGGTTTTCATCGATAGGCTTATGAAGGTTGCCCACTTCCTTCCGATCAAGGAGACCTTCAGTGTTGATGAGCTGGGATGGTTGTACGTCTGAGAGATTGTACGTCTACATGGAGTTCCACACTCTATTGTTTCAGACAGGGATGTGTGTTTTACTTCTCAGTTCTGGAAGGGGATTCATAAGGCTTTGGGTACACAGGTACTTTTGAGTACAACATACCATCCCTAGATAGATGGACAGTCCGAGCATATAATTTAGGTGCTTGAGGATATGATCCGTGCTTGCATTCTGGACTTTTTAGGTTATTGGGAGAAGCATATACCTCTTGTGGAGTTTGCCCACAACAACAGTTTTTAGGCGACTATTCAGATGGAACCTTACAAGGCTTTGTACGGTAGGCCATGCCGATCACCTTTATGCTGGCTGGAGGTAGGAGAGACAGCTTTGCTGGGACCTCGTCTTGTTCAGGAGACCTCAGAGCAGATAGAGTTGATTCGGAAGAGGATGGATATGGAACAGTCTCGATAGAAGTCTTTTGCTGATCAGCGGAGACGACCTCTGGAGTTTGAGGCCGGGGATCAGGTTTTCCTGCGTGTCACATCGAGGTTGGGATACAAGAGGATTCAGAGAAAGGGTAAGCTTTCAACAAGGTATGTCGGGCCATTCAAGGTGTTTGAGAGAGTTGGGACAATTTCTTATCGGTTGCAGTTACCTCAGAGGTACCAGACTATGCACGACGTCTTCCACATTTCTCAGCTCTGACGTTACTTTTCAGACCCGTCTCATATCTTTCATCCTGAGGAGGTTGAGCTCGAAGCGGATGCATCGTTTGAGGATCATCCTATCCGGATTGTTGATCGCAGTACGAAGGTTCTATGTGGCTGGTCTATTCCTTTAGTACAAGTGCTATGGCATCACAGGCAAGTACAGGACGAGAGTTGGGAGAGGGAGGCCGATGTATGATCGCAGTGGATGGATTTGTTTGGGGTTTCTTCTTCTAAACCTCGCTAGGGAAATTTGGGGACAAATTTCTTTAAGGGGGGAAGTTTTTAAGAACCCGGACCTTATTTTTAGGTATGTTTTTCCTTTTCTGGAGTTTTTGAGAAAAGAGGTGTTTCTGGAAATTTTTAAAGTACACGTCGTGTACTTTATAAGTACACACCGTGTACTTCCTTGCTGCGTGAGGCTGTGTGTTGGCCGTGTCCGGGCCACACACACAGCCATGTAGGGGTGATATAGAGGCCACTTAAATCGAAGTATGGAAAATCCTAGTACACGCCATGTACTCCAAAATTACACACCGTGTACTTTCTTTTTTTCATTAAACGGACTGGGGTCGCGTCTAATCACCATAAAATTCTTCTTCTCTAGATTCTTCGACTAAGAGTGCCCTGTACGTCTTTGAATCTCCTACAAGCCCCCGATCCTCCGTCCATTCTCTAAATCGACCGCCGTCGATTGCATTGGAACCACAGCGGTAAGCTCTTCCTTCTTCTAGAGCATCATTTTCCAATTCCTCATATTTTGCAAGTTATCGTGGGTTGAATGTTTTGTGCATTTTCATAGATCTATGTCATTATAAGGAGATTCAAGCCTCTTGTTTCAATTATATCAATCTCCTAGCATCAAGGTAGGTGGTTTATGACTTTCCATTTAAAGACTTTGAGTTTTATGTGCAAAATTCCACCAATACCCTTAAACGAGGTATTTCATGTTTACTGTTTTTACCCTGTTGTTTTCCTGCCTTACTTGTATGCTTGTGTAGAGGTAATTTGGTTATGTATGAGGATAATTTCTATGATTGTATGTTTTTACCATGCCTTGTTCTGTTTACGACCTTTTTGTCTTGTTCAGCCTTTGGCTGTTATACCTGTTTTCCATGTCTTGTGACCATAGGATGAAGTGTTGTTTCCTGACATGCTTGTTATGCTGTAGACTAGTTATCCAAGTATCTCAATAGGTTTACTTTGTCCTTATATCATTATTATGCACTGACTGGAATGGGACCGTGAGAACCTGGTGCTATAGACTATAAGGGGATAGACCGAGTGAGCTTCCTCAGAGAGTCTTGGACATTATAAACTATAGGGGATAGACTGAGTGAGCTTCCCAAAGAGTATTGGACATTATAGACTATATAGGATAGACTGAGTGAGCTTCCCAGAGAGTCTTGGATATTATAGACTACAAGAGGATAAACCGAGTGAGCTTCCTCAGAGAGTATTGATCTTTATAGACTGTACGGGGGTAGACCGAGTGAGCTTCCTCAGAGAGTCTTTGTTTTGTTTGAATTACTTAAATTATTCTAGGCTATAAGAGGAATTGACCAAGTGATCTTCCTCAGAGAGTCTGTGATAGACCTGAGGCTATAAGAGGAATTGACCAAGTGATCTTCCTCAGAGAGTCTCTAGACCTTGGGGCTATAAGGGGAATTGACCATGTGATCTTCTTCAGAGAGTCCCTGACTACCTTATACTATAAGGGGAATTGACTAAGCGTGCTTCCTCAGAGAGTATTATAATTTCGTATGACCAAACCAGAGGGGTTAGGCTAAGTGTACTGCCCAGAGGGTTGTTGGTACTTCTTGGATAGGAACATAAGGGATGGCTGTGAGTACTGCCCTGATGGATTCCTGTTTGTGGTTAGCTACTTGCTTCACTGTTGCTTGTTGATCTATGGACTGTTTACTATTGTGTATCATACTATTTACTACTTATTATTTACTGCTTACTGTACTATTACCTGCCATATGCTCATTGACTGTTAGACACAGATCTTTGGGTGGTTGCCTACTGGGATTTAGTCTCAAACCCTATTTGGGTCATGCTTTTGGGCCCAAACAGATTATATTGCTGCAAGTATAGACAAGGGAAAGCACCCTTTGACTTCAGGTACTTGATTGATTTGGAGCAAGAGAGCATGAGACCAAGCCAAGTCTTGAAATGCTGAGGAGTTGCTTATCTATCTTTCCTTTGTACTTTGGTTTAGTATTGTATTCAACATTGTGACTTGTTTGGCTGCTTTCATAGACATATGTATCATGCATAATTTCATATATATGTGTGTGCTCCAGTTTTTTATTGTTTTAGCCTTCCGCTATTTACTATTGTTGGATATTTACTGCTTCCGCTATTGTATGTGTTGTTTACTTCCACTGTGTACTCTGCCAATGAGGGCATAGTTTCCCCACTAACACACCCAAGACCCTCTCTTCTAGTCGGCAGCCTCTGGCGTTCAGGGAAATGCGCTTGAGGCCATGTGACCAACCGGGTATGGGGCGCCTCTGGGTGGCTTTCGGAATCGGGATGTTACAATACCAATGTGTGTGGACCATTTCTATTTGAATCAAGGGGTGGGAACTCATACTTCATAACTTTTACTAAATATTTTAGTAGATATGGATATATTTACTTAATGAGGTATAAGTTGGACCCTTTTGATAAATTTAAGGAATACAAGAATGAAGTTAAGAACCATATTTGTAGGAAGATTAAGAAACTCCACTCAAACTGTGGTGGAGAATATCTTAATCAAGACTTCATTGATTACTTATGGGAGTTTTGGATCCTATCCCAACTCACTCCTCCTTACACGCCTCAATGTAATGGTGTAAGAGAAAGGCGGAACCACACCTTTTTAGACATGGTGAAATCAATGATGAGTCCTGAAAGTATTTCATCATCCTTTTGTGAATATGCATTATAAAAAGAGGCACACATACTAAACCAAGTACCAACTAAACTGATAAATGGTATTCCATATGAATTTTGGAGTGGAATAAAAACTATGTTATCAAATTTACATGTGTGAGGAAGTGAAGTGTTTGTTAAGGCCTCTTCAGGTAACCAAATTGCACCCTAAGGCAAAAAAGTGTACCTTTATAAGATACCCCAATGAAACAAGGGGATATTACCTATACGACCCCTCAAAAAAAAAGTTTATAGTGGAAATACATTCTATATTTCTTGAGAGGGAGCACATATCCAAAAGAGATAGTGGGAGCAAGATAAAATTCTATAAAGTCGAGTCTTAAGGCACACAAGAGTTGTTATAGGATCAGATTCCACAAATACTCATGTAAGAAGAAACTATTCTAGAGACACAAGTACTACATAGAAGTTAAAGAGAGGTTAGAGAACCAGAATGGTATGGTTTTCTAGTTACTGAGGATGGTGATTCATTATTAGTTGATAATAATGATACTCTAACCTAGAAGGAAGCAGAAGTGGCACAAATGTTTCCAAGTGGCAAGAAGCCATGAATTATGAAACAGATCCCATGTACCAAAACCAAGTCTGGATTTTGGTAGATCCTCTAGTGGATATAAAGCATGTTGGTTGCAAATGGGTATTCAATAAGAAAATGGACATGGAAGCAGAAAGCAGTACCTATAAGGTGTGACTGGTTGTAGAAGGGTTTGAACAGTGTCAAGACATTGACTATGATGAAACCTTTTAACTAGTTTCAATGCTGAAATACATCATAATTATATTTTCTATTGCAATATACCATGACTATGAGATTTAGAAAATGGATTTCAAAACAGACTTACTTAACAGGATCCTTCAGGAAGATGTCTACATGACACAACTTGAAGGGTTTGTGACTCCAAAGGATGCTAATAAGATATGAAATTTTTGAAAACCCATTTATGGATTAAAGAAATCATATAGGTTATGGAACATTCATTTTGATGAATCCATAATGGAATTTGGTTTTATAAAGAATGAATGTGAGCCTTGTGTCTACAAATAGTTTAGTGGGAGTGAAATCATTTTCTTAATAGTATATATTGATGACATATTACTTATTGAAAATGAAATACCAGCCTTACAATCTATTAATGCATGGTTGAATAAATTATTTTCCATGAAATACTTGGGTGAAGCATCATATATTCTTGGGATCAAGATCCATCGTGATATATCCAATAGGTTTATCAGCCTAAGTCAAAGTACATACATTGACAAGATACTGAAGAGATTCATTATGGAACATTAAAATATGGGGTTGTTTCCAACATCACATGGAATTCATATTTCTAAGAAAATGTGTACTCAAACCCATGAGGAAAGAAATAAAATGGAAATATTCCATACGTATCAGCAATTGGGTCATTCATGTATGTTATTCTATGTACTATGATAGATGTCACCTACGCATTAAGTGTTGTATGAAGATATTAAGCTAATCCAGGTGACCACCATTGGATGGCAGACAAGACTATCCTTAAGTATCTAAGGTATACTAAGGATATGTTCCTAGTTTACGGAGTAGATGAGAAACTAGTCATAAGAGGATATGCAGATGCTAGTTTCCAAACTGATCAAGATGACATAAAGTAATAAACATGATACATAATTATTTTTAATGGAGGTGTTGTGAGTTAGAATAGCTCAAATAAGGCTATGGTCATAGATTATACAACAGAGTTCAAGTATATTTCAGATTCTAAGGTAGCTAAAGAAGTATTTTATATGTTCAATATTTTCCACAATATTGATGTGGTACCACTACTGGAAATGGAGGATATACCAACGGTTCTAAACCGTTGGTATAGGCTGGACAACCGTTGGTATATTCTATACTAACGGTTGTCCAAACCGTAGGGAAGTAAGGCGTGGGGAAAGATCTATACCAACGGTTTGAACTAAACCGTTGGTATAGCCCACTCTATGTCTTGATTTGCCAACGGTTCTTGATGAACCGTTGGTATATGTTTACCCAACGGTTTTAAACTGTTGGGAATTCTATGATTTTGATATTATACCAACGGTTTCCAACCGTTGGTATAGTTTTTTCCCAACGGTTTCAATGAAACCGTTGGCATATGTTCAATAAAAAATACTATACTAACGGTTACAAACCGTTGGTATAATTCTTCTCAAAGTATACCAACGGTTCTAAACCGTTGGTATTGTGTATTTCCAGAATTGTTGCACAGCAGACCCTCCTGTGCATACACCTGCATACAAAACAGCACTTAAAACAGTGAAAACTTAAAACAACAAAAAAAAGACCACCTCTTTGATTAGAGACATGGTGAATAATTTTTCATTTTAATCTTCATATGACAACAATCATCCAGTATAGTTGAATAAGAATTTCAATAACTCAAATATTATTTACACCCATTTCAATCTTCATATGACAACTACTTTTCTAATATATGGTGAAAAGGTATTTTCTTAGGAGTATCATCACTTGTGACTCCATAAGTGCCACACCGGGCCTCGGATTGAGTCGGGGTTGACTAGTACACGTCACATATGATCCATGAATCTTTTTCCTAAAGTTTCAACATAATAAGAATATGTTTGATCGGTTTGGCGTATGTAAGTAAAATATTGTCCATTTTGAACAAAAGAGAGGCAGTTTGGGTGGTCCCGGCCCCACGGTGACTCCAATTGAGGCGGGGTTGACTTGTACACATCACATATGACCCATGGATCGTTTTCCTAAAGTTTCAACTGAATCCGAAGGCGTTTGGTCCGTTTCCCGTATGTCAGTTGTTGATATCACTTACAATTTAGTCTATTTTAAAAAAAAGAGACAATTTGAGTGGTCCCGGCCACACCGCGGCTCGGATTGAGGCGGAGTTGACTCTTACACGTCAAATATGACCCATTGATCATTTTCTTAAAGTTTCAATAGAATCCGAAGGCCTTTGGTTGGTTTGGCATATGTCAGTTGTTGTTTTCACTTAAAATTAAGTCCATTTTAAACAAAAGAGAGATACTTTGAGTGGTGACGGCCAAACCGGGCCTCGTATTGAAGCAGAGTTGACTCGTACACGTCACATATTATCCATGGATCGTTTTCCTAAAGTTTCAACACAATCAGAATCCGTTTGATCGGTTTGGCGTATGTACATAAAATATTTTCCATTTTTAACATAAGAGAGACAATTTGGGTGGTGTCGGCCACACCGCACCTCAAATTGAGGCGGTATTGACTCGTACACATCGAATATGACCCATGGATCGTTTTTCTAAAGTGTCAATAGAATCCTAAGGCATTTGGTTGATTTCCCGTATGACAGTTGTTGATTTCATTTACAATTTAGTCCATTTTCAACAAAAGAGAGACTGTTTGAGTGGTCCCAGCCACACCGCGGCTTGGATTGAGGCGGAGTTGACTCTTACATGTCACATATGACCCATGGATTGTTTTCCTAAAGTTTCAACAGAATCTGAAGGTTTTTTGTCGGTTTGGCTTATGTCAGTTGTTGTTTTCACTAAAAATTAAGTTCATTTAAAACAAAAGAGAGGCACTTTGAGTGGTTTCGGCCACACCGTGCTTCAGATTGAGGCGGGGTTGACTCGTACACATCACATATAAGACATGAATTATTTTCCTAAAGTTTCAACATAATCAGAATCCATTTGTTCGGTTTGGCGTATGTACGTAAAATATTGTCCATTTTAAACAAAAGAGAGGTAGTTTGGGTGGTCTCGGCCACACGACGCCTTGGATTGAGGCGGGGTTGACTCTTACACATCACATATGACCCATGGATCGTTTTCCTAAAGTGTCAACAGAATCCGAAGGTGTTTGGTAGGTTTCTCGTATGTCATTTGTTGATATCACTTACAATTTAGTCCATTTTGAACAAAAGAGAGATAGTTTGAGTGGTCCCGACCACACCGCGGCTCAGATTGAGGAGGGGTTGACTCGTACACATCAAATATGACCCATGGATCGTTTTACGAATGTTTCAACAGAATCCGAAGGCGTTTGGTTGGTTTGGCGTATGTCAATTGTTGTTTTCACTTAAAATTAAGTCCATTTTAAACAAAACAGAGGCACATTGAGTGGTGTCGGCCACACCGGGCCTCCGATTGAGGCGGGGTTGACTCGTAAAAATCACATATGACCCATGTATTGTTTTCCTAAAGTTTCAATAGAATCCGTAGGCGTTTGGTCATTTTTCCGTATGTCAGTTGTTGTTTTCACTTAAAATTAAGTACATTTTAAAAAAAAGAGAGGCACTTTGAGTGGTGTCGTCCACACTGGGCGTCTTATTAAGGCGAGGTTAACTCTTACACGTCACATATGAGCCAAGGATCATTGTCCTAGAGTTTCAACACAATCCAAATCCTTTTGATCGGTTTGGCCTATGTACGTAAAATATTGTCCATTTGGAACAAAAGAGTGGCAATTTGGGTGGTCCCGGCCCCACGGTGCCTCGGATTGAGGCGCGATTGACTTGTACATGTCACATATGACCCATGGATTATTTTCCTAAGGTTTCAACAGAATCTGAAGCGTTTGGTCAGTTTCCCGTATGTCAGTTGTTGATTTCACATGCAATTTAGTCCATTTTGAACAAAAGAGAGACAATTTGTGTGGTCCTGATCACACCACAACTCGGATTGAGGTAGGGTTGACTCATAAACGTCACATATGACCCATGGATCATTTTCCTAAAGTTTCAATAGAATCAGAAGTCGTTTGGTTGGTTTGGCGTATGTCAGTTGTTGTTTTCATTTACAATTTAGTCCATTTTCAACAAAAGAGAGACAATTTTAGTGGTCCCGACCACACCGCGACTCAGATTGAGGCTTGGTTGACTCTAACACGTCACATCTGACCCATGGATCGTTTTCCTAAAGTTTCAACAGAATATGAAGGCGTTTGGTTGGTTTGACGTATGTCAGTTGTTGTTTTCACTTAAAATTAAGTCCATTTTAAACAAAAGAGAGCCACTTTGAGTGGTGTCGGCCACGCCGGGCCTAGGATTGAGGCAGAGCTAACTCATACATGTCACATATGAAAAATGGATCATTTTCCTAAAGTTTCAACACAATCAAAATCCATTTGATCGGTTTGGCGTATGTACGTAAAATATTGTCCATTTTGAACAAAAGAGAGGCATTTTGGGTGGTCCTGTCCACACGGAGCCTCGGATTGAGGCGGGGTTGACTCGTACACATAACATATGACCAATGAATCATTGTCCTAAAGTTTCAACAGAATCCAAAGGCGTTTGTTAGGTTTCTCTTATGTCAGTTGTTGATTTCACTTACAATTTAGTCCATTTTGAACAAAAGAGAGACAGTTTGAGTGGTCTCGGCCACACCGCGGCTCAGATTGAGGCAGGGTTGACTCATACAGGTCACATTTGACTCATGGATCGTTTTACTTAAGTTTCAATATAATTTGAATGTGTTTGGTCGGTTTGGCGTATGTCAGTTGTTGTTTTCACTTAAAATTAAGTCCATTTTTAACAAAACAGAGGCACTTTGAGTGGTGTTGGCCACACCGGGCCTCGGATTGAGGCAGGATTGACTCTTACACACCAAATATGAGTCATGGATTTTTGTTCAAAAGTATCAACACAATCAGAATCCGTTTGATCGGTTCGACATATGTACGTAAAATATTGTCCATTTTAAACATAAGAGAGACAGTTTGGGTGGTGTCGGCCACACCGTGCCTCGAATTGAGGCGGGATTGACTCTTACTCATTACATATGACCCATGGATCGTTGTGATAAAGTTTAAATAGATTTGGAACGCATTTGGTCAGTTTCCCGTATGATCCATGGATAGTTTTCCTAATGTTTCAACACAATCCGAAGGCCTTTGGTCAGTTTCCTATATGTCAGTTGTTGATTTCACTTAAAAATAAGTCAATTTTGAACAAAAGAGAGGCAGTTTGAGTGATCCGAGCCACACCGTGCCTTTTATTGAGGCGAGGATGACTTATACACGTCAAATTTGACCCATGGATTTTTTACCTTATGTTTCAACATAATCCGAATGCGTTTGGTCAGAGGGGAAGGGTCTAGTCGGGTACACGGAGATGCTTTTCTACCTCTGGTACGATCCTCCCTCGTATCATCGGCCGAAAAACTGAAAGAATGGAATAATGAAAAGTGCACTTACTTATGTACCTGTAAAATCTATACATAGACAAAACATAGCTGCATCATGTCATAAAAAATAACACCAAGGATCAGACAAAATAGAAGCAGTCATGCAGAGTAATGACAAGTGCACATACAGATTAGAAGCAGCTAAAAAATTGTTGCATACATGCCATGTTTATTTCCTAAAACAGAGTAAAAAAATCAAAAATGATGAAAATCTAGAATATAGGTCGCCTCCCAGGAAACGCTATGTTTTACGTCTTCAGCCAGATGGATGGACACTGGTCAATCGTCTTGGTCCATCAACTCAGAACTCCTCTGCCTCTTACAAGAACTGGTGGCCGTGTCATCAAGCTCACATGGACGCTTAGTGGGATTTATCACTTCAGGAGCGTAGCGGGCGTGAATCTGGTGTGGAAGTAAGAGAATCTGGCGCTCGTCATCAGTTAGACATGGAGTGGGATTGATCACTTCAGGAGCGTAGTGGGCATGAATCTGGTGTGGAAGTAAGAGAATCCGGTGCTCGTCATCAGTCAGATGCTGAGTCACCCGTCGTGCGAGGTCAGATGGAGACGGGACGTGCACATCGATGATCATGGAAGAGGCAGACAAGCTAGACATTGTTGGTTAAGCTGCATCCAAAAATATATTAATTTTTATATATTAGAACCTTTATAAATGTTTGTCCCATTTTTACAAACAATTAACGTGTGAAAATTGTGAAAAATAACTTATCGGATATATAAAAATGGATTTACTCATGGACATAATGCATAATATCTCAAATATTCCTCATTGGATCCCAATTTGAAATTTTAATCCATTATCAAATGTCTTATATCAATTTATTTTCATTTGGATCTTTATGGTTGAACGCTTTTTGTAAAATCTAGCCAAGGGAGGATAGACTAGTGAATTGGAATACAATTGGATGTTATGTGGTGAAAACCACATTATAAGCATTGTTTAAGATATTATTGAGGTGGTTTGAGGATAAATCTATCTTTTTAGAGAAAATACAGCATGTCCAAGTTTGGTGGTCAATGTTTTGAAGTGGGGGGGGGTATTTGGTGGTTGAGGAGGGGGTGAGGGGGACGTCTAAGGTCTAGGAGGAGGGGTGGGGGGCTGTCCAGGGTCTAGAAAGGGGGGCGGGGGGCTGTCCAGGGTCAAGGAGAAGGGGAGAAGGGGCTGTCCATGGTCCAGGAAGGAGGGGGGGTTGTCCAGGGTCCATCGAGGAGGGGGGCTATCCAGGGTCCAGGGTGGAGGGTGGGGGGCTTCCTAGGGTCCAGGAAGGAGGGGGGACTATACAAGGTCCTAGGAGGAGGGTGGAGGGGGGTTGTCCAGGGTCCAGGATGGGGGATGTCCATGTTTCAGGAAAGAGGGGGGCCAGGCTGTCCAAGTTCCAGGAGGGGGGACTATCCAGGGTCCAAGAGGGGGGGTGTCTAGGGTCCATGAGGAGTGGGGGCTCTGTTAAAGGGAGGAAATCCCCAAATAATTCATTGAAGATTAACTAAACTTAATCCAAAAAACATCACAATTCCAATCCATCACCCAACCAACATCCAATTCATCCTCAATAACACTAACCTTCACATGCCATAAACAACACAACCGAGTTTATACCAAATTAAAACAGAAAACAAAAATAATAGATGTAAAACATTAAAACTAAGGTAGTACTTACATATTTAGAGTGTTGAACTACAAAATTGTTTGATTTAATATGGATATATGAGTGGAACGAGTTTTTGAGTACTTTTATAGAGAGATTCGAGACATTTAGGTCAAATCAAAATAGAAAATAAAAAATAGATGAAGAACATTAGAACTTACAGATTTGAAGTGTAGAACAGAAAAATTGTTTGATTGAATAGGATGAATGGAGTTTGGGAGACTGGGTAACGAGAGTGCGTCACGAGAGCTTTGATTTAGGGCTGCAGTCGAGCGGAGGGGGACTGCAATCGAGCGAAGGGGCTACTGGATTTAGGGGGAAACTTTCCCAACGGTTTTTAATAACCGTTGGGAATGTATGTTTACCAAGGTCTATACCAACGGTTTACACAAACCGTTGGTATAGATTCCAACATATACCAACGGCTAACCGTTGGTAAAAGTCTCTTCATGGAGCCCTATACCAACGGTTTTATAAACCGTTGGTAAAAATCTTCATAAAAGCCTCTATGCCAACGGTTTTCTTCAAACCGTTGGTATACATAACCATTCCCAACGGTTTATCAAACCGTTGGGATATAAGCGTTGGTAAAAATGGGATTTCCAGTAGTGTACCTAGCAGTAAAGATCTCATCATGCTCTATTATGATAATACTACAGGGGTGTCTCTCGTAAAAGATACAAATTCACATCAGCAGATAAATAAAATACTTTATAAGTATCATCTCTTGATGGATTTTTCTCATAGAGTTGAGGTTTCAGTGAGCAATATTTTTATGGAAGACAATGTGGTGGACCCCTTGACTAAAGCCTTGACTTAGCAGAAACATGATTATCATGTGACGTCTAGTGGACTGAAAGTCATAGGCAATTGGATTTAGTCCAAGTGGAAGTTTGTTAGAGATGGTGTCCTATAAAAAACTATTTTTACTTTGATTACATGAATATTTGATGTATTAAATATTAAATTAAACAACTTATTACATATTTTTCATTGTTCCATATGACTTTAATATAATAATGTCCTAGAGTATTTGTCACATTGATAAGGTCATAGTAGTTCCCTAATATGATGATAAACTTGAAGTGCTATGAAATTATTCTTAATATATTTACGAGGTTGTATAACATAATATGATGAGACATATAGTATATAGACCATCAGAAGTGAGTACTCGTAAGAAGATGAGACTTCGTCTTATGAAGTTCACACTTGGTAATTTCCAAGATGGTAGATATGAGAATAGATCTGCCTATAGGAATTACACATGTTTTGGTTTCATTGGATATTCCTATATATGAGTGTGTGTAATGATCCTTAGATTTTAAGATTATCATTAATACATGTCACAACTCATGCACTTGTATTTTATGATGAAAACCATCACACCATATGTTGGTGGGAAGTAGGGTATGATGGGTGTGTCATGAATGACATGTTATTAATAGATAATTCAAGGAAGTATTTGTCCCTTCCATCTTTATGGAAGTTTATATCTCATCCCATTCATTGAAATAAAACTATCACTCTAAATTCCATGGCCATGGTGTAATGATGAGTTTATTTCAGATAATCAAAGAATGATGTATCAAGCATATAGGTTGATGACACTATCATGAAACCTACTTGACAAGATATTATTATAAAGGTATTATATTACACAATGAGCATTATTATGTGGCCATCATCATTGAAACTTTAAGTTCATTATCTTGGGTGCATTGACCTGTTCCTAGACAATAATCTTGCAAGCCCTCCTAATGCCAATGAGAAAGAATCCTAGAGGGTCACACACTAAGTGTTTTTATTGGTCTTGATTAAATTCTATTTTAATTTAATTAATAGAATAAATATTATTCTCAAGACTAAGGAATAATTTTATTTAATTTATATTGTTCGTGTAAATTAAATAAATATTTATTCACCGGATTGTGAATAAAATATATATATTTATTTTATTGAATATTTAATAAATAGTTATTTACTAGTTTGTGAATAAAATATTTATTTAAGATAATAAAATATTTATTTTGTTGTTCAATAAATTAAAGAGGAGTTTTAATGGACCAAGACTGTGTCTGATGATAAAATAATTATTTACAAGATGGAAAATATTATTTATCCATTTTGTGCAAGTTGGCGCCCAAAAAAATAATAACAATAATAGTATTATTATTATGTGGCATATGATTTAATTAATGGTTATAATTATATTTAATGGTTGTTATGTAATTAATTTTTTTAACTAAAATCCCAGCTCTATAAATAGATGGGTATGTCTATTGTGTAATGCATTTGAAAACAATTCTACGTTTGGG
The DNA here is from genome assembly GCA_963277665.1 of Viscum album. Lineage (NCBI taxonomy): Eukaryota > Viridiplantae > Streptophyta > Magnoliopsida > Santalales > Viscaceae > Viscum > Viscum album. The sequence continues at coordinate 156,952,536 of OY728147.1, forward strand.
AATAGAGAATTGTTGGGAACAATGAATTCTATCTCGACTCCTCTTCCTCTCTCCCTCTCAAGAATGAGAAAACTTATATAGAATTTCTTTAAGACTAAAGAAAGAACAATCAAGAATGAACAATGCAAGACATTTTATTTACTGTACTAGAACCCAGAGAATGAGTGACATTTCTCAGAGACCATTAGAGCATGTGTAGATCACTACTAGAGGGATTCTACCCTTGGATCCTCACAAGCACAATGAAGGAAATCTAGAAGGTCCTTTTTAGATGATCAAAAATCATCAAGGAAGAAAGTTCCTAAGACTAAGTATTTATTTCTTTAGATATTAAATAAATTAATTATAAATTTGATGTGAAATATCCTCCCTCTTGGTTTTGAGAAAAGATTATTAAAAGAAATTTTAATATATCACCCTCCACCACAATGCTTCCACTACGCCTAGAACCAATAACTTTATCCTTGATTTCATTACCATTATGCCTCCATGAGACTGGTTTCATCAGAATGATATCATTGTACTTGGCTAAAGTTCCCATGAAACTTATACACTTATTTTCATTTTTACCTATCATCTGACTGACTTCATTGTAATCCAAATTTATTTGTGTTTGGCAATTCCAAAATTCATGAATACGGGTGTTCCCACATCACTGACTAGAAGATCCCAATGAGTAAGATCAAAGGAAAAATAATAATTATGTAATAGTACAATAGGATAAAAATGTTGTGATATAGTTTGACACACTTATAATAAAAAAACCTGATACAAGCTGCTCATTAGGCTCCGATGGATCTGTGGTCTGTCCTGAATCAGTAGCCTCCGAAGGATGTGCCTATTCCAATGCATGCTCTGAGTGATCTACATGAACTAGAGTGGAAGCTGAAGGAACATAATTAGCAGAACCTATATGGATAGTAGGAAATGGAGTTGGGGTAGAAATGGTAGGATATGGGTAGTAGGGTTTGTGATACATAAAAGGACATGAATATGGTAAAGGTGGGAATATCCCTAGAGGCGGTGTAGATATGGTATGGGATGAAGAGGCTAAATGAGATGATGATGGAGGCATGGGTGGGAACACCCCTAGGGGCTCAAGTGGAGGATGGAAAGGGGTGGTATATGGGGTTTACACTAGTGGGTCAGGGTGGGAATAGGTACGATGGGTGTTCTATATATATCTAGAATCACCCTTGCTCAGACCCATGCTAGTAGGCTAAGCAGAAGTCAACTCTGGTTCAAATAAATGTCCCTAATTTTTTTTTGATTAAGAATAATAACATGAAATTTTATGTAATGTAGAAGAAAAATATTACAACTATTATACTCACCAAGGGAACTAGAGGAGGTGACCCGTGTTCGTGCATATGTCAATCAATATAAAATAATCTCTTCCTTAAAACTTCTTCAATATTTTTCATAATCTACATAAGAATTAAATGTACATTTTTTAGAAAAAGTTTTTAAAAATATTTCATACAACATATAAGTAAAAGAAGTTATAAACAATGTCAAACACGTTCTAGCAATAATAATTTAAAACCAAGTTATAAATTTTTTAAAAACCCATTTTAAACATGATTTTTTTTGAATTGAAATAAATATAATTAAATTAAATGAAACCAAAAAGTTATAAAACAAACATATCATTCGAAACTAAAACCAAATTAAAGTAATTACAATAATACAAACCTAAGAAACCTATGTCAAGGTAAACTGAATAAACTGTGAACATATATGACTGCTTTTATATATTACCCACTACTACTTTAGGTTCAACATCAACTCTCACAATGAGACAATTTGATTAATCAAATTCAATATTTTGGTCAACATTAATGGGGGTGTCAATGGTGTCAATTTTTCCCCATCATCATGAAAAATATGTCTTCAGATTACTTCATTAATAACAATGTAATCAGGTATCATATAGTCTTTCACATTAAATAATTTTTTTTCCATTGATGCCAAAATGTATAGTTCATCGGTAGCCAGGAATCAACTCATGTCAATAAATTTTAATCTACAATCATCAATAAATATACCATGTCAAGTCATTGAATAAAACCATTTACATTTCATTATAGCAACTCGACCATGAAAGTAGCAATCCAATAACAATATTTTCTCAACAAGTCTATAATAATTCACATTTTCATATCAAGTTTGACTTTTTGATACACTGGTATAACAATCCATTTTAGTAGTTATCATAAAAACACCATGTTGTGTTCTCATTTTCACCACTCAACCAGTTGTAACAAATTTATATCCATTTATTATTCATTCACGAACCAAAGAATTGGGAACAAAATCCAATGTTCTTAATTATTAAGTATCAGATTCAACATGTAAACTCAATACCTGAAATATATATGAATAATACAATTAAATGAATATCTATATTTTAAGTTAATTAAAGTAATGGTCATACCTTTGATTTCAACCAAGTAAGAAACTCTTTTCTATACAAAGCCTCTCTCCATCTCAAAGGAAAAGATCGATGAACTCTAATTATAATTTTTTTATGTTCCCTACATAAAATGATAATAAAAGTTTAAGATATATATGAAATGAAATAGTATGATATAACATATAAATATTCAAATTACTTACTTGATATAGTCATCGAATAAACCACAATTAAAAAAGACTATGTAGTGTGCCATATCCCTCTCTTCAAGGCTCAATATAGCCAATGTATATGACCCAGGAATTCCTACTATTTGGGTAATAGATGGAAATTAGGGACCAATTTCTCCATACTTCTTATATTAATTTCTCATTTATTAGTTATGTATTTCCTCACATCTGAAAAATACATAGAACAAAAATACATAATTCTTGAGCCAAATAACCTCTCACAACAGAACCTTCAAGATGATTCATTTTTTGGACATAATATTTCATTGTGCACATATTTATTTCTGTATGATACATCAAATAAAAAGTAATGGGTCCCCCAATAAGTGTTTTAGTTGGAAGATGAACTATTAAATGCAACATGAAAGTGAAAAATGATAGAGTAATTTTTCTTCCAACTCACACAAAATTAATGGCTCCTATTGTTGCATTTTTATCAGAAAAGACTTGAATAAATTTTAGTACAAAGGTCTCTAAAAAAATGGCACAAGTGAATCAATTTCACCCTTACATTATTGGATAGAAAGTTCCAGATTACTATTGGAATCAATTCATGAAGAAGGATGTGATAATCATGAGTTTTTATGGATTTTAGTTTCAAATCCATTTTGTTTACTCATTTAGATATGTTTTTGGAATAGCCATCAGGAGCCTCTATTTTCTAAAATACTTCCAGAAAATGATTTTTCTCTAAAGGTTTCATCACATAATAATCATAATAAACTTTCCATTTATTTTCACTGATATACACATGATGCAGTTATAGTCAAATACCCCAATAAAAAAAGTCTCGTCCAGACCAGAAGTCATCTTTGGTCTTTCCCTTGATATTTAGAATAATTAAAAGTAATATTTCACATATAATTTTCTCAATGTGAATTAATTCTAAACAGTGACCTAAAAAATTGGTAGACTGATATGAAAACTCAAAAAATATACTTCTCTTTTTTCAATTGCAAGTGGATTCAATGTCAACATTCTTCCTCTTTTTAGATTTCATCTGAAATTTACCTAATAAAAAATTGAAATCTTTAAATTCATTAAGAACATCAATTCCTGACATACATTGAGGTGGTTGTTCAATGTAAAAAATATTATCAAACCCCCGATTATTATTCCCATATTGACGATCCATTGGAAAGAATCACCGATTCTCTATGAAACTGAAACTAAGACAATATTTAATCCTTCTTTATTTTTTATTCTTAATAAAAATATGACATGGTAGTTTTACCTTCATTCTATAACCATACATCATTTTATAACCAGGGAAATCATTTATAATCCATAGAAGGTCAACTCTCATCTAAAATATATTTTTTTAAGAAGCATTGAATGTGAGCACACCTATATTCCAAAGCTACTTCTACTCTCTTATTAAAGGTTCAAAGTAGACGTCTATACCATTTCATGGATCAGAAGGTCAGGATATTAGCATAATCAAGAAATTTAAAGGTTTTTTTATACACATCCATGGAGGAAGATTATAAACATGAATAAAAACTAGCCATGTGCTATGAGTAGTAATCATTTGACCAAACAAATTAAAACCATCACAGGATAGACCCAACCTGATATTACACACCTTAGCTACAAAATCAGGATGTTTTGAATCAAATTCCCTCCATGATAATCTATCTAGAGGATGAACCAACTCATCATTACCTTTAATTATCTTATCACCATTCCATCACATATTGTCTTATATTTCTACAAACATGAATAGATTTTGAAGTTTGGGAATCAATGGAAAGAGCCACATGACTTTATGTGGAACATGAGATGGTTTTCAATCTATATCTTACTTCCATCGAGATGCACCACATTCTTTACAGTCATTAAGGTTATCTATTTCCACCTAAAATAAACCATGATCTTTCTGAAAATCATGGATTTTTTTAGTAGAAAATTCGAGTTTCTTGATTAACTTCCATAACTTATAATGTTTTGAGTGAATATATAAAATATCAGGAAGAAATTTCATAAAAAAGGTAAGAATATAATCAATATTGGTATTAGAAATTCCATACATGTTTTTTCTATGATATAACAACATTAAAAATTCCAAAATTTTCATTTTAGCACATTCCTGATATACAGGAGTTCTGGCATTGTCCAATAATATTTTCACTCTATCAACATCATCATCTTCATTATTTTTCTATTGTGTATTGATATCATTGCCTTCCTTCACCAGTATACTATCTATCTCATAATTATGCACAAATGGAAACTGATCAAATATCAAATTCTTTATACCACTTATTTATTTATATTCATGAACTATAGAAGATTGTATCGTCTTTACATTGTGATACCAACATATTGTTTGTTTGAAATTGAGATTATATTATATGATAGATAACTTATTCTAGACTAAACCATGGTTTTCCAAAAAAATTATAATATGGATACTATATACAACCTCCATCTGAATCATTGTTAAATGAAAAATATAATTTTTTTCTAAATTCTTTTGAAAATCAGTTGAAATGTGATCGGTATGATACATCCATCTTATATCCATTATATTAAATAAAAAAAGTTACGTTTTAATAAAAAATGTAAACCATAATTAAAAAATTAATTATAACCAATTTCAATATGAAGTCATCAAAGAAATTAATATTTTTAAAATAAAAAAATATATCTAAAATGTAATAAAGGAGAGGGAAGCCCAAAGTTGTATGATATATAAAATGAAATACAATTGTTTTTATCAAAAATTACCCATCTCTAATCAGAAAGGATTCATTTATAATTCCAAAAGTAATTATAATCCTAAAGAGAAGTCATGAGTGGAATAAATTATATAACCATATTACTTGAATAATGGAAAGATCATGTTCAATGAAAACACTTATGTATTATTTGATACATTTTGATACAGAAAATAAAATAAACCATTTAAATACTTTATATAAAGACTCATAAATAAACATTGGAAATATTATTTAAAAATAGGAAATGGTTATAAAACTACATAACAATGAGTAAGAAAAATAATGAAAAAATTTAAAATATTTTTTATTTCAATATACCATTCCATTAAAAACATTTTCTTTAATATAAAAAAATATATATAAAAACTCTATAGTCATATTTTCAAATATAATCATTTAACTAGTTACTGCATATTATAAATCAAGTGTAGTCACATCATAGAAATATTTTAAAAAATGGAATATATGGAAGAGACTACCTACCAATAAAATCTATCGATGAGATCCTTAAGCTTCAGCAACAATAAATAAACCACCTATAATGAATAAATCAATTTCTATAACCAATTTATTCCAAATGAGTCATCTCCAAAAACTAATAATAATAAATACCCAAATGAAAACCATGAAAATAACATCTAATAACCTCTATAAATAAAATTTAAAAAACCCATATTTTTCCCTACCTAAGAAGTTCATAATTTCAACCCATATTAAATAACTCCCTAGAATAATATATCAAACATATTACCTCCAAAAAAACAATGATGAACATTTTAAATGATCTTCTTCAAACTCATTTTTCTAGATCATATGAAATCATCATCAACTCGACCTAATTTCACATTGCCTTTATAAAATTCAATCAAAATATCCATCCCAAAAGGGGGTATATATACTTGAGAATATCAACATACATAGTAATAAATCTACAAAAGGTAAAATACCCATATCAACACCATATATTCATAATAACGAAAAAGTATAATCATGATGATTACTCCTGAAATTAACAAAAAATTCCACCCATTGGTATGGATATACTGGTACTCCCATCATGGTTATAAAATGAAATATCAAACATCACCCACAAATATACAACAATGGAATACTAAAGGATCATAAAAATTGAAATTATTAAACCAAAATCCCAAAAATAAAACATCACCCACAAAGAACCTTATTTAAAATAATACAGAAGAATCTTAACCTAGCTATATCTCGGTTAGGTTTTCATACATAGATAAAAATGAAAAAAATAGTTAGCAGAATAGAAGAAGGATTTGGAACTCACTATCAAAGAAGACCAGAATCATAAAATCATTGAATCATAGGAGAATGATGAAGGATGATAGGCGTCAGTCATCACTCAGGTGATGGAAACATGACTCAACCTGGGGGGGGGGTACACCTCAACGAGTGGGGGGGGGGATGAGGGACTCTATCCCAATGGTTTAAAAAAAACCATTGGGATAGATGAGCTATACCCACAATTTACATAAAACATGGGTATATATAGACTCCATGAAATCTATACCCATAGTTTCTATCAACCATGGGTATAACTCAGTGGGGATATCACCTGTTTCCAGTAGTGAAAACTAAAACATTTTTTGAAATTATTTTCATAAAAGGGTAGGATTAGCTATATATTTTGAAAATACTTTTGAAATAAGAAAAAAGTTGATCTTATCATACCAAGCTCTAGGAGCCTATTTTAAACCATATAAATATTTTTTTAATTTAAATACATGATTTGAAAAAATAGGATTTTGAAATATAGGGGGTTGTTCAACAAAAAAATCCTTAATTATATACCCATTCAAGAATTCACTTGTGAAATCTATTTGATATTGTTTGAAATCGAGATGCGCTATATAGGATAGAAGTATTCTAATGTATCTAAGTAGGGCTACAGGTTAAAATGTATCCTCATAGTCTATACCCTCTTTTTGACTATACCCTTGTGTAACTAATCTATCCTTATTCCTTACTATTATGCGAGATTCATCAACCTTATTTATAAACACCCATTTAGTGCCTATATTCAAGGTGTATTTGGGTCTATCAAAAAGTTCCCAAACTTTATTTATTTTAAATTGATTAAATTCTTATTTCATATCCATTACCCATAATTCATCATTAATTGCATCATTGATGTTCTTAGGTTCAATCTATGACAAGAAATCTTGATGTTAAACCCGATTTCTTAAAGAAGCTCTAGTTTGTGTACCTATATCCAAGTATCAAACTACCACATATGAAGGATGATATTTAAGAGTCCTAACATCTCTATAAAAATAAGGGCTAGTTACATCATGGTCATATATAGATTCCAGTTCAAGTTCTGGAAGTTCCTCAGAACTAGATGATTTTTCTTCATGTTTTACAGTAGTATCAGTAGATTTTTTCATTTATGTTCAAAGTAGATAAATCATCCTCAAGGTTTTCTAAAGGAGTATTAGGTTCATGTTGATTTTTCTCATAAAACTTTACATAGAAAGACTCTTCTACAATTTTGGCTCTTTTGTTAAAAACTCTATAGGATTTACTCAAAGTTGAATAACCAAGGAAAATTCCTTCATTTATTTTATAGGAAAACTTTTCATTATTATCCTTAGTATTAAGAATATATAATTTACAACTAAAAACTCTAAAGTAATTACCCTTAGGTTTCCTATTATTCAAAATTTCATAAGGAGTTTTTTAAGATAGGTATAATTAAAACTCTGTTAATTATATAACAGATTGTGATTACAAAATCTTCCCAAAAGTAGATAGGTAAATCATATTCATTAAGAATTTTTTGAGCTATCTCTTGAAATTTTCTATTTCTTCTTTCTATAACTTCATTTTGTTGAGGAATCCTAGAATAAGAGATGTTATGGTTATATCTATTTTTTGAAAAAAAGGATTCAAAGTAAAGATTTTATAAATCATGACCATGGTCACTTCTTATGGTATTAATTCTAACTCCACTTAGGTTTTCTACATATTTAGAATAATTGGTAAAATAAGAGAAATATTCACTATTTTGAGATAAAAATAATACCCAAGTATACCTAGAAAATTTATCTATAAGTACATAGACATAGTGCTTCCCATTTAAACTAGAAAATCTAGATGGTCCAAATAAGTCCATGTGAAAAACCCCAAGAGGTTAAGAAGTTGAAACTTATTTATTTAATTTAAAATATATTTTATATTGTTTCCCTTTTTTATAGGGGTTATATACTTTATCATTTGGGAATTCAAATTTGGGTAGATCCCTGACTAACCCTTTCCTAGTAAAATTTAAAAGTGAGTGGATATTACAATGTCCTAGTCTCATATGATAAATCCAAGATTCCTTATGAAAGTCACTCAAGAAAGAAACATTTTGTGAAATTAAAGAATTAATATTAACAACTTATACATTTTCATTTCTTAAATAAGTAAACACTAAATAATTTTTAAAATTAAAAACATTACAAGAATTGTTTTCAAATTTCACCTAAAAACCATTATCTCATAGCTGTGAGATGCTAAGAATATTATATTTTAAACCATAAAAAAATAATTTAGAAATTAAAACTGAATTAAAGTTACCGATTTGGATTAGGCTAATTATTTTTCCTTTAGTATTGTCACAAAAGGTGACATGTCCACCACCAACCTTTATCAGTTTCTTGAAGCTCAAGTAATCTCATGTCATATATCTTGAGTGGCCACTATCCAAGTACCACACATTCCTATAAGATATTTTCAAGTAGTTTCCCTACAAAACAAGCTTTATACCAAGAATGATTTTGGTAGCCATATTTTCTTGGGTATAGATATGTTAGTGATTAGATATTTAGGAAACCATATTTTCTTGATAGGTTTCCTATAAATAGATTATAAACTCTTTGAAATAAAAAATTTATTTATTCCACTTGAATAAAAAATATATGTAGAATTTCTAGAGTTGGATTTAAGAACAAAAGTGATCTTAACAATTCTTCTTTGTTCAAGTTGGTAACCTATACCAATAATATATTTAGGAGAACTTTGTTTTCCTAGTATTTGAGTGATACTTTCTCTTATATTTGTAAATATCTCTAAGTATTATTTAACTTCTCATTTAATAAAATTAGTTATGTATTCTATTTTAATAATTAAGTATTATTTTCTTTTTCTCTAAAAATATCCAATTTAACTTTAGAAAATAAAGCATGATATTTATTTAGAATTTTTTATTTGCCTTTAAGCTCATTAAAAGCATCTTCAAGAATATTACAATATTAAAAAATTTACTCTTTTGACATATCTTTATCATTTTACTCTCTATAATGGTCAAAATTAAGTATAGGAGAGACAATTGGTACCTTAGATATGTTTTTCATGAAGCACATATTTGTTATATCAGGATTCACTTCATGACTTGATTCTAAGTCATTGGAACTATCCTCAAAGGAACTCCAGGTTTATTTCATTACTTTATTATAATTTATATCCTTACCATCATACTTTTTCTTGTACTTTAAGTTGGTATAGTTATCCTTAACATGTCCTTTTCTCTTACACTCATAATAGGTAATCTCATTTGAATTATCATATATTTTATAGTCCTTATTAAAATTCCATCTATTATCATACTTTCCCTTGTATCTCAATTTTCTGAAGAATATCTTCTTATTATTGAATTTCTTAAACCTTCTTGCCAGATGGGCCATTTCCTCATCACTATCGGCTAGTGATTCTTCATCATTGAAGATTTCAGCTTGTAATTTTTAATTTTATTTATATTTTTATGTATTAGTATTGAAGGATATATATTTACTCTTAGGTTAATGGTCATATTCATGATTAAATTTAAGCTCTTCCTCATATATCATAAACATCCCAATCAATTCCTTGATAGGTAGTTTAGTAATGTCACGGGATACTCTTATTGAAACTAATGTTCCTTTCCATCTCTCTATAATACTTCTCAGTAGTTGCATGATTTGATCTTTCCATGACATTGGATTCTCCAAGGAACTCATTGTGTTCACTATCTCATTAAACCTAAGATACATATCATAAATTAGATCATAAGGTTTCATCTTTAATGAATTATATTTAATTGTATACATGTTCAATCTCATTTATTTAACATTAGCAGTTCCTTCATGAGAAATGGATAATGTATCCCAAATTTCATAAGCAATTTTACTAGCAGATATCCTATTAAATTCTTCATATCTTAAATCACAGTAAAGAGAATTCACAGCTTTTCAATTGTTGTTATAATAAATTTTAGTAGCATTATCCGATGTATTCCTATAAGTCTTAGGTAATTCATATTTATCCTCTATAGTAGACCATATTTCAAAACCCATTATTTCAATATGCATCTTCAAATTTATTTTCCATTGAGCATAATTATTACCATTAAAGAAATGAGGTTTTTTGGTAGCAGAACCTTCTTGTATATTATCCATTTAATTAACAAAATTTAGAATTGACAGAAATTTAAGATCCTTAAAACACAACTAAAATTCACAGTTGAAAATATTTTGAAACTCCTATGATACCAAATGTTGGTCGGAGTGGTTATCTTAAGAGGGGGGGGGGGTGGTGGTGGATTGGATACCCAATAAAAATTTCTATTAAAACGAGTTTAAATAAAATATCCTAAATAATTAAAAAACATACCAATTAATAAAAAAATAGATCTATATAAGTTCTAATCTTTTAAAATATTTCTCAAAGAGTGATTAAGTATTATTTAAAACAATATGAAAACTATTTTAAAATTTTAAATTAATTTACTTAATAAAAAACTTATATAAACACTAATTGAGATTAACTATCAAAGTAGTGATTTTGTTTATAGTTTAAAACAAATTCAATTTAGTGCTTAAAAAAAACAAAATAAAACACATTGTAGAAAAAATACCAGAGGTTTAGTATCAAGTCCATACCTAATCCTCTCCACTTAGAAATCACCTTCTTCCAAGAATATTATATAAAATAATCTTGATTCACAACCTGGATCAGGTACACACAATAGCTAACCAGCTATCCAGGACACAAAGGGACCTCTTACACAATAACCTTGGGAAATAAAACAATTAAATACCACACAAGAACCTCTTCCACAATAATATTGGTAAACAAATTTAAAGAGAGAGTAAGAAGATATCTTGTATCTTCTAGTTAAATCGTAAGAGTTAGTGTGTGTTTAATATATAAGGAAAACTACACACTTCTCTAAATTTAAAGGTAACAAACAGAAAGAAAAAGTGTAAAGATAAATAAAGGATGGCGTTTCTTAGTCTTTTGTGCTCTGAATCTTGAGAATCCTCATATATAGTTTAGATAAGAGCTCGAGTAAAATTTCTGAAAATTTTAATGAAATAGATCATCGTAAGATCTATTGTTATATTTGTAGGAAAGGATCTGAATGTTAATTACACTACACTTTCTCATAGTTTATTGCAGGTAAGGATGAAACATGTAAGATCTCTATAAAATATCACACTTTACAACACTCTTCCATTTCTTACAGTATAGTTCCATCCCACTTCATGTGTTTGTGTGTTCATGAGGGAGTCTGTTTCTTAATTTAATAATAGCATGCATGAGTATCTTTTTGAAGAACATTCATCTAGATCTTATGATCCTCATACTTAACTCTGACATCCTCTTTAATGTTCCATGAAATAGTTTAATAATTACCATTAAAATAATCATTAACATTGAATTCAATAATATAGTTGTTAGAAGAAATTAATCTTAAATATCCTAGAATATCTTTGATGACTCTTCTAATAGTGAGATAACTTTGGCGATGAGTCATCCTAGTGGTGACGTAATCTGGTGGTGATTCAGGCCAATGGTGAGTTAGGATGATGGTTGGTCATGCTCAATGGCCACTCATCATAGTGGTGGGTCACTTCAATACTTTTCCAAATTTCCTGGAAGTAGGTAAAGTCTAATGGTAGTTCATCTAGCGGTGACTTAATTTTGGTGGTAATTCATCCTCAATAGTGACTCCTTTTTGGCGGTCGGTCATTTCCAAACTTAGCCAAATTCTCATCCTGATAGTGACTCGTGTATGATTGCGGGTATTTCTAACACTTTTACAAAATTCCATTATGATGGTGGGTCTTTCTTGGCGATGACTCAGCTTCAACGGTAATTCATTTCTATACTTAGCCAAATTTTAACCAAAAGTCCTTATACTATAAAATGCTATCATAAAAAATAAAACACGTTAATAATATAATAAACATGATTTTGTGATCATTAAAACAAGGGTTCCAATAAATACAAATAAAAATATATATAAATAAAAATATATATAACCACATATTATATAAATATAAATATAAATATAAATATAAATACATATAAATATTTATATTTATACAAAAACATACATAAATACATATAAATATCTATAACTATATATAATTATAAATTAATATAGATAAATATATACATAAATTATTAATACACATACATAAATATATATAAATTATTATATATAATTAATATAAATAATAAATAACAATTTACCAAAAGAGAGAAGAATGTTATAAATGAAATTCCATTATATCGATAATAATATAAACCCATGGAATATAACCATAGACCCTTGAAAAATCAAATGAAGAACATCTTAAAAGAAGTTTCAATTCCATAAAAAGTTCAGAAATTAGGTTATCCCAACTAAACACTCATTTTTAAAGACCTTTTAGGTCTTTTTTTACCTAAAAAAATAACGAATGGGTCAACCTGATCATCATAGCGTTGAAATTATTTTAAACTTAGATTTGATAGGTTGGGGAGCACAAACGGACACCCGGATCAAAAGTTACGACTGTTTGAAGTTGAAGTTTGATTTTAAACTTCTCTTAGAATAGTAATACATTTTTTACTATTAAGTATTGCCAAATTATTATTTAATTTTGTCATGGTTTTTTTATATGCTTTAATTTGACTGGATGTGGAGCTTAAATAGACACCCAAATCAAAATTTATGATCATTTGATGCAGAAGTCTGATTTTCAACTTCACTTACTATTAATTTAATTTTACAATAATTATTAATGAATAATTATAAATAATTAATAATTACTAATTAACACATAATAATTAATAAAATTTTCAAATAATAAATAATAAATAATAAATAATAAATAATAAATAATAATAAATAATAATAAATAATAATAAATAATAACAATAAATAATAATTATTAATAATAAATAAAAATTAATTATTTAATATTAAATATTTTCCCTATAATTTAGTAGGTTTTTTTGGAAACTATCGCTAATTTTTTTAAAGAAATAGATTTAGTGGCTGGTTTTAAAAAACCACCACTAAAAATGTGTTTACAAAACATTTAGCATTAGTTTTAAAAATTAACACTAAAAAATATCACTAAATTCCTATTTTACTACAGTGGTTGTAGGGAATAAATATATTCTTCCTCTTCTATTCAAATAGATATGCCCATGAAGCTCTGTTTTTGTCTCTTATTTTGATATATTATTACAATTTTCCTATCCTTTTTTGCGAGAGATGTATGATGTATTTTATGGAGGGGATATCTCTAAAACTTATCTCTCCAAACCTTGGTTTGAATTATCATGATGAAAAACACATAATATGGAAATATTTTAGTTCTATTGTATCTTTTAAAATATCATATTTGGAGTTGGGTTAACCCCTCATTCCTTATGCAATACTTTCTTTTTTCATTAATCTAGAAATCCATGTATTTTAAAATACATGCAACTCATGCCATAGAAACCTCAATGTCATCACCTTCTACATGAAATATATTTTCATAAAAATATGGAAAATCTAGAAGAAATATTTCTTAGACTCCTAGACCTTCCGTGATCTATAAAAATTCAGTAGCATTAAGAATTGAGTTTGTCTGATTATTTTAGGTAACTCATGGGGCTCATTATTTCTCATGAACGTGTCTAATTCATGGTATAAATTTTTCACAATTGTGGAATTATGTTTAATTCAATGAAATATTAATGCAACTTATTCCTCTTCCTTGAATCATTTAATCTATTCAAATTTCCATGATGTTTGAATCATTTAAGACCAATGCATGCATTATATTAATTAATGAATTGCTTATATAATTTAATTCCTTGAAATATAAAAATATTATTCTATTGGAATTTCATTTGATATCATTTCCATATGAAATTAATATCTCATATGAAGTCTCATAAATCCTATAACTCAACATTTTTCTTAGGTTTGTTTTGACAGGATGTAAATTCATTTTTCAATTCACCAGAAGTCCATCTAAAGTGATTTCATTTTCCATAATTTTATGCATCCGACAATAGTTATCTTAGTGTGCATACAATGGTAGTAAAAACTCTCTAGCCATGAGTGGAGCCTTTGAAATTTCACATCTTCCAATGGTATAAAGGAGGTCCAGAAAATTCATAAAATAGGAAAATTTTATAAAATTAAGTATCTAAAAGGGTTTATTAAGAAAAGGGGTCGAAGTCAAAGGGTTAAAAGAGATCAATAGTTTACATTATAGATGAATGATTTTCTTTGAAATTTTGAAGGTGGTGTTATTGGAATAACTGGATGGGCAATCCTATAAAAGGGAGAGGGAAAATTCTGTATAGTATATCCTGAATTAGAACAATGTACTTGAGAAATGTATAGTGGATTAGTTTATTATAGAGCATTGATCCATTGTAATGAATTCTTACTAATGAATTTATTAATTTTATATAATTTTTTTTCACTTTTTATGAATACAAAGTAAAAAACAGTGTTTATTTCATGCGCATAGGACAACTTTTCCAAATCAAATCAATCCCCAGTATTACTTTCCTTCTTTATGTATTTATATTGATTGTATTTCCATTGCTTTGATTGTTTATAATCTTTTCTTGAGTTTTTTGTGATTTTGACCTTGTGTGGTGGGTAGGGTGTATTGACTTCCTACTTTCAATACACTTATCCAAGGGAGAAAATTTATAGAGGTCTCATTTACAATATTCATATCCTTAGAAATATGAATTTTTGTTCTACTAAAGGTCCCGGTTCTAGTGAATTCATGAAATCCAGCTTCCCAAAAATAGTATCAAAGATTATAGCTCAGTTCTCTCTCAACAAATTATTGGTATCTTTGATTTTTTATTCTCTATTTCCTTAATATAATTTTTCACTTTTTAGTGGGAGTTTACTATCCAAAAAATATATGTTTTTGGATGACTTTAATTACTAAGTAGATAAGTTTTATTGAAAAGATTTCAAATTTTGGAGAATGTAGATAGAGGACCATAAGATTCAAAAGGACTAAGATATTCTAATTATTAGTGTGGGTCTAGAGAAAATGGATAAGGAAAAATAAGAATTGATACATAGAAAGACACATGGGTTGGTTACAATGTCATTGGCATAAAATATTTCCTTTAACATTGTTTAAGTAAATACAATGGTATAAATCTTTAAATCCCTATCGAATATGTATGCGAAACTAAAAAAACTTAAGAAAGTTTTCATGATGTGATGGTTGTTCAGGTTAAGGTCATATGAAGGAAGATCAATGGATGATCTTGTTAATAACTTCAATATGATCCAAGGGAATCTTGAATATTTGAAGGTAAAATTCATGGAAGATGTATATATGTTTCTTCTACTTTCATCACTTTCATAGAGTTTGGATGCAATGTTAACTACTATTAGTTACTCCCATGGAAAGATGGATCTTGTTTTCAAGGGTCTATAGATTTTTATTCTCAATGAGAAACTTCATAGAAGGGAATTCCAAACACCATCTAGAAGTGATCTTAATGCTAACAGATGAGGATATACACCCTAAATAAGATACCAAAATAAACCATTAAAAAAGATAAGTCTTGTGAAAAGAGTTAGATAAATTTGTTTGATCTTAGTCCTACAATATAGAGTTGTGGGAAGAAATGGCACATCAATAAGAATTTAAGAAGTCATAAGGAGAAATTTAAAAAGGTTATCAACTTTGATAACTTTAAATTCCTTTACTACAGTTTTTTTTGGAAATTTATTGTTTATTATTAATACTCTAGTAGAAGTTTGGGTTATTTACTATGGATCATCCTTTCATTCAACTAGTGAACAATGACGAATGGTTAATTGTGTATCTTATAAGTTTTGTAGAGCTCATCTAGTGGATGATAAATATTTATATGTTATTGGAAAAGGATACATTATCATACGAATAAATAATAGAGGATTCTTGAAGCTCATGGAAGTAAGACACATTCCTGGTATTAATAATAATCTCATATCACTAAGAAAACTTGATGAGGAAGGATATGCAAAAATATTTTCTAATGAAGTATGGATGGTTAGTCAAGGATCCATGGTAGTTGAATAAGGAGTAAATGATGTATCTCTTTACTTGACCATAATTTCAGATGGAAGTGAAATTTCCAAAAGTATAACTTCTGATGAACCGGAAGTTTAGCATTGTAGGGTCAGTCACCTTAATGAGAATAATTTGAAAGTTCTAACAACTAAAAAAATACTTAAGATTGATCACATAATAATTGAAAGGTGTGAAATTTGTGTGATGGGGAAATATAGAAGGATGAACTTCAATTTATATGGATGAAATCTCAGAGCTCGAAAGTTGGAAATAGTTCATAAAGATGTTTGGGGACTTACCCCTACCCAATCTCATGATGATTCTCTATTTTTTATAAATTTTATTGATGATGATACTAGAAAATTTTAGATTTAATTTTTTAAGTATGAGTCTGATATCATTTAGTCTTTAATTCAATGTAAACACATGTTAAAAATGGAATTTAATAGGAAGTTAAAGTGAATCTATTCATACAATGGAGGTGAGTGAATTAGACACAACTTCCGAAACTTATATAAGAAGAATGGGATAAGACATGAAAATATAATGCTTAGAACACCACAATAGAATGATGTGTCTGAATAAATGAATCAAATATTTATAGTTAAGGCTTAAAGCATGAGGTTTTACTCATTAATTCCTAATGTAATTTAGGCTGAGGTACTTAACACATCAAAATAACTTGTCAATAGGAGTCTAGTAACAAAATATAGGTAAGAACTTCTAGAGGGGATATGGTCTGGTAAATGACTAGAAGTTTTACTCCTTAAATTATTTATAATATTGGAATACATTCATACTGACACTAATTATTGATACAAAATCAAGGAAAAATCCAAAGCGTGTCTTATTATTGGATAGAGATGAATGTTTTGGATTTAAGATATGAAATGATGATAGGAGACAAGTCATTCAGAGTCAAGATATTCTCTTGAATGAGAAGGTTCTATGGAAGGAATATAATTTAGTGTAAAAAGTGGTTTATGGAAAATAATTAACTATCATATTCCAAGTTTATTAGAGTTAGATTAATGAAATATCAAAACTTTTGGAGAACTAAAATTAGAATTATAAATGCACCAAAAGTCTAAATGTGAGTGTAGTGAAAAATATGCTAGATAGTTTAAGGGTAGATGGATCTCAAGTAGGAGTACCAAAAGTTAGGTCTTTAGAAGTTAGAGAATAACCAAGAAGTACAACACAACCAATTCAGTTGTGGAGATCAAACAAGTTTAGAATACCAATTCATTATTTTGGGGCTGATATGAACATTATTTTTTAACAGATTTAGGGGAACCTAAAAATATAAAAGAAGAAGATATGATTGATGACCTGAAATAATTGATGTTAGAAATCTATAAAGATATGTATTCATTGAATTCCAATAGAACTTGGGATCTTACTGACTTACCAAACGGTTAATGAGAACTAGAGAATAAGTGGGTTTACTGGTTTAAGGAATACTACAATGGAAAAAATCATTTGAAAATTTTTATAGTGTTAAAGGGATTTTAAAAAAATAAGGAATTGATTTTTTAGATATTTTCTCATCTATATTTAAACATGTAACTATCTAGATAGTTTTGGTCATGTTGGCACCATAATGTTTACACTCGGAAAATATGGATGTAAAGATGGATTTTCTTCATGGAGAGTTCAAGGGTAAAATTTACATGAAGAAACTAGTAGTTTAATATAATATGGGAACTAAAATTTAGTTTTTAAGTTGAAGAAAAGTCTTCATGGTATGAATCAAGAACTGAGATAGTATAATCAAAAGTTCTATGGATTTATGTTGGAAGGACAATTCAATAGGTGCAACTCAGATCATTTCTATTACCAGAAGTAATGGAATGATGGGACATTAATTATACTAATCTTGTATGTTGATGACATGTTTCTATTGGTTTTATAGGTTTCATAGATTCAGGAGTTGAAGAGTAAGTTTTCTAGAAGATTCAAAATGAATAATCTTGGATATTCTAAGAAAACCTTGGGGATGAGGATTGGGAGGGATAAGAAATTTGAAACATTACTATTATCATAGAATTAATACATACATAAGATCATGGAAAAGTTTTGAATGATTGGATGTAATACCATATCAACACCTATTTCCAGACACTTCAAATTTTCTAAGGCATCGACACTGATGATTGAAGAAAAAAACTGATATATGTAGAAGGTTATATTTTCACTAGTACTAGAAAGTTTGATGTATGTGTTGATATGCACTTAGCTGAATATTTAATTTTTATTGGGAATTATTAATCTCATTATATTGAACCTTGGAAGGGAACAATGATATTTATTCAAATGGGTTATCCATTACTTTAATGGAACATAAGATGTTGCTCTATGTTTTGGGGAGTAAGATCCATTACAAGGTTTTGTGTATGTATAATTCATTAGAGATTAAAACTAATCAGTTGGATATAGTAGGTGAAAATAGTGGTTAATTTATGTGAAGTGAAAGTAGATTCTGTATATTCAATGAAATCAAGAAAGGAGTTGGTTTAGTTGAATCATTTTCTAAAGTAACTTGGAAGAATTAAGGAATGGGGAATCTTATTACATGATAATGAGAGTGTGATTCACTTATCATGTAATCCTATGTTTTATGAAAAGAAAAATCATATCGACCTAAAGCGACACTTTATTCGAAACATTATGGATGATAAGCTGTTGGATATACATAAGATATATGGAATCCAAAATCTGATGGAAATGTTCACTAAAACTTTAGTTTAAGAAATACAAAAGAAAAATCACACCTTAGTAGGAATTGGGTAAATGAAAGGAGGTTTGAGAATACTAAATTCTTTATAAGAATAAGAAAGGATGATTTCCAAAGTGTTAGAGGGTTATTTAGGTTTTCCTGAAATAAGTCTTTAAGTTGGAGATTGTTGGGATGTGAAATCTAATTTTTATTCACCATAATTTCATCTAATATAATTTTTTTACCATAATTTTTTTCACCAAATGATGGTTGGCTTGGTATGTATAAAGTGTAAATGAAAAATATATAGGATGAAGTGGAACCATCAAAAGTTTGTATCTTCCGTTCACATCAAGGAGGTCCATAAAGTTTTATGAACAAGAGAAGTGTCTAAAATGAAGTATCTAGGAGAGTTTACAAAGAAAAGTGGTCAAAGTCAAAGGGTTTTTTGAGATCAACATTTACCATTCCAGATGGATTATTATCTATGAAATTTTTAAGGTGATGTTACTAAAATGATTGGATGGTCATTCCTATAAAAGGGAGTAAGCACCTTCTATATAATTCATATTGAACCAGAACAGTGTACCAAAGAATTTCAGAGTGGATCAGTTGATTACATATTTTTAATACTATGTAATGATTTCTTACCGACATATTTTTTCAATTGTATGTAATTTTGTACTTATAATTAATAAAAATTAAGAAGTAATGTTTCTCCCATGGACATAGGAAAACTTTTCCAATGCATGTTACTCCCTTGTGTTTCTTTCCTACTTTATATACTTCTATTTATTATATTTCCATTTATTTGAATTTTTATGATATTTTATTGAGTTTTTTGAGAGGTTGAATTTGTATGGTGGGTAAGGTTCATTGACTTACTACATCCAATATACTTAGTCATGGGAGGAAAGTTCTAGAGGTCTCATTTCTACTATATAGAGACTTTAGTGTATGAATTTCTAATGGACTGAATCTCTAAGTCCCAGTGAATGCAATACATCCATCCTCCCAACATGTTTGTACCCTATGAAGATCTGGTACCTTATGAAATCCATTTTACTTTATGAAGGCACTTTATAAAGCTTCACCTCCATGAAATTTTATAAGTTTTTTACCTTATGATGATCTAGTCCATCCTTATGAGGTCCTCATACCAACATTATGAAGTCATATACAAACGTTTTGGAGACTTTCATCAACCTTAAGAAGTCACGTACCAACCTTAGAGTGAATATTATCAAAATTACAAACATACTTTCTCAACCTTATGAGGTACCATCACAACCTTATGAGGATTTTTACCAATGTTATGGGAACATGTATCAAACTTATTATGTATTTTCCAAACCTTATGATAGATATTCAACTGCCTTATAAATATGATCTTAGGATCCATCTCAACCTTACTTGTGGTTTTCTCAACCCTACGCATATGAAGACTTCCTCCAAGCCTTTTACAGACTTCTTTTAGCCTTTAAAGTATGATATTAACACACCAAATTAGGCTATCATGAAGATTAATTCCACTATCTTTGATATCCGCCTTATCAAGCTTTTCACCAAGCATGTTATACAGTGTTAACTCCTTCCAATATAACATAACATGTATTATCAACAAATCTAATCATACAACCTTTGGTTTTTGATAATACCCCCTTTTTATTTTGATGCCAATATAACCTTGAATCCAACTTCACCAAATCCACTAAATATTCAATAAAATAAATATTTAATGTGGTTTATCTTCTCCCCCATATTGGTAATGAAATAAAAAGGTAATAATTCCAATATAGTCTTTACATGTAACTTTCAAACTTTCCCCCCTTTGTTTTATACTCTTTTGGGGAAACACCATCAACCTTACTCCTCCCTTTTGAGAATGGGTAAAACTACTTCTCCCCCTTTATGTATAGGAAAAAATTCCTTGGTTTTTTATTTTCCTTTTATTTATGAAGTTTATGGATAGAAATCTTCATTTTATTATCTTATCCACCTTTTTCATAGGAGAACAACTCTATATCATCATTTATATTCTACCACTTATTGTATAACCTTTATATATTTTTTACCAACTAATAAAAAATTATAATTGGGTTTTCCAATTCTTGAAAAAATAATCCTTAGTATCTTTAAAACACTTTATCAACTTGTGCTTTATTGAATCAAAGAACTCTAGTGAGTGAAATTTCCACTTATCATTTGGGGTGTTAAAAAATACTCTAAGCCTATTGATCCTAGGCTTGATGTAGGAAAAAATAATTTAAGATAAAACCCTAAAATATTTCTATTTCACCCACTAGTTTTCTATTAAAAAACTTACAACTAAAAAACTTTTGATATCTTTAACAAAAACCAACTTATGATATCACCACACTTTCACACCAAATCATTAGTAGATAAGAAAGAATACCTTGAGTGTGAGAAACAACCAATTTTTGAATCAAATGATACCAATTTTTAATAATTAACCAGTGATACCACTTGATATTCAAGTCATTTCACCTTCATAGGTTTCTTCAACCACATAAGAGGATGAAAAAACTTGAAAAATTTAGCATCAAATCCCCTCGAATTATAGCACCATGTATATTAATATTTTCATCAATTTGAGGAAACCAATTTTAAGGAATAAAACCTCATATTGAATAGATTTATTATCTTATAACCATGAACAATTGATACCAATTTTTAGAAAATAAATAGACGATTTTTTTATCATTCCTTCCACTACTACTACCTCTAATGTTTTCTTCCACTTATTCCATACTAGGTTTCTCTAAATATTTCCTCCCTTTTTCAGTAGCCTACTTCCACTAAATCATGACCTAATATGAATCATAATAAATAAAATTTATCTTTATACCACTGGTTATCTTAGTTTAACACCTCATTTTATTCTAGATCAAACTATTCTTTAATAATTCTAGATTCACTAGGAACTTTATATCAATATGCTATTTTCATATCCAGTTGTAATAACCAAACTAGTTTTATGACATCACTTGTTTTTATAGGATTATCCTTGACACTAATGATCAGGCTTAATACCAAATGGATATTTAAATAACCCTAACCTCACTTTTTCATGAAACTTTTCTATCTTCAATAGATTTTAATTTTATCTTGTTTTCATGTGATTTATTAGAATAACAACCCCATAGATCATATCCCCCCCTTAAATTCATCACCTATTTATAAATATTTAGAAATATTTAATTACATGGGCATAGGGCTACCTTCCATTTTTCTTGAAGTTAAGGAATGGGGATGGTCATGATGAACCAACCCTCTATCTTCACACTTTATTTTTCCCTTTCTTATATTTAGGTAAAGGAATGTCAACAAATTATTAATTTATTTTTCTTCTTGATAATACTAAAGGGTGATCCTCCTAAATTTCTTATAATTGGATATTATTTTCTTGATACCAATTACACACATTTCTCTTATGAGATGAGAATTTTCCTTAATTGTCTTGGGATTTTACACCCATGGCTTAAGATTCATATTCAATGTGAGATTAATCCCACTTGTGTATGTTTACTCTTTTGATTCATTACCATTGTTTTATCTATAATGATTTTCCTCCATTAGATGATACTTCCACCAGTTTTCAGTTATTTCCTTGTAGTGGTTTTTGTGATACTAGTTAGGCATACTTCTTTCTTGATATCAATTAGTACCACTTTTTCCTACTTCTTCCTTGGTTTATTCTTCTCCTCATTATTTCTCATAGCTACTATAACTTCCACACTTAATTTATAGATCTATTTTCTTTCTTTCTAGGATAGATTCTATTAGTGAACTGATTTTGGTGCTTGATGTACCCTTTTTTGATCTATACCATTATCCTATAAAATAGTAAAACCATTTCCTATAATAATAGGCTTCATTATAGGGTACACTCCTTCCTTATATGTCACAATAGTGGAGGCCCTCCTTGTAATTTTACTTTCCATTTTCTAGAAACAATACCTTTATATATGACTAGGGTTATAATATCTAAAAAATATCCCATAGAAATCAAACCTTATGTGGTCTTATTTTAGTTAAGGTGTAGAAGAAACTAGTTTTCTTTTATTATTAGGACTTTGGGCTTAAATACACATACTCATAATATGCCCAAATATTCCACAATAGCATTTCAGGGCTACCTTCTTTTAAGGATCTTTATTCTAGATCTATATTTCATATATAGATTACTTCTTTAATATTTCAAATTTGAGACTTTACCTACTCCATCTATTGGGGAATCTATAAAGGGTTTCTCTAGTTCCCCCTTTCCCATTGTAAAACTAAGATTTGTCTCAAGTTCCTTGATATTCTCATATTTTTATTTAGTTAGGAAACCATCTCCTTTATGATTGGTTAGATTCAATTCAATATTATTTACTATCTTTATGATATATATTTAGTGTAATTACACTTTACTTAAACTCCATTTTTATAGCCATTTACTTTCCATTTCCCTGTGCAATTTCTTCAAGAAAATTGCTTTGTTCTATAGTCTTTTCTCCTATCCTGTTTATGTTAAACATGAGGTCCACATGTCAAAACCTAAACTCAATTTACTATAGTATTTTATTTATTTTTAATATATATTATTTATATATAATTACAAGTAAAATTTCCTAAAATTTATAAATTTTGGTAGTTTAGTGCATGTTGCACAGTCAGTGCACTATTAGTACTAACCATGAAAAAACCATGTTATAGACCTATAGTTTATACCAGTGTAAAATTTCATAGTTGGTAAATAATTAATCCAATCATATGACCTTCCCATGAATTATTCCAAGGTCTATCCTGAAATGCTCACATGGTTGGTGCATAGTTTTCCAAACAACGTGACTAAATATTTCAATTTGTCCAGGTCATTAAAATTTTGAATTTACCATTTTACCCCTCCATGAATTTACCTCTAAACAACCTCATATCCCCCCCCATTAAACTATTAGATCCCATGTACCACTACTCTTTACTCTCCCACACATCCTTTTTTGATTTTATGACATTTCTTCAAGGTTTAAGCTTGATTACTAAAGGTAATATCCCCTTCCATTCTTCTTCTTCTTCTTTCTTTCCTTATTTTTTATTTATAGCCCTAGTGAGGTCATAGTGACCTAGGTTTTTATTTAGATTTATTTTTAATTATATATTCCTTGTTTTTAGGGTTTATCATATAATTATATACCTCCTTGGATCTTATTGATGTGGGAAAATACCATGGTTTGAGAAAGTAACATGGTTGAAGGTCTGTTTTTCCGTGATTAAACTTTAAATATTAAACCATAATTACATGACAAGTTTTATTAGATTTTTTAACATTATATAAACACAATTAATTATATTTAATGTCTTTATCCAAATAAATATTTTTTTACTTAAAATTATATAGAAATAAAAGTGATTCCTCTATTGATTTTTAAGTATAAATATATTTTTGAAACCCATGAACACTAAGTATTCATATTAATTCTAAAATTAATCTTTAAATAAATTTTACAAATTAAATTGTAAATTTCATCATTTCCAAAAAACTTCAAAATTATTATACTCAAAATTAAAAGTGTACTTGGATTTCCAGAAAATGTGTTTAAGACTCCTTAAGTGATTGAACTAATTTATGATGTTTATGTATTTGGTTTTCAAAAAGATTTGTAGTTTTATTTTCTAAAATAATTCTCAAATTATTGATTGGAACTTCCATAAAAGTGGATTTTATAAAATTATAATCCCTTTTAACATACCCTTGGTGTTATGTGTAATTTATATAAAATTATTTGTAGAAGATGTTTAGCCTGGTTTGGGTATTTATACAAAATTTTCTTTATTCTTGATGAGAAAATGGTATATTTCTGTGAAGGGTTTTCTGAGATGAGGGTGAGTTTATTTGTTTATTGGAATGCTTAAATTATTATTATTATATTATTATTATTATTATTTCTAATAAAAACGCCTCTATTAATATATCATGGGAAACATTGAGTAGTTAAATAGGAAATCTAGTAACATAAGATGCACTAGTTTAATATCACACTCTGATTAGTGGCTCTGAGTTTATATTTTCCTCTACTTATAGAATTGAACCTCATTTAGTTTAGATAGGGTAATACCAGGTGTTAGGGTATGTTGTTTTGTATATGAAACTATACTTTATTTATTGATATTATTTTATCTTTGTTCTAGATTGTCTCTATAGATCCTAGGTTCCCATGGCAATTTTTAGATTTCATTATACATGATTATTTTATTTTCTATGATATTATACCTTATTCATTATTCTATGATCACATAATTTAGATTATTTATAATTAGTTATAAAACCTATTTTTATTCATCCTAAAATGTTTCTTTCTTTAAAGGTAAAAATACTAGTTTTATTTGGAATTAATTATTTTTTTTCATATTAAAAAGTTTTTTTTCAAAGGAAAGTGATTTCCTACTTGTTTGGATAGAAATATAAAAACCTAATTCTTATATGTATTTCAAAATATCATTACATTAATTTATTTTTAAAGTTTATGAATGGGGCGTGGGGAGGTTACCTGCTAGTCAATTTTTATCACACCTATTATATTATAGGTCTAGTCAGTTCGAATGGGATGCAAAAGTTTGTTATCATTTTCTCAGTTTGGGTTTGATGGTGGTTCTAAGTAGATAGGTTCCAAATGATCATAGAGATGGTTGGGTGTGGTTTATTTTATTTTATTTATTTTGGCTTCACCATTGTATCAACCTCCTTAAACCTCTTGTATTTTATCAGGTTTTATATCTTTCATGTTAGATTGTATTTGTTACATTCTTCATATTATCTTTTTTATTATGTGATATGTCTATTTATGTTATGCCATATTTTTCTTTGCATTTATTTTGTAGTTTCTTATGTTGTTGTATGACCTTCCAACATATAGAAGGCTCATGCTAGATTCTTGGGTGGGAATTATTATTTATTTATTTATTATTAAGGAGAAAATTTTATAATAGAGTTTAATTTGATGGATAAAACTAGTTTCTAGCCTGTGGGGATTAGTAATTCCCCTATCCCCATGTCACAGGCTAGATTGGGGACCCATATTGGGGGTTTCCTAGGTTGGTTCATGAAAAAATGGCATCAAAACTTAGTTTTTATTTGAATGAACTCTGATAGTTATGAGATAGAGTCATCATCACTCAAGAGGTATACCATGAATGGGTACTTGATCAAAACCTTCTAATGATGAAGCTTGAGTTACTAGAGCTATATGGTATGTGTTCGTCTTGAATCTAATCCCAGTTCTTAGTTATTCTTAAGAATTTTAGTCTTTATTTACTTAATTTTGTTTGGTATTGAAAATTGTATGAGTTTTTTTTAATATTTTACTACTTTTGGGGTAAATATAGATAAAGAATCAAGGGTTAATGGTTAGATTTAATGGTATAAAAAACCGTGTGAAGCTAGTGTGCATTGTTCTAGAGACTTTCCAAAGACCAGCGCACAGTTGGCGCACAATTCACTAAACCATGTGGCCAGACCATGCATAGTTCTGTATCCCTTACAGATTTTTATTTGACCTCCTTTAGATTCTAATTTATCTTTAATTTTTTCCTAATGATTAATATATAAATAAATAGATGTTGTTATGATATTTATGGTATTTTAATTAAATTAAGATGGATTCTTATGATGTGTTGCTTGGTTTTATGTTATAAATTTTGAGTTTCATGGGACACTGAACTGATTTATAAAAGTATTTTGGCTTTTATTTTTTTTATAATTCTTGATTTGAAATTACAGGGGAAATTTTATGATATTATTTTATAGTAAAGCAAAGATTTTATAAATTAGTAATCATTTTCAAAGTGATTTGAATTTATATAGTGAATTAGTTTTTGAAAAAAATATATTTAAGTATTAAAAAATAGAGAATTTTTAAATACTTGAATACTATGATTGCTTTTACCTGGGAGTGTTCATATTTATTTAAGATTAATTTAATGGAATTTTTAATTTTAGAAGTTATTATGGTGATGTTTTGATATTGTTTTGTTGAGTTGTACTGAATTCATGGGATTCTAGATTTTTGAGATTTGTTTTGATGGTATTTTATGTTTCTTGTTTTAGATAATGAACCATATAGTCTTAATGGATTATTTTGAGGGATTTGTGGGTGGTTCTCCATTGGCACACCCTTTGGATGATCAATACCCATAAAATTTTATTTTACTATCTGCTTTATACATAGATCCCAATGGTCTTCCCAATCTAGATTAAGATCAAGATTACATTCAAGAGTTATAAGATTTGAATCCTCTACATTTCTTGGGGTAATAAGATTCCTATAAAGTGGACGATAAGTTACAGAGTAATGTGGATAAATTTTTTCAACGTGAGCTTCTTGAGTATATTAAAATCAATTTATTAATTTTCATGATAGAGGGTATGATTTGGAAGTGGTGTAAGTCTATTATCAGAACCAAGACACAAAAGGACCATCCTAGGGAAGGTTTTAAGGCATATTTCATTCATTAGTACTTTCTAGAAGTAGTGATAATACATATGGATATGTAATTTTATGGCCTTCATAAAGGTGATTCATCGGTGTTGGGGTATTCCCACCACTTCATTGAAATGGTCCCATATCTCTTAAATCTGGCCATGGATGAATCCATTAAGTCTTGGTATTTTGAGAGAGGCCTATGTTTGGATCTCTTAATATAAGTGTCCTCATATTGCCTTGATATATTTATATAAGTGGAAAAGTAGGCTATCATATTAGAGGCCGGTGTAACTAGAATGCCCGAGGCAGCTGATGTTTCCCTTATTCCTAGGGGCAGTGAAGTAAGTTCCAGAATAGGAAATGGGAAGTGAAGTAAGTATTATAGTGTATGGAGAGGCATTAAAAGGCAGATTTGCTTCATTAAATAAACCTTTTTGTAGAAATATGCTCATAGTGTGCCATCAGTGTGGGAAGTATGAATATAATAATACTTTATATTAGAATACTTCAAAGACCTTCCATACTTTTTTCTATCTGGGTTATCTATAAAGCTTTTTTCTAAGAGTTTCTCATAATAAAATTGGTGCCCAATCCACTCTATTGAAAAATTATTAGGTTCAAACTGCTAAACCAGGCCTTAATGGGGTAACTGTTTAAGATATTCCTGTTATATTTTTATTATTTTATGTTAAACCAGTGAATTATAGCTTAGTGTTATAATTAATTTGTAAATTTAATGGTAATGAATTGAGAATTTATGGTGTTTTTGTTGAGTTTTCCCTTGGTGATATAAGAATCCAATTTGAGAAATTCTAGAGTGTTTTTGAGCCTTAATAGATGTAATATAAGTGTATCCTTTAATATATTCATGATACCACCATTGGAGAACTTTTTTTTGCATATATAGGTTTCTTTCTCTATAAGATTAGAGAATGTGACCTAACAGTCTCATGTAGAACTGTGGTCCTCCAGGGTTTTTTTTTTGTTTCTATGTCTTGTAGGTGAGTAATAATGTTTGGAAATATGTTCAATAGAGTTCCCAAGTGTTTCTTGGATGTATGATCACTAGGTTAGGGTATTCCTTGGTTTTTGGGTATCTACATAATGGATTAAATCCTTTTTTTCCTTTCCTTAAATAATTTCCTTGCTATTTTGAACCCTTATTCAATCTAGTTTTAATATTTCTCTAGTTACCATGTTTTTGGGGATTGAATATTTAATATGTATTTGAATTTCATATAAGTTATTGGGTTCTTGATAACAACCTTAGTTTACATATGTCTTTTAACCTCTTAATTTATGGCTTTAGTGACAATGGTGAATTTCATTCTCCTCTTTAATCAACTATTTTCCTTTAGAATTTCTAGGGGAATAAAATGATATAGTGGGGATAATTTTCACACCCTGACCTCACTTTACTCAAGTATTTTATTTATTTTTGAACCTCTACTATTTATCTCTCTTTTAAGGTTGAATTTTATAAAATTTATAGATTTTGGTTGTGTAATGGATGTCGCACAATTAGTGAATGGTTAATACTAACAATGAGAAAACAATGTGATAAGACTTTAGTTTATATCAGTGTAAAATTTCATAGTTGGTGTATAGTTAGTTTAATTGTGTGACCTACCTGTACGTTGTGCCTATGTTAATATATTAAGGCTCTCATGGTTAGTGCATGATTTTCTATATCATGTTTCCAAACCATGATAAGTGTTAGGGTCATTAAAAATTCAAATTTACTATTTTACCCCTCCATAAATTTACCCCCAAATCACCTCCTCTCATACCCTCATTTTAATCCTAGCTTCTGTGCATCTCTATTCCTTTCTCCGACAACTCCTTTCATGATTCCATAGAATTTATTCAAGGTTTAAGATTGATTATTCAACATAATCTTCCCTTCCTCCTCCTCTTCTTCTTCTTGTTCTTCTTCTTGTTCTTCTTCTTATTCTTTACTTACTTTTTGTTTATTTCTAGCCATAATGAGGTCATGGTGACCTAAGGTTTCATTTGGATTGATTTTTAATTAAGGATTACTTGTTTTTAGAGTCCCTATTGGATTTCTAGACCTTGGATATTTTTGAGGTGGAAAAACACAATGATTGGTAAGGGTTAAAAGGTTGAAGGTAGGTTTCCCTATGATTGACCTTTAAATATAAAACCATAATTTATTGATAGTTTTTAGTGGATGTTTTGAGAATTATTTAAATTCTATTAAGTATATTTAATATATCTTACCAAATAAATATTATTTTCTTGAAATTCAATGAAAATAAAAATGAATCCTATTTCAATTTCATAGCATAAATCTATTTTGGTAACCCATGAACACCAAGTGTTCATATAAATTCCTTATTGGATCTTTAAAGAAATTTCACAAATTAAAGTAGTAATGTTATCATTTACAAACTATTTAAAAAGGTTTGTTTTCAAAATAAAGAGTGTGGTTTTATTTCTATAAAGGGTGTTTGGGTCTCCTTAAGTGATTGAACTGATTTAAGATGTTTATGTATTTGATTTTTAAAATATTTATAGTCTAATTTTATAAAATGGAGTTCAAATACCTAATCAAAACTTATATAAAAGTGGAATTTATAAAATTATTATCCATTAGAACATGATCCTTGGTGTTATGTGAAATTAATGTAAAATTATGTATGGTGGATGTTTAACTTGGTTGGGGTATTTATACATATTATTTCATATTATTAATAGAAAAAGGGGATGTTTCTATGAAGGGTGTTCAGAGGTGTGGGTAAGCATATTTTTTGATTGACATGATTATATCATCATCATCATCATCATCATCATCATTATTTTTATTATGAGATGGTTGATAGATCCACCTCCATTTATATGTCATGGGAAACCTTGGGTAGTTAGGTGGGAGATATAGGAACACATGCTGTACTAGTTTAGTATCATTCTCTGACTAGTGGCCCTGAGTTTATATTTTTCTCTGCTTATGAGATTCACCCTTTGGTTAAGACATATAGGGTAATACCAGGTGTTAGGGAAGACTGGTTTTTTATCAATAACTATAATTTATTTATTAATATTATATTATATTTTTTTTATAGATTGTACCTAGTGATCTTAGGTTCCAATGACTATAAAAATATGATATTTTAATATCTTTTTCCTATAATTATATCAAATATGTTCGATAGCTTTCCCCACGCACAAAACTAAACTAAAATGAAATCATGATATGTTTAGACTATTAAAAAACTATCCATTTAATCATTTATTATGAATAGGAGTAACTAAATAATGAAACATATTAATATTAATATATATATATGTATATATAAAGGTTATTTTATATAAATTTACTTAATTCATTATCGTGTTTAAGAATCTATAGTTTTACGTGCTTCAATTTTTATTAAATAAAACTAAGTATATTATTTTTAAATGATAATATTAATAAAATAAAATATTAATTAATTAATTAATTCTAGCTTTATTAGTGTTTTATAGAAATTAAGAATAAAAACATCTAGTATTTTAAAAAGTTATTTTTCCTATAAAAGGAGTTTCTAATTGTATTTTATGATTTTATTAAAATTTAAAATAGAAAATTATAGAAAATAAATTAGAAAAAATAAAATTCATTTTTTAATTTATAATATAAAAATTATCTCAGTATATATTTTTTGGTTTTTTCTAAATAAATGATTTTTAGGTAAATTGTGAAACATATTAATTTTTTCTAATACCGTTAATTTTATGACATTATGACTTTTAGGATTATAAAAACTTTTTAATATAAAAAAATATATTATAAGATGAAATTAATAATTTTTAAATACTATTTTGGATTTGAAAAATCAATCTATAACATTTTAGAAAATTTAGTAATATTTTTTGAAAACTAATTTTCATTGGTTTCTTTAATTAAGTTTGAACATGGGGAAAATTAGGTTACAAATTTTTTTCTCTAAAAAATAAATTCTATTTTATCAATAAAATTTTAATATCATTTGAACCAATAACATTGAATTTTTTTTCTATATGTAAAATTTATGCTTAAAAATACACTTTTCATAAAAACGGGGTTTTATGCATTACATGTGCTAACGTTAATATTAATTTCACTACACATAGAAAGTTAATTTTATAGAATGATTATTATATTTGATAAAATAATTTTCATATTATTTAATATGGATAATTTCATTTTTAGGTATAAAATTTAGATTATTAGGATTAATTATAATTACTACAATAATGGTGAAACATCTATTTTAAAATTATTATTTTATTAATATCAAGGAATTTATATTGAATAAATTAAAATAAAATAAATAAAATAATTAATATTATATGATTTATAAACTAATAAATAAATATATTAACACTCATTTAATTAGTAATCAATAATAAATAAGATTATGAATCCATAATGGTCAAAATGTCATTTTTATACTAAAACAGTTTTTCTACGCATTACTTTATTTAATTTAAAAGTTAATTTTATAATATTTTGAAATTTTGTTGGATTAAATATAGTTAAAATTTATTACCATAAGGTTTATTAAAATATTTTTAATAAAATATAAAATCACTTAGGTAAAAACTAGTTTCCTATTTTAAAAGTAAAAGAGAAAAATATAAAAACATAATGGTAAAAATTATATAACATGTTTAAAAAATGTGTATAGATCCTTGGATGAGTCTTTATCAAAAAAATAAAACCCAAAATCCATTATTTTTAAAATTTATATCCATTGACCTTGGAATAGTGTCAATGAATTATTAAAATATAAATAATGTTTCCAAAAGTTCCCTTTTCTTCTCTTATAAGAGGGGGTCAATTAAAACCTTTAAAAAATAAAAAAAAAATTATAAATTTACATTAAAATATATCCAAATATCCTATAATATAATTCCCTCACACTTTATTAATCCTCTTTCCACATTAAGTTATCTTAATCCCTTCAATTCCAAGGAGTTTTCCAAGGAAAGATCAAGCCTACAACGTAAATAGTTTCTTCTTCTTAAGTTTTTCTTCTTAGTCTTACTCTTAAAAAAATATCACCCTAATAATATTATGAGTATATTATAATTATTATATTTATATGTTTCTATATCAATTTAATATCCATTATTTATTCCTCTCCATCCCCTAAGAAAAACAAAAACATTGTTTGTGCGATGTGCATACTACCGTCTCGACAAAGCAAGGTCATCCATTTTTCTTCACCACCATTCATGGATGATAAAAATGATGTAATATATGAATAAATATTATATCTATAATATATATATATATTATAATTTCAAAATTATCATTTACCTTCTTTCCATCTAATTCCTTAAAAATGGAAACATTAATCTTGTGTATGCGCAAACTATCACCTCCATGAGCAATGAGTTTCATTTTTCATCACCACCCATAATGGATGGTTTGAATAATATATTTAATATATAAAAATTATGTTAATAACACTATTTATATTCTGAATATTATGAAACTATTTTATCGAACTTTCTACCACAATCAACATACATAAGGAGTTACAAAAAAATTGACTGAATAACCATAAGTAACCGAAATAAGAAAAATAATAATAATAAATAAATAGAATATGATAATAAATGGTTCATATTAAATTAAATAAATAATTACTAGGTTACTAAGAATGTTTCTAATAAACTTAATTTTATTATTCTAGATTTTAGACACATGCGCAGAACGAATCTAGAAAAAGGTAAGGGTTTCATCTCAAAACTTCCTTCTTTAAGATATATGTACTTTTATGCACCTAATTCCATTTAAATAGTGCTTATACTACCATTTGGATATATAATATCATGAATTATATTTATTAATCTTATTTTGGCTTCAACTTCAAGATTTATCACTTTTAAGGGGTTTTATTTAAATGTTTCTTAAATCCATTAGTGTTTTCATCCCGATTTCTATTCATTAAGAAATGTTTTAAAGTTATGAAAAAATTTCTTATTTCTATGGTTTATATACTGAACAAGAATTTATTTTTGAATACTCTATTATTTAATTAATTTTATTCATGGAACCATATAATTTTTAATCTTCCAATGGACTTTTATTCAAAATTACTAATGTTGTAAGGGTTCTATATCAATTCCTCTTCATTGAGACATGTTTTATTATTATGCATAAATTTATTATTTCTATGATGTATATATTGACCAAGAATTAATTTTATAATAATATATGATTTAATTCCTAGTATTTATATATCCATATAATTTTCAATCTTGTAATCACTTTTGATTCAAAAATTACTTAATTTGTAAGGGTTCTATCTCAATCACCTTTCATTGAGGCATGATTTGATAATATGCACCGATATTCATTTTTCTGATGTATTTACTACTCCATGACTTATAATATCATAAATTATTATTGAAATTATAAACTTAAATTCCATTAATTATCTTCCTTTTTGTGGGGTATGATTGATGTCTTCTCTAAAACATAAGGGTATTTTATAACTCAATCTGATTTCTTGAGTTATAATGTTTCTCCTTGAATTTTATCTTTTATATCATATGGTATACCATATTTATATATTAGTAGATTAATTTTATAAAAATATTATTTTATAGTGATTGCTAATATTTTTTAAAATTCAAATATGTTAATAATAATTCTAATCCATTTAAATAATGGTTTCCACACCCTGTCTATAATTTCACTTTTTGCTGATGTTCTAATTTTTAATTGGAAACCTAATTAAGTTTTATCTTATGTAAACTTCATATCCACCTTCTACAATTTTATAATTAAAGTTTTATTATTTTTATGATGTGCTATTTTCAATAAATTAGTTTTAAAACACAGTAATGGATCTTCTGAACCTCCTTCATGATTTTCCAGTTATGTATTCTCTTTCCATTTCTCCTTTTTATGAAATTTTGTTCTCATGAACATATTATATTTTTGTTGGTATTTACCTAAAATATATACCTAGTTAAATATCCATTTCATTTATGGGGTTATACATATTTTTAGTTCCCTTAGAAATTCACACTTTTATGTAAACATGGTTAATGAAACATTTCTATTTCTTGACTCATGTCGAGAATCACCCCCATAAAATGATTTTAAACCATGTATATATTCTAAAAAAACTCATTATTTTATAGACAACCCTCTTGGTTCAATTATGGTTTTAGGGAAAACAATAATCTCTTTCATTCTTTAAAATTATCCTTTACTTATTTCACAAATCATCACCTAAGTGGTGTGTTTTTTATTCTTTCTTCTCTTAGATCCTTCACATGAATTTTCTACATTGGAACTTCATGTTCAAGACCTATGTTCCTTTTGTAATTATAAATGTTCAAAATGATTTAATTCTTTATTCTCTTCGAAATACTTAGGATATAGCCTTCAAGCATACCTTAATATAAGATGGTAAAACCCACTTTATTCTCATGGGTTTTTATCATGCTAACAATTTATGTATAATTTATTTTTTCCTTAAGTGTTACACAAATTATTGTACATATTATGATAGAAGTTAGTTTAAGATGTTATAGGTGGGTTATTTATATCCCTCCAATGTATTTTTTAATGTTAATATATCATGATATTCCATGTATAGTGTATTAGAAGTTAGTGTAAACACACTATGTATGGTACACAAGTTGTTAGCCCAAGAACAATATTCTATGACGGTGATCATCTTGATAATATAATGATTATGATGGAGGTTAGATTATGTTATTTTTTCTTAGAGGTTATCCTTGACATATTTTTTGATTTCATGATTTATGATATTGTTACATGATTATGATTCCATCCTATTATGATTTCATTTACTTATTCCATGTTTTCATGTTTATGATCATTATCTTTATGATATCATGATTTTTCCACTCAAATATCATGATATTATTTATTTCCATGTTTATTGACTTACTGGGATTTATAGATCAGCCTTTTCTTTATGTATTTTATCTACTATATCCTATGAAGTTTTATAAGATCCATGGATGTTTGGAGCACTATGTGGAGTTTTAAATAAAGATGATGTTTTTATGTTTAAGTTGATGTATTTGTATGTCTAATCTTCCAAATAAACTACACTTCTTGATCCTAAATGTTTATTTGTTAGAAAATAATGTTAAAAATCATGAAATAATATGTTTTTAAGGCTTGGGTATCTATAATGACGAAGTTAAGATTTCATTATATATGTATATTTATTTCTCCATGATATTGTGCCTTGTTCTATATTTTATGATCATGAATTTTTTCTTCTTAAAAATTAGTTCTAAAACCTCTTTTCATTCACCCTAAATAGTTTATTTCTTAAAGGTGATAAATAGTTATTTTACTTAGAAATAATAAATGTTTTCTTGTTAAAAATTGGTTCTCAATGGAAAGTGATTTTCTACTTGTTTTGAATGAAAATATAAAAACCCACTTATTACATATATTTCAAACTATCATGAAAATAATTTATTTTTTAAAAGTTATACCTAGGGTGTGGGGAGGTTACCTATTGGGAAATTTTTCTCATGGATATTATATTATAGGTCTATTCAGTTCAAATGCGTCATGACAGTTTTTTATCATTTTCTTAGTTTGAATTTTATGATGGTATCAAGTAGGGATAATTGGATTTAATTATTTTTCTTTTATTTATTTTGGATTACCCATTGTATCGGCCTCCCTAGAACTCTTATATTTTATCTGGTCTTACTTTGTTCATATTGGTATATATTTGTTATGTTCGTTAGTTTCTCATTTTTTCTATGTGCAATGTCTATTTATCTTATGACATGTTCAATTTTGCATTTATTTTGTAACTATTTATATTGTTGCATAGACTTATAACATATGAAAAATTCATTTCAGATTCCTGGGTGGAAATTCTTGTTTATTTATTTATTATTTTTAGAGAAATCATTCCCAATAGAGTATAATATGAATCTTGGCACTGGTTTCCAACCCATGGGGATAGGGAACACCCCTTGAACCATGCCATAAGATATCTCAGGGACCCAGATCGGGGGTAGTCTAGGTTGGTTCATGAAACCACTTCTATATTATTCATCATATTATTATCTATACATATATCTTCAATACAATCATAATATACCTCATGCATGATTCCCTATTGACCCTCCTTTTCTTGAAGGTATTATATCTCCTCTTGGCGGCTGTAAGAGAAATGTCCATATTTCTTGTTGATGTTGTCATATCATCAATGGAATTTCATTCATTTTCTAAGGAAACACCTAAATCCCCTGAATTGAAAATATTTTTCAC
The DNA here is from genome assembly GCA_963277665.1 of Viscum album. Taxonomy (NCBI): domain Eukaryota; kingdom Viridiplantae; phylum Streptophyta; class Magnoliopsida; order Santalales; family Viscaceae; genus Viscum; species Viscum album. Next base: position 156,989,747 of record OY728147.1, read on the forward strand.
ACTATGGTTAATATTATATATAGAAATAGATATAGAATTAATTACCTCAGTTGGTGTGAATTTCTTCTTGAGAGGCTTCTTATTACTTTTATTCTTCCTACCTTTAAAAATATGATAATTCTCATATTTCTTCACATTATGAACATATTTTTAATCTTATTTGCCACATTAAATTTCCAAAAAAAAATCCATATATCCTTAGATAAATTTCTATGAGAAATTGGATTAAAAATGTATCCTTCTAAAGAACTGTTGAATTATTTATTAATAGAATAATCAATCTCCACATTTCATTGATATGTTTTAAAAATAACCCCATGTTGAATTAATAGAAAAATTCCTTCTTGTATAATTTCTCAGGGTACTTCCATAAATTCTTCAATGTAATCCATGAATTCCTTTTACCACCTGTAGAAATTGGTACCATTGAAAAACGGTAGCTCTATTATTTCCTTAACTTGTGAAAGAACTCCAAAAACTAATTTTGAGGATTAACACCAAACAAAAACTTTTGGATCTGATACCACTTGTTAGGTATCAAAAGACACATTGGAGGGGGGGGGGTTGAATCAAGGTGTAGAAAATTTAAATATTTTTTCTATCTTAAATCATTTCTCTATTTGGATCTTCTTCTAAAGGTTATCTTTGATGATCAACTTATGGTTTTTAGTGGATTTGAGCAGTGATCATTTTTTTCCAAACCAATTTTACTTTATCTTTCATATTCTAAATAATACCTGGAACAATTAAGGATGATTTTCCAATTTTAGTCTTATAAAGAAGAGAACAACAAGGTCTACCATAGAGGGACTTAATTGGATCCATCTAAATAGACAACTGATAGCTATTATTATTGTAAAACTCTATTAGTGACAAGTTATATTCCTATGGGCTATTAAAATCAATAATATATGTCCTGATAATATTATTAAGAATATAGTAGTCCACTAGATCTATTCATCAATCTGGGGGTGATAAGCTATACTCAGTTTCACCTGATTACCAAGAGATTATCACAACCCTTTCCATAACCCTGAAGTAAATCTCAGATCATGATCATAAATGATTCTTTCCATAACCCCATAAAATTTCATGATTTTTCAAACATATAATTTCCTCAAATCACCAATATAAGACGATTCTTCAATAAATAAAAATAACTTTCTTGGTTAAGTGATCAAAAATTACCGACACAGTATCTAAAACCTTTAGAGATCATAGAAAAATAGTTAAAAAATCTATAGTGACCCAAATCCATTTACATATATTATTACATGATTTTTAAATAAATATCCATTAAATACAACCAAAGGATTGAAAAATACTAGTATATTTGGAAGAACAGGTTCATAAAACATCATAATGAAACTAAAATTAAATGACATAATTTTAAAATCCATAATTTGATCCTAAGTCCCTTTGTTCGCCTAAAACTATATAGGATAACCTGGGAAATGTATAAACAAAACGGGTGATCTAAAAAGCCCAGTAAGGGAATAAAAATGGAAATGAAGGATTGCATATGATTCAGAAGGCATAACATGACAACATAAAAGTAAGGTCTCATGAATCACTATGGGAAAAACAGTTATTTGCGATGGGATTTATTCCCGTCGCAAATAGTTCGTCGAAGAGATTATTTACGATGGGATGGTCAACCTGTTGCAAATAGTCAATTATTTGCGATGGGAATAGGTGCCCCATCGCAAAAAGTTACGCATGGTTTGGTGTGTTTTGCGTGCCAAATTACACGAAAGAGTATTTGCGACAGGTTGGCACCACCCGTCGCAAAAACCAGGAGGCGGTAAGACCTATTTGCGACGGGTCCCGTCGCAAATAACCAGCGACGGTAAAAACATATTTGCGATGAGATGTTGTCCCGTCACAAAAAGTGTGTCGACAGGTCACATTTTGCGACGGGCCCCGTCACAAATAATCTTTTAACCACCGACGTTAATTAATACAGCCGAAGGTATTTGTGACGCAACCCGTCGCAAAAGGTCCCATCGCAACTAATCTAACCTATATATACTCCCTCCATTTTTCTTCTCTCAGTCCGAATTTCTTGTTGCTCTGCTTCTATAAACTCTAATTTTAGAGTGGAAATTTTTGAGAGTTAGGTTTTTTTTACGAAGAAGTTGTGAAGCCGCCTATAATTATAAGAGATCAAGTTTAAAGGTATTTATGTTTTATTTAATTTAATATTTATTTCCTTTCTTTATATTAATTTTAATTATTGTTGATTAGTTGTAATTAAGTTAGATTTAAATTGTTTTGTCATCAGTATTTATTTGTAATAATAAAATTAAATTATTAATATTAATTAATTATTAATTAGTAATAATTAATCATTATTAATGATAATTAGTAATGTATATAAATAATTAGCAGTAATTAGTAATTAGTAGCTGCATTTTGCAGTAATTAATAACAATTAACACTAATTAGTAATAATTAGAAAAAATAGTAATAAATATTTACAATTAGTAATAAATAGTATTAATTAGTAATAATTAGTAAGAAATACTAATAAATAGTAATAAATACTAATAAATAGTAATAAATAGTAATAAATACTAATAATTAGTAATAAATACTAATAATTAGTAATAAATACTAATAATTAGTAATAAATACTAATAATTAGTAATAAAAATACTAATTAATAGAAATAAATATTAATAAATAGTAATAAATATTAGTAAATATTAATAAATAGTAATAAATAGTAATAAATAGTAATAATTTGTAATAATTAATAACAAATATTAATAAATACCAATAAATAGTAATAAATACTAATAAATACTAATAAATACTAATAAATACAAATAAATAGTAATAAATACTAATAAATAAAAATAAATAGTAATAAATAGTAATAAATAGTAATAAATAGAAATAAATACTAATAAATAGAAATAAATACTAATAAATAGTAATAAATACTAATAAATAATAATAATTACCAATAAATAGTAATAAATACTAATAAATAGTAATAAATACTAATAAATACTAATAAATACTAATAAATAGATATAAATAGTAATAAATACTAATAAATACTAATAAATACTAATAAATACTAATAAATAGTAATAATTAGTAATAATTAGTAATAAATAGTAATAAATAGAAATAAATAGTAATAAATAGTAATAAATACTAATAAATAGTAATAAATAGTAATAAATAGTAATAAATAGTAATAAATAGTAATAAATACAAATAAAAAGTAATAAATACTAATAAAAAGTAATAAATAGTAATAAATATAAATAAATATTAATAAATAGTAATAAATAGTAATAAATAGTGATAAATACTAATAAATACTAATAAATAGTAATAAATACTAATAAATACTAATAAATAGTAGTAAATAGAAATAAATAGTAATAAATACTAATAAATAGTAATAAATAGTAATAAATACTAAAAAATAGTAATAAATACTAATAAATAGTAATAAATACTAATAAATAGTAATAAATAGTAATAAATGCTAATAAATAGTAATAAATACAAATAAATAGTAATAAATACTAATAATTTGTAATAATTAGTTATAATAGTAATAATAGTAATAAATAGTAATAAATACTAATAATTAGTAATAAATACTAATAATTAGTAATAAATACTAATAATTAGTAATAATTAGTAATAATTAGTAATAATTAGTAATAATTAGTAATAATTAGTAATAATTAGTAATAAATAGTAATAAATAGTAATAAATAGTAATAAATAGTAATAAATAGTAATAAATAGTAATAATTAGTAATAATTAGTAATAAATAGTAATAAATAGAAATAAATAGTAATAAATAGTAATAAATAGTAATTAATAGTAATAAATAGTAATAAATAGTAATAAATAGTAATAAATACTAATAAATAGAAATAAATAGAAATAAATAGAAATAAATAGAAATAAATAGAAATAAATAGAAATAAATAGAAATAAATAGAAATAAATAGAAATAAATAGAAATAAATAGAAATAAATAGAAATAAATAGAAATAAATAGAAATATGTCACGACCCGACCTCGGGGCCCGTGCCGTGACTACCCCAAGCCCGCCTTCCATAGGCCAGGGGCTGGCGACTAGCACCAAGGCGTAAAATCCCAGTAAACAGGGAAGACATTGCCTTTATAAGTAACAACCATACAGAGTCAGCAAGCGGAAAGTAAAGTGCAGAAAAGTAAAGGGGCCGGAAATACAAGCCCAACTGTAAAGTACAACTGAAAAGTAAAGTACAACAACTGAAGAAAAGACGGCGGCCTCGTGTCGTCCACTGGCAATCCCACCTGAAGGATGGGTACAGATAGCCTCCAGGCTCCTCGGGTCCCACGTCCGCTCCGAGCACGTCCCGCCCAGTGGTCCACCTCCAGGTACCGTCCTGCTCCACGCCCCAACCGTGATCAGCGCTGTCCGTCGTCTGCAACCAACACAACAAGGTGCGGGCATAGCCCGTGCAGGGGTGAGTACAAGCTACTCAGTAAGGACCCCGAGACCCCCGAAGGTCTCCCGAAATCCACAAAGGATATAGCACAAAAGAAAGATGCAGTCACGAAGTAACATCTGACTCGACTTAGGTATATGCCCATACATATACCTAAGTCCCCAATTCTAGCTCTGCTCACGAGCTCAAGAACAACTCAATCCACAAAGGAAAGCAAGACTCAAATCCACAAGGAGAGTAAACAGTAAATCCACATAGGATAGTTCAACACAATCCACAAAGGAGAGTAACAGTAAATCCACATAGGATAGTTCAACACAATCCACAAAGGAAAGTAACATAAGATTCAGCTCAACCAGGTATACTTTTTCAGATGACGTCAAAGATGATCACTGATCCATCTAAGTCGTCGGACCCACGAAGGATCGATAGGTACTAACCCCCGCAGAAGACCCACACAGGATCGGGCTCACACAGAACCTGTAGGCAGTGGCTCACACAGAACCGGTAGTAAGGACCCACGGAGGATTGGGCTCACACAGAACCTGTAGGCACTGATCCACACGGGATCGCTGAGTGCAGTAGTCGACACAGTCCACTGAGGATCTCTGCACAGTCGTCGCCGCAGTCCACGAAGGATCTCTGCTCTGCCGTCGTCGCAGTCCACGGAGGATCTCTGCTCTGCCGTCGTCGCAGTCCACGGAGGATCTCTGCTCTGTCGTCGAAGTCACAGCCAGCGCTAGGGTTCCCGCACATAGCGAGCTCGTTTAGGAGGGTCCGCTCCACGAGCCGAGAGGCTGATACATCAACTGACACGTAGTCCGAAGTTGATGTATCCAAAAGTTCCGTATCGACAACAGGATCTCAACGCAACAGACGGCGCGCCAATCGGACGCCCGGTCTGAGAGTTATTGGCATTTTCGTCCCAGGGGCCCGGTTGGTTTTTAGGGAAAAACCAACCCGACCGTACTCCGCCTGTATCCGATCCTCGGGCGGAGTATGCCAAAAGTTCCGTCTCACTTAGAGGAAACTACCACAGCTGACGGTACGTCGATCGGACGTCCGTAGCTCAAGTTATGAGCGTTTCCGCCCCGAGGGCCCGGTTGGTTTCGTGTACGAACCAACCCGGCCGAACCCAAAGTCTTCCGAAACCTTGAGTATAATATACCGAAACGACCGTCTCGATCCAAGGATCGCGTAGCCGCTGACGGTTCGTCAATCGGAGGTCCCAGGCCCAAGATATGGGCGAACGACCGAAGAGGGCCCGAAACGGGGGTCCTGGGCCCGGGGCGACCCGGCCCGAACCCCCCCTTGGGTCGGCCGAACCGGGTCCGGTCCGGCCTGGGCGCGGCCCGGCCGACCGGACCGGCCGGCTCGGCTTCGGCCGAGCGGCCGCTTGAGCCGCCGCGGGTCAAACCCGCGGATTTAGAGAAACGCGGCCCGCGCGGGCCGCGTGCTGGGTGGCCGAACCGCGGACGCGGTCCGGCGGTTCGCCGCCGCCGCGGCTCGGCCGCAGCGGAGTTGCTCCGGTGGCCCGTTTTGCCTCCCGTCTGCGCCATTGTTCCTCCCGGGACGCGTCCTTCACTGCGGAATCAACAAATGGCCCTTGCGTCGTGCTTTTGCCGTCGCCCTCCAAATCCGCACAAAAAGGAAGATCGGCGGAGGGTTGCCGGGTCTTGTTCGTTAGACCCGCACCCTCCGCGTTAGTCATAAACAACGGGAGAAACAAGAAACGACCAAAACGACAATTTTAAATAAATTTAAAATTGTTCCGTGATCGGTTCCTTATTTTAAAAGAAATAAAATCACAGGAAAGGAAAATAAAATATTCCAATCAACCCTTACCTTGCAGCTGTCGTTGCCGAACGGGGGATCGTCGCGGGATTGCTCGTCGCGGATGAAGGGGTTCGTCGCGTCATCGCGGTATCCGGCGTCGCGTCGCCAATCTCCGGATCAAGATCAAATGGATTTAATTAATTTAAATCCGTTGATATCGAATTATAAAAAGGGGAGAATTTAGAAGTTTCGATTCTCACCTTTAACCGCCGATCGCAGGTCCGCCGCGGAAGAAGAGGCACCGAAGAAGAAGAAGAAGAAGAAGGTCGCGGAAAAGTTGTTGACGTCGCGGATCGTGCGTCGTCGAATTCCGGTTCCGGCGTTCTTCGCGTTCTTCGCGTTCTTCGCGTTCTTCGTGGGGAGATGAAGAAACGAGGATTCTCTCAAATCCTTTCCAAGGATTTTTAGGTTGGTCTTATTTTATAAACATGCCAACATACGAAACCGGTTAAGAAACGATCCATCAATTCGAAAGAAACGACCCATTTAATTCACGAAAGAAACAGTCCATTTAATTCACGAAATAAACCGCCCAATTAAATGGTATGTTAAGAATTAAAGAAAACGCGTCGGTTGACTTTTCAGTTACTTTGACGGGTTTTCGCGGGTGCGTTACTTAGCGAAAGAAACGGCGGGGCTCGTGCGGGCCCCACCGCACAAATATCCTACCAAGGGGTAGGATATTTCTGGATAGCATCCTATCCAGTTTAACTCAGTTCAAGCCGTCTTTAAGTGGCTTCAAGTGGCTTCCAAACAGCTTAAGTGAAATAAAATAAAGTTGTCGCACAAACTTTATTTTATTTCTGACTTAAAGCCGCAAAATTTAAAAACCACGTCTGAGCAAACGCAACTCCGAAAGAGGCGTTTCTAAGCAAAAACCGGCGCTGCGATTTCATCGGTGCCCTCAGAATTTGATTCCGGGTACCGGTTCAAAAGATAGAAAAACCCGCTCGCCCGTTCACTGAACGTACCCGAGCCAAACTTCGGAAATTGATTCCGGGCACACCGGGCCTCGGAATCAGGTTCCGTCTGAAGCTGCGCTCTTGTAAAATTCCAAAGAAAATTAAGAAAAAAATTTCCTTGAAATTTGCGGGTCTTTACATTACTCCCACCTCAGGGCTTTACGTCCCCGTAAAGATACATCAAAAACTAGGGGAACAAATGGGGGTACTGAGCACGCAACTGAGCCTCCCGCTCCCAAGTGCTCTCCTGGAGGTTCCCGTGCTGCCATCTGACGCGCACAAGAGGAATCGACCGCCCACGTAGGACCCGCTCCTGTCGATCCTCGATCTCCACTGGGACCTCCGCAAAAGTCGCCCCATCGTCCACGTCCAGCTCCCCAAAGTCGATGATGTGCGTCGGGTCGTGCACGTATCTCCTCAGCTGAGACACGTGGAAGACGTCGTGCACCCGGTGCAACTGAGGTGGTAGAGCCAGGCGATAAGCCACCTCTCCTATCCTGCTGAGGACCTGGAAAGGACCGATGAAGCGTGGAGACAACTTGCCGCCTCGGCCAAATCTCCGTAAACCACGTCGAGGTGAGACACGCAAAAAGACGTGGTCTCCATCCTCGAACTCCAGTGGCCTCCGCCTCCTGTCAGCATATGACTTCTGCCGGCTCTGAGCTGTCCTCATCCTCTCCTGGATGATCTGGACCTTCTCTGTCGTGGCTCGGACCATCTCTGGTCCCACGAGTGCTGACTCCCCAGGGTCTGTCCAGCACAACGGTGATCTGCAGGGTCTGCCGTACAACGCCTCGTATGGTGCCATCCCGATGGTTGAGTGGTAGCTGTTGTTGTACGCAAACTCCACCAAGGGTAGGTGGTCCTCCCAGCTGCGACCAAAGTCGAGAACACATGCACGGAGCATGTCCTCGAGTGTCTGTATGGTCCTCTCCGTCTGACCATCCGTCTGAGGGTGGAAGGCTGTGCTCAGATGGAGCCGCGTCCCGAACGCCTCCTGCAACCCCTTCCAAAGCCGGGAAGTGAAACGAGCATCTCGATCGGAGACGATAGACGATGGCACACCGTGAAGCCGTACGATCTCCTGGACGTAAAGACGTCCCAAGCTCTCCACTGAGCCCTGCTCTCTGATGGGTAAGAAGTGTGCCGACTTGGTGAGTCGGTCGACAATCACCCAAATGGAGTCGTGACCTCTGGAAGTGCGTGGAAGTCCAGTCACGAAGTCCATAGATATGCCATCCCACTTCCACTCCGGGACCTCCAAGGGCTGTACCAAGCCTGCTGGTACCTGATGCTCTGCCTTCACCTGCTGGCAGGTGAGGCATCGTGAAACGAACTCTGCCACAGCTTTCTTCATGCCCGGCCACCAGTGCTGTCGCCTGAGATCCTGGTACATCTTCGCCACTCCAGGATGTACCGCCAAGTGAGAAGTGTGAAACTCTCTCAGCACCTCCTCTCGCAAAGCGACTGGTACGAAGGTACGTCCTCTGAAAAGGATGTCGTGCTCTGCTCCAAGGGAGAAGCCATCAGGCGCCTGACCTGAGGATATCAGTGCACGCCGGGTCTCACAGTCAGCGTCCTCACGCTGAGCCTCTCTGACCCACTGTAGAAGTGGAGGAGAGACTGTGAGAGACTGAAGAAAGGCTGCTCCGTCTCTATCCACGAAGGATATCTTCAAGGAGGCTAGCTGCTCCGTCGCCTCCTCAAGTAGCTGAATGCCCGTCCTCCTGCTGAGGGCATCGGCTACCACGTTCCCCTTCCCAGGAGTATAGACTATCTCAAAGTCATAGTCCTGGAGGAACTCAAGCCATCTCCGCTGTCTCAGGTTCAGGTCCTTCTGAGAGAAGATATACCTGAGACTCTGGTGGTCAGAAAAGACTGTGAAGCGCTCGCCCATCAGATAGTGCCGCCACGTCTTCAGAGCGAAGACCACTGCTGCCAAATCCAGGTCATGAGTGGCGTAGTTCTGCTCATGCGGCCTCAACTGATGTGATCCGTAGGCGATCACAGCCCGCTCCTGCATCAGGACGCATCCGAGTCCAGTCCCTGATGCATCGCAGTAAACTACGTACCCAACTCCCTCCTCAGGAAACCTCAAGATAGGTGTGCTGGTCAATCTCTGTCTCAGCTCCCGGAAGCTCTGCTGACATCTGTCTGACCACACAAAGGGTTTCCCCTTCTTCGTCAAGGCTGAGAGTGGTGCCGCAACTCTGGAGAAGTCTGGAACGAATCTCCGATAGTATCCGGCTAAGCCCAAGAAGCTCCGCACCTCTGTCACGCTCCTGGGTGGCTCCCAAGCTAGTACTGCCTCGATCTTCGCGGGATCCACTGCAACTCCCGCCTCAGAGATGACGTGCCCCAAGAAATGGACCTCACGTAACCAGAACTGACATTTTGAGAGCTTGCCATAAAGCTGGTGCTCTCGGAGTGTGTCTAGCACAACTCGCAGGTGGTAGGCATGCTCCTCCTCAGTAGTCGAGTATACCAAAATGTCGTCAATGAAGACCACGACAAATCGGTCGAGGCATGGCTGGAAGATCCTGTTCATGAGGCTCATGAACACTGCTGGAGCATTGGTTACGCCGAACGGCATAACCAAGAACTCATAATGGCCATACCGACACCTGAAGGCCGTCTTCTGCACGTCCTCGTCTCGAACTCTGAGCTGATGATAGCCTGACCGGAGGTCTATCTTCGAGAACCACCGGGCTCCCTTGAGCTGATCGAAGAGGTCATCAATCCGTGGCAGCGGATACTTGTTCCTCACTGTCACCTGGTTCAGGCGACGATAGTCGACACATAGTCGCAAGCTCCCGTCCGCCTTCTTGGCGAACAAAATCGGGGAAGCCCAGGGTGAAACACTGGGTCGGATAAACCCCTTGCTCTGCAAGTCCTCCAACTGTACCCGCAGCTCCCGAAGCTCGGCGGGGGCCATCCGATATGCTGGAGTAGATATCGGGGCTGTCCCGGGGTACAAGTCGATGTAAAAGTCTACCTCTCTACGAGGAGGTATCCCTGGAACGTCGTCGGGAAAGACGTCCACGTATTGGTCCACCACTGCAGGAAAAGCCGGACTCCGCACGTCCACTGCTCCTAGGATGAGGCTAGCCAACTGATGAGAGATGGGCTGCACTCTCCTCTGCGGAAGTCCATCCTGTGCTGCAAAGGTTCCCTTCTCGCCGGTGAAGGTAAACCTGCTCCCGTCGGTACGAACACATCGCACCTTGCGCCTAAAACAGTCGATCTGGGCATGAACCGTGGATAGCCAATCCATGCCCAAGATGACGTCGTAAGGCCTCGACGCCGCTACAAGGAGATCCCAGCCGAAGCTCTCGCCTCCTAGAGTAAGCTCACACTGCCGGCACCAGTGCGTAATCGTCGAGTCTGCTCCCGTAGGAGTCTCTAGCCGTAAGGATCGAGCCAACGGCTCAGTCGGAATCTCCGAGCTCCGAACAAGGGCAGAGGCTATGAAAGAGTGACTCGCTCCTGTGTCTATAAGTACTGCAGCAAGGGTGGAATAGACACAGATCGTACCTCGAATCATCTCTGGAAAGTCGGGGTCGTAGGCCTCCACTGCCTGGAGCTGGGCCTGTCCCTGCCCGCCAGCTCCATGTGGTCGAGGTGGCCCTCCTGGTGGTGGTGGGGGTAGAGCCTGGAAGCGTCGCCCACCACCCGCTGCTCGGCCAGCTCCTCTGCCTCGTCCGCCTCCTCCCTGCGGACCGCCACGGTCGACCCTCTGCCTCTGCCTGGGTGGCCCCTCCACCGTCTTCTGCTCCTCTGATCGGCGAGTCGGGCAGTCACGAGCCATGTGACCCTGCCCGCCGCAGGAGTAGCACAGCCTGCCTCTCGGAAGGCTGGCACTCCGCTGTGTGCCTCGTACTGCTGAGCCGGTGTCCTGAGGCCGTCTGCGTGGGGGTCTGGTCTGCCTGGACCCGAGAGTCATCCGTCGGCTACCTGCTGCCGAAGACTCAGCTACCTGCCGCCCTGCGCTAGGTCTCGCCGCTGAAGAAGGCTCTGCCAGGAAGCTCTCGATCAGGAGGGCTCGCTCCAGCACTCCCGCCTGGGTCGGAATGCTGAGGGAGATCAGCGACGCCCGAATCTCCTGTCGCAAGCCCTGCTCGAAGGTCCGGGCCCGGAAGAAGGGGTCCCGTACCATGTCGGTCGAGTAGCGGGATAGGTCAGTGAACCTCGCCGCGTACTGAGCGACCGTCATGCTGCCCTGGCGCAGCTGGAGAAGCTCCTGGATGCGCACCGCTCGGAGGGTGGCCGGGACGAACTCAGAGCGGAAGAGGCTCTCAAAGTCCGCCCAGAGCAAGGATGCCTCATCGTGAACCTGGAGCATCAGGCTCCACCATCGTCCTGCCGCTGCCTGCAGGAGGCTCGCTGCGAGAATCACCATGAGATCCGCTGGTGTCCTCACTAGCCTGAAGATCCGTACCACCGCCTCAAGCCAGTCCTCGGCGGCCTGGGGGTCCGCCTCACCGCGAAACCTGGGCGGTCGCTGGCTCTGAAACTCATGCAGTGCCCTGAGGCGATGTGCATCGTCAGCGTCTGGTACTGGTAGAATCGGTGGCTCGGCGGGTAAAACTACCGCCGGTGCCACTGCTGGCAAAGGGCCCTGCACCGAGGCCTCGTCGCTCGGTGGGCTGCCGTCGCGCCCTACACTCGGAACCCTAGCTGGCTGTCGTCGCGGGGCCATCCTGAAAAGGAGAACAAGAGCACCACAGTCAGAACTGTATACCTGGTGAGCTGGCACAAGTAATCACAAGGAAAACTTGAGACTTTCATAAAGCAGATCAGTATACCCGGTGAGCTGACACAAGTAATCACAAAGAAAACTCGAAACACACACGCAATCAATGTTTTCATGCATTAAGTCGGAAATCAGGGGTCAGGGTCCTGGTGTACGGATACGTCGGCCGCCGCACCAACACTGGGCTCCCTGAACTGATAACCACACTCAATACACTAAACACTATTGCTTCATATAGAAAGAAAGGACGATCAGAGTCTGCGGTAGAACCGACCACCTCTGATACCAATTTGTCCCGACCCGACCTCGGGGCCCGTGCCGTGACTACCCCAAGCCCGCCTTCCATAGGCCAGGGGCTGGCGACTAGCACCAAGGCGTAAAATCCCAGTAAACAGGGAAGGCATTGCCTTTATAAGTAACAACCATACAGAGTCAGCAAGCGGAAAGAAAAGTGCAGAAAAGTAAAGGGGCCGGAAATACAAGCCCAACTGTAAAGTACAACTGAAAAGTAAAGTACAACAACTGAAGAAAAGACGGCGGCCTCGTGTCGTCCACTGGCAATCCCACCTGAAGGATGGGTACAGATAGCCTCCAGGCTCCTCGGGTCCCACGTCCGCTCCGAGCACGTCCCGCCCAGTGGTCCACCTCCAGGTACCGTCCTGCTCCACGCCCCAACCGTGATCAGCGCTGTCCGTCGTCTGCAACCAACACAACAAGGTGCGGGCATAGCCCGTGCAGGGGTGAGTACAAGCTACTCAGTAAGGACCCCGAGACCCCCGAAGGTCTCCCGAAATCCACAAAGGATATAGCACAAAAGAAAGATGCAGTCACGAAGTAACATCTGACTCGACTTAGGTATATGCCCATACATATACCTAAGTCCCCAATTCTAGCTCTGCTCACGAGCTCAAGAACAACTCAATCCACAAAGGAAAGCAAGACTCAAATCCACAAGGAGAGTAAACAGTAAATCCACATAGGATAGTTCAACACAATCCACAAAGGAGAGTAACAGTAAATCCACATAGGATAGTTCAACACAATCCACAAAGGAAAGTAACATAAGATTCAGCTCAACCAGGTATACTTTTTCAGATGACGTCAAAGATGATCACTGATCCATCTAAGTCGTCGGACCCACGAAGGATCGATAGGTACTAACCCCCGCAGAAGACCCACACAGGATCGGGCTCACACAGAACCTGTAGGCAGTGGCTCACACAGAATCGGTAGTAAGGACCCACGGAGGATCGGGCTCACACAGAACCTGTAGGCACTGATCCACACGGGATCGCTGAGTGCAGTAGTCGACGCAGTCCACTGAGGATCTCTGCACAGTCGTCGCCGCAGTCCACGAAGGATCTCTGCTCTGCCGTCGTCGCAGTCCACGGAGGATCTCTGCTCTGCCGTCGTCGCAGTCCACGGAGGATCTCTGCTCTGTCGTCGAAGTCACAGCCAGCGCTAGGGTTCCCGCACATAGCGAGCTCGTTTAGGAGGGTCCGCTCCACGAGCCGAGAGGCTGATACATCAACTGACACGTAGTCCGAAGTTGATGTATCCAAAAGTTCCGTATCGACAACAGGATCTCAACGCAACAGACGACGCGCCAATCGGACGCCCGGTCTGAGAGTTATTGGCATTTTCGTCCCAGGGGCCCGGTTGGTTTTTAGGGCAAAACCAACCCGACCGTACTCCGCCTGTATCCGATCCTCGGGCGGAGTATGCCAAAAGTTTCGTCTCACTTAGAGGAAACTACCACAGCTGACGGTACGTCGATCGGACGTCCGTAGCTCAAGTTATGAGCGTTTCCGCCCCGAGGGCCCGGTTGGTTTCGTGTACGAACCAACCCGGCCGAACCCAAAGTCTTCCGAAACCTTGAGTATAATATACCGAAACGACCGTCTCGATCCAAGGATCGCGTAGCCGCTGACGGTTCGTCAATCGGAGGTCCCAGGCCCAAGATATGGGCGAAAGACCGAAGAGGGCCCGAAACGGGGGTCCTGGGCCCGGGGCGACCCGGCCCGAACCCCCCCTTGGGTCGGCCGAACCGGGTCGGCCCGACCCGGCCCGACCCGGCTAGGCCGGGTCCGGTCCGGCCTGGGCGCGGCCCGGCCGACCGGACCGGCCGGCTCGGCTTCGGCCGAGCGGCCGCTTGAGCCGCCGCGGGTCAAACCCGCGGCTTTGGAGAAACGCGGCCCGCGCGGGCCGCGTGCTGGGTGGCCGGACCGCGGACGCGGTCCGGCGGTTCGCCGCCGCCGCGGCTCGGCCGCGGCGGACTCCTCCGGCGGCGCGCCGGGCGCCGCCGCCTCCGGTCGCCGGCGCCGCCGCGCCGGCGACCCGCGCCGCCGCCCCCTTCCGCGGGCCGCCGGAGTTGCTCCGGTGGCCCGTTTTGCCTCCCGTCTGCGCCATTGTTCCTCCCGGGACGCGTCCTTCACTGCGGAATCAACAAATGGCCCTTGCGTCGTGCTTTTGCCGTCGCCCGCCAAATCCGCACAAAAAGGAAGATCGGCGGAGGGTTGCCGGGTCTTGTTCGTTAGACCCGCACCCTCCGCGTTAGTCATAAACAACGGGAGAAACAAGAAACGACCAAAACGACAATTTTAAATAAATTTAAAATTGTTCCGTGATCGGTTCCTTATTTTAAAAGAAATAAAATCACGGGAAAGGAAAATAAAATATTCCAATCAACCCTTACCTTGCAGCTGTCGTTGCCAAACGGGGGATCGTCGCGGGATTGCTCTTCGCGGATGAAGGGGTTCGTCGCGTCGTCGCGGTATCCGGCGTCGCGTCGCCAATCTCCGGATCAAGATCAAACGGATTTAATTAATTTAAATCCGTTGATATCGAATTATAAAAAGGGGAGAATTTAGAAGTTTCGATTCTCACCTTTAACCGCCGATCGCAGGTCCGCCGCGGAAGAAGAGGCACCGAAGAAGAAGAAGAAGAAGAAGGTCGCGGAAAAGTTGTTGACGTCGTGGATCGTGCGTCGTCGAATTCCGGTTCCGGCGTTCTTCGCGTTTTTCGCGTTCTTCGCGGGGAGATGAAGAAACGAGGATTCTCTCAAATCCTTTCCAAGGATTTTTAGGTTGGTCTTATTTTATAAACATGCCAACATACGAAACCGGTTAAGAAACGATCCATCAATTCGAAAGAAACGACCCATTTAATTCACGAAAGAAACAGTCCATTTAATTCACGAAATAAACCGCCCAATTAAATGGTCTGTTAAGAATTAAAGAAAACGCGTCGGTTGACTTTTCAGTTATTTTGACGGGTTTTCGCGGGTGCGTTACTTAGTGAAAGAAACGGCGGGGCTCGTGCGGGCCCCACCGCACAAATATCCTACCAAGGGGTAGGATATTTCTGGATAGCATCCTATCCAGTTTAACTCAGTTCAAGCCGTCTTTAAGTGGCTTCAAGTGGCTTCCAAACAGCTTAAGTGAAATAAAATAAAGTTGTCGCACAAACTTTATTTTATTTATGACTTAAAGCCGCAAAATTTAAAAACCACGTCTGAGCAAACGCAACTCCGAAAGAGGCGTTTCTAAGCAAAAACCGGCGCTGCGATTTCATCGGTGCCCTCAGAATTTGATTCCGGGTACCGGTTCAAAAGATAGAAAAACCCGCTCGCCCGTTCACTGAACGTACCCGAGCCAAACTTCCGAAATTGATTCCGGGCACACCGGGCCTCAGAATCAGGTGCCGTCTGAAGCTGCGCTCTTGTAAAATTCCAAAGAAAATTAAGAAAAAAATTTCCTTGAAATTTGCGGGTCTTTACAAAATAAATAGAAATAAATACTAATAAATAGTAATAAATATGGATAAATAGTAATAAATACTAATAATTATTAAGAAATAGTAATAAATAGTAATAAACAGTAATAAATTGTAATAAATACTAATAATTAGTAATAATTAGTAATAATTAGTAATAATTAGTAATAATTAGTAATAATTAGTAATAATTAGTAATAATTAGTAATAATTAGTAATAATTAGTAATAATTAGTAATAATTTATAATAATTTATAATAAATAGCAATAAATAGTAATAAATAGTAATAATTAGGAATAAATAGTAATAAATTGGAATAAGTAGGAATAAATAGTAATAAATAGGAATAAATAGGAATAAATAGTATTAAATAGGAATAAATAGGGATAAATTGTAATAAATAGTCATAAATAGTAATAAATACTAATAAATAGTAATAAATACTAATAAATACTAATAAATACTAATAAATACTAATAAATACTAATAAATACTAATAAATAGTAATAAATAGTAATAAATAGTAATAAATACTAATAAATACTAATAAATAGTAATAAATAATAATAAATACTAATAAATAGTAATAAATACTAATAAATACATATAATTAGTAATAAATTGTAATAAATAGTAATAAATACTAATAAATACTAATAATTAGCAATAATTAGCAATAATTAGAAATAATTAGAAATAATTAGCAATAATTAGTAATAATTAGCAATAATTAGCAATAATTAGCAATAATTAGAAATAATTAGCAATAATTAGCAATAATTAGCAATAAATACGAATAATTAGCAATAAATTGCAATAATTAGCAATAATTAGCAATAATTAGCAATAATTAACAATAATTAGAAATAATTAGCAATAATTAGCAATAAAATCAATTTTAATCAGTTGTAATAAATTGTAATTACTTGGTACAATTTTCAGTGGATTGACGACACTCCTTTTGCTCGATGAATCTTCTCCTTTCAACTCTCACCGACTCAAAACATTATGAAAAGTATGCTTCTATGTATGCACATCCAATATCGTATACAGGAGTTTGAATATGCATTCGTAGAACCATATTTTTCATAATGTTTTCAGGCGATGGCGGTTGCAAGGAGAAGATTCATCGACAAAAAGGGGGCTATTTTGTCTGACGACTCATTTTCTTACATTTTTTTCACACTGAAATCACAAAGTAGAATCTTCTTGAATGTACACTAATGCATTCTTGTATGCATGAAAATTAATAAGCGTACCTTTGAGTAGATTCTTCGTTGTGATTTTAGTGTGAGAAAGTTGTAAGTAAATGAGCCGTCAGACAAAAGAGTAGCCGTCAATCCACTGGAAAAAGAATATTGATGTTTATTTGAAACCATTGATTGATGAGTTAAATTAATTACAGAGTAATGGTGTTTGTACATATGATGTTGCTGCGAAAAAAAATTTCATATTAAAAGCTGCATTGATGTGGACAATTAGTGACTTCCCGACATATGACATGTTATTTGGTTGGAGTACACATGGCCCGAAATCATGTCCTTATTTTATGAAAGACAATAAAGCCTTTATACTCATCAATGGAAAAAAAATCTTTCTATTTTGACTGTCATCGCATATTTCTTCCAACAAATCATCCTTTTCAGAGGAACAAATATCATTTCAAAAATGGTATAATTGAAAGGGATGAACCTCCAAAAATGATCTCAGGTACAAAGTTAAAGTCAGTTGTATTTTCATTACCTCCCATCACATTTAGGCCAACAGTAAACCAACAGAAAATTCATGGCTTTGGGAAAGAGCATAATTGGATAAAACAGTGCATTTTTTGGAATCTTCCATATTGTTCTGATTTGTTGGTCCGCCACATGTTGGATGTCATACATATTGAGAAGAACTGTTTTTGATAATTTATTTCATACAGTTTTGGATACACCAGGTAAAACCAAAGATAATGTAAAGGCACAATTAGATCTTTCCCAAATTTGCAGACGACCAGAACTTGAACTGTTTTAAAATGTCAGATCACAGAGGTTAATGAAGACAAAAGCAACTTATAAACTATCCAAAGAGAATCACTTATTATTTTGTCAGTGGATTGCAGGTTTGAGACTTCCAGATGGCTATGCTTCCAATTTGGACAGATGTGTTAAGAATGATAATATTACCGGATTAAAAAGTTACGATTGTCATGTTATAATGGAAAGAATTATGCCAATTAGATTCAAGGGTTTATTAAATTCTATGATTTAGGATTCGATAACAGACATATCATATTTTTTTGAGACATTTGTGTGGTAACAACAGACTATGATTCTCTAAGTAAACTAGAAGAAGATGTTGTTGTCATTATATGTAAACTGGAAAAAATATTTCTGCCGGATTTATTTAACTCAATAGAACACCCGATATTACATTTTACACATGAAGCTAAATATGGAGGTCTGATACAGTTTCTATGGATGTACCCATTCGAGATATTCATGCAAAAATTGAAGAAAAAAGTATGTAACAAAGCATCAGTTGAAGGCTCAATTGCTGAAGCTTATTTGCAAGAGGAAATTGCTTTTTTCTACTCTCATTATTTTGAATCTGAAGATACCTAAAAACATAACCGCATGGGATGGAATGAGGGGAATTATAATGATGAAATGAACAATCAATTATCAGTTTTTAATCAACCAGATCTTGGCTTCAGTGGATTTCATGAACGATGGCTTTTAGATGATGAACATCATAAAGCTCATACATATGTTCTGCTCAACTGTGAAAAATGATGTCATTTGTATTGTGAGTGCTTCTATCACTTATTCTATAATTTATGTTGCAGTAAGTAAAATTATTTTATTTTTAGGTTATATGATTATTATATCAAGAAACAGCTTCCAAAAATTACAGCAGTTGCTCTTGCAGAACGCCGACAAAAAAAAAATTCACAATGGTTTAAAAAACTGATAACATAAATTATTGATGGTTTAACATATCAATTTGGTTTATTATTTATTATATTGATAATTGTTTTAAAAATTTTCAGGTGTCTCAACATGCTGATAAAATTGATAAGCGACTATTTATATTGATTAACCCACCATCCAAAATGGTTAAAACTTACAATGCATATGTGGTGAATGGTTTTCAATTTCATACACGTGCATATGGAAAATAAAAAAAAAATGAATAGTAGAGTTTACTTGAGAGGATCGCATCATAGAGAAACTGAAGTTGACTTTTACGGCATGCTGGATGAAATTATTAAACTGTATTATCTAGGACAAAATTACATAACAATGTTTAAATGTTGGTGGTTAGATACTGAGAGAGGCTTGCGCATTCATCTGATTTATGGAATCGCCGATATTAAATATAAGTCTTCTTATAGTAAATGAATCATTTTTACTATCTCAATATGAACATCAAGTATATTACACAAAGTACTGTGCTACTTCAAGAGACCTGAGTGATTGGTGGAGCATAATAAAAATAAAATCTTGGGAAAATCAGTTTACTCAAATTGAATGTGGTTCTGATGAAGTACAAGGAATTGAAATTTTTCAAGAGACTACTCAAAATCCACCCTTTTCACAAAGAGACATGAATATCGATGATGACACACCACAATTAAGGGTTGATGGTGATGATGATATTAATGATGTTAAAAATGAATTTGAAATGGCAAGAGATGATGAAACCGAAACTCATATGGATATTGATGACGTCGATGATGAATATGAAGACATTAACATCATCAGATATGAAGATGACAATGAAGGTGAAAATTGACATAGTTAAATGATGGTTATAATCATAACTAATATATATCTATATGTAATAGTTATTTTCAAATATCTGATAACAACAATCATTTTGTGTTTCATATGGACCCTGATCTACTTCATGAGTTGGAGGAGGCTGAGATACATTTGGATGAGGAGGATTTGGGATCATCTGACCCTCAGGATACTGGCAGTTTAGGGGGTACACGAAGGAGGCGTGGTCTTGCACCACTATTGATTCCTGGCCCTATCCCTGAGTAGCGTCCATATCTTGGTTTTGACCCACACACACAGATGTATAATAACCTGTGTATTTTAGTTAGCTTTCATTAATTTATTTATATACTAATTGTTTGATTATTTGTTCTTTTTTCACAGTTTTGCACATATAACTATTGGATAGGGGGAACTATCTTGCACAATTATTTTTCAAAGCCATGAATCACATGAGAACAGATTCCCATTGATGTGTGGCTTGGAATGTTCACTCATTGGCTAGTATGTAAATAAATAATATTTATTTAGAAATTTATTTCGTTAATAACTTGATATTATAAATTATTTGTAGGGTTTATGGTATCCCATTAATGATAACATGCATAGTGATATCCATGAGGCATGGGAGCAGTCTATGCATGAGCGTTTCCGTCAGTTTTTGCACAATTTGAGAAGGGCAGCCATTAAGAAAGCAGGAGCGACAATATTTGTTGAGTCATGTAGAGCCCACCAACCAGAGTACATTTCATCTCATGTGTGGGATAGATTATGTTCACACTGGTTGAGTAGTGGATTTCAGAGGAGATCTTCATTGGGCCGATAGAACCAGGGGAGATAGGAGGTGACACATTGAGCTGGTTGCTGTACATTTATTACACATAGAGAGCATCTGGTAAGTATCTTTTTTAAATATTTTATATACCATTACATATAAAAAATTTATTTTATATTCATATACCTAGTCGAGCATCCTGATATTATGGAGTACGATGTTTATCAGAGGATGTACAATGATCCAGCCACTGGAGAGATTAGAGGTGATCGCCAGTGTCAGATTGTGGTCAGTATTATTTCTTTTTCAGTTTGAAAATTAACTGCATATAATATTTTCACTATTTTAATTTCAAATTGAAACTAAATGAGTCATATGAGGACATGAACTCTCAGATATGGGCTGAGAGTTAGGCCAAGATGGCTGATCAGACTAGTGCCCACCATTTCGACGAGGCGACATGGATACAGGTGACCCAGTATGCCTTCGAGAAGGGACGAGTAGTTTGTATTGGCTCTCATTTGACTTCTGGGACTTATTATGGTATTGCTGCGATGTCAGCGTCTAGATAGAGAGGATATATTGGAGTGGCATCATCTTTTGGCTCATAGTATCAGGAGCAGTTGCGAGCTGAAACTAAGCTTATAGAGAGTTTGCAGAAGCAGCAAGAAGAGATGCGTCAGCAGCATGAGGAGGACATGCATTGATGACAGCAACAACAACATGAGCAGATGGAGTACATGTGTCATCTCACTCATAGTTTAGGGATGGACTTTCCTCCACCATCTCCTCCACCTCCTCCAGCTCCTCCAAAAGACTACCCCCCAGTAATTTTTTTGTTCTGTTAAAAACATTTGAATTGAACATTTGTTGTAATATGAACTATTTACAGTTTTTGTCTTTTATATTTGTGCGAATATTGCATATTTTTTTAGTATTTTTAATATTTTAATATTTTAATATTTATTATTATTATTATATTATTTAATATTTGTTTATTTTACTACTACTAATA
The DNA here is from genome assembly GCA_963277665.1 of Viscum album. Classification (NCBI taxonomy): domain Eukaryota; kingdom Viridiplantae; phylum Streptophyta; class Magnoliopsida; order Santalales; family Viscaceae; genus Viscum; species Viscum album. The sequence goes on from OY728147.1 coordinate 157,011,103, forward strand.
ATAATAATAATATTTTATGATTATTTTACATATTTTTTCTAAATATTGAGAATTTTAATATTTTTTATTTTTTTATTATTTTAATAATATTAATATTTTTTAATTATTTTTTTAAGTATTTGAGATGGGGCCTTTTGCAATGGGGGGCCCGTCGCAAAAAATATTAGTTGTGACATCGTTTTCTGCAATGGGCTATTTGCGACAGGACCTCGTCGCAAAAGGGTTTTTGTGACGGGATCCCATCACAAATAGACCATCGCAAATAGTCAAATTTCCAGTAGTGAATAATCATATATAGTCATAAAATAAAGAACATGGAATCATAAGATCATGGAAATAAAGGAAATTTGAAGCAACATAAAACATGACATAACCATAAGTTAAGGATAACCTTCAAGACAACATCACATGGTGAAAAGAGTCCCGTCATGGATTATGTTAACTCCCTGATCCCATAAATATCACCTCATGAGACTAAAAAATTACCCAATATATTGGAGAACTATTTGGGTGAACCCATAATAGCATGTACATGCATATGTGTTCCACATAAAGAAATCAAACATAAGGCATAAACATAAGGATTACCCATGAAAATAAATGAGTTTTATAAACATTTTATATAGTATAACTAAATGGAATATCATAATGATTTCCATGAAAGAAGATATTTAAGAATTAATAAAAATCCACAAGAATAGTCCATTAAAAATGATTTCTAAGTGAATTCATTACTTGAAAAGATCAGATAAATCACTTTGGAAATGTACCTCTTAAGCGGGGTTTTAGGAAAAGGGGCAATGAGTGTTTAAAGCGGGTAAGAGAATAATAATTTACATAAAACCAGAGATGAAATAAAATTGTTTTAAATAATAAAATTATAAATTTTAGATATCATGGATGTTTTAAAACATTTTAAGGAGTGTTACTTGAAAAGGGGTAAGAAACAGAGAAGTTCCCTTTATTCAGGTTTACTTATCATGAGAAATTGAGAAGGGAACCTTTAAAACATGTATATACCCATAAAATAAAGGTTTAATAAACTTGGTATATATGAATGGTAAATATATATATATATATATATAATATATTAATTATATAAAAAATAACAAATAGATAAATTGAGGTAAAGAGATAAAAGGAATAATCCAAAAAAATAGGGTGGTTCAAAGAGATCCCTTACCTTATATTATAGAATCATTCTATGATTGCACTTAACGTCCTAGATAATGAAATTATAGTAATTAATTAAATAATTCATAACTTTTTAAATAAATATTTTTTTTCTATAATTTTATTATGTTCATTTATAACCTTTCTAGTGCGATATAAAGACTGATTTAATTGTTCCGAAAGTGTTTGTTTTGGGGTTTCATGGTCGAATCACTTGTGGATAATTATTGATGTTCTTTTCAAATGGGAATAAAAATATAGAAGTGAAATTTAATGATATTAATGTCCTTATATAAATTTAAATGGTCCTATATATCCTTTTGTGTTCCAAAAAAGCAACAATTCAATTAGTAAAAATGTTAACGTTACGTGGCTAGTTTATTTAGGCCATTTTACCGACCGTTACAGACTATATTTATTTTATTTAATTAGAATATTATTAAAACATTATAGAACATGAAATAAGTTATAAAAAAATTATTATAATCACAGTTAAAATTATTATTGTTTTTATAACAATCCTTGAAGGTGTTGGAAAAACAAAGTATATTGTTCATGAAGACGATGAACCAACCATATTGTAAACAACATTTTCATTTTAGAAACAAAATAAGTGAGGTTATAAGATGGGTATAACATTAAAAAAAAAATACATATATTTATAATACTGGATACATTATGTTATGTCGGGTGATGGAGGCGAGGAGAAAGTAGAAAAAGAAAATAATGTAAAAGGGGTAAATTGAGAATATTACCTCTTAATTATTGTCTCCTTAAAATACTCCTTAAGGAACCTTGAAATGGTCTTTCAGTGAGAAAAAAATAAATAAGACATGGGGGAGATTTTTTGGAAAATAATTGAGAAGAATTTTGGAAAGATACAAGTCTTAGAGATTGTGAGGAGAAGGGGTGGTGAGGGGTGATATTTATAAGAGGAGGAGAGAAGTGTTTTTGAATATTATATTCATTAGTTTATTATTTTTACTCTAGAATATCAATAGTATTGATTTCTATGAATTTAAAAAATAAATTGTATACTTTATTTCAAACTAATAGGTTCTTACATCACCCATAACTCAAAAAAACAAGTATTTAGCTTATAATGTTCAATATCACAATTTACCGTATTTCATTATATACAAAAAATTCAACTATTTTAGAAAAATACAAAAAATTAACACTAATTTTTATTTCAAAATTTATATATGAAAAATGAAATCAATTTTATGAAATAATTTTTTAAATATGAAAAAATTAATTTTTAAATAAAATCATCGTTTATGTTAAAAATACCATTTTAATTTTATAATCGATTTTATGAACCTTTGAAAAATTACCTATAGTATCATAAAATTATATTATCATTATAATGAAACTTAATATTAATTTTTAAACCCATTTTATGAAAATAAACTTTATTTTCAATTATTATATTTATTATAAAATTTAAAATTAAACATTTGTGTTTTATAAAAATACAAACACTTATTAAATCATTTTTCAAACATATATTTACTTATATCATGATATAAATATTTCATATTTTAATTTTATAAGATACATACCTAAATATAATTTTACACTTCCATAAGTGATGTTACTATTCTAATGATCATATTACTATTCCTAATGGTCAGTTTACTATTCCAATGGTCGGGTTATTATTCCAATGGTCATATTACTATTCCAACTGTCTGATTTGTAATAGTCATATCATTTATATACTTTTTATATATACTTCATATCTCATACATTCCCCATTCAATTATATTTTCTCTCAATGTTATATATTTTTATTTTTAAGATGGATATTATATTACTAATATTATACATCATTTCCACAACTTTGTTCATGAGTGTAGTTATTTTGGTGGATCGACCAGATCCAAATTTTCATATTTTAGTTATCTTATTTTCTATTTTTTATCCCCTTATAATATTTTTAATTATTATAAACATTTTTATTCTCTAAATGTAATGTTAAAATTCATATAATAAAATGTTATTGGTTTCATCATGTGGTGAATGTGGTTTATAATACATTACTAAATATAACACGATTATAAGAAGGTAAATTCCATTGATAAAATTATGGGTCATTACATTCTTCACAACTTAAGAAATTTCACCCTTAAAATTTCATTTTACATACTAAGGTGAAAAAAGGTGAGGGAAATTCTACTTCAAAGCTTCCTCTAATTCGCATTTCGACTCCTTGTACTTATGGTTTCACCATGGTACTTTGACAAGGTGAGTTGTCTTATTGTATTAAACTTTATCTCTATAGTTCTAGATCTTTAATAGATAATCCTCATAATAGATATTTGTTTCCAATTATACCACCTTTTTACATGTGTGGGATCTAGTATGTACTTCCTTAGCAGGGATACGTGGAATATTTCATGTACTTGAGACTGGGTTAGTGGAAGTGCTAGTTGATAATCCACAACTCCGATGCGATCAAGAATCTTAGAGGGGCCGATGTACTTGGTACTTAACTTACCCTTCCTACCAATTCTCATCACTCTCTTACATGGAGATATGTAGAAGAACACTTTATCTCTAACCTCAAAATCCTAGACTCTTCAATGATTTTCATCATAGTTTTCTAATGAATTTTGAGAATCCATGCTGTGATTCTAAATGGTCTCGACCTTTTCTACCATTTCCTCATCCATTTCAGGTCTCAACATCTTGTGTTCACCAAACTCATCCTAGCATGAGGGTGTTTTGAATCACTTTAGATAAAAGGATTTATATGGATCGATTTGGATTCTTGAGTGAAATCTATTATTATATAATAACTCAACCAATGGAAGATATTGATCCCAAACTCCTTTGAAGTCCATCGAGCATGATATCAACATATCTTATATTATTTGAATATTCTACTTATATTTTACATCAGTTTGTCCATGATAATATTTATTGAAGTTTAAATAAGTGTTTATAGAATTTTGGATACTCTTCTAGAACTTGGAGGTAAATTTTTGATCTCGACTGGATACAATCAATAATAGAATCCCATGAAGCCTCACCATTTATCTGATGTATATTGTTTCAAGTTTATTAAGTGATAATTCCTTTAAAATTTCAATGAAGTGATAATTCTTTATAAGATAGTCCATTATAACCCATATAACATTATTTCCACTAGATGTATTTGTAATACCAGTGAAAAAGTCCATGGTGATGTCTTCATATTTCGATGTATGTATGGGTAATGGTTGCATCATCCCATTATACCTTTTCCTTTCATCCTTCACTTACTGAAACACCAATCACTTTGATGTATATTCTATTATATCATTCCTCATATTGTCCCACCAATAATGACCTCAGAGATCTTGATATATCTTTTTTCTCCCTAGGTAGATACAGAAGGTTGAGCTATGTGCATCATTAAAAAAATCATTATTTTTCTTAGTATTTGATGGTACACATAGTCTTAACCTAAATATTACAACTCATTATTCATTAATTTTGAACTCTGAGGATTTAACATTTCTGATAGCTTCCACCTTCTTCTGAATTTACACATAATCTCTTTTAGTATCTTTTATCTTCTCCAAGAGGGATGGTTGAAAAATCATTTGAGAAAGGAATTATGATTCTCCTTACTTTATGATTCCCATGTCCATCATTTTTAAGTCTAATATGATTGGATCATTATCAACTATTATCATTGAAGAAGTTACAAGATCCTTTCTACTTAGAGCATCTACCACTTTATTCACATTACTAGGATGATAGTGGATTGAGTAGTCATAATCCTTGATCACCTCTAACCATATTATCTAGTTCATATTAATCTCATTCTATGTGAATATATATTTTAGGCTAATGTGATATGTATATATCTCATACTTATCCCCATAGTGATAATGTCTCTATATTTTCAACATGAAGATCACATTTTCCAAATGTAGATCATGTGTGGGATAGTTCTTCTCATGAACTTTCATCTACCTTGAGTAATAGTCTATTAATTTTTCATTCTTCATCAATACACATCCTAATACCTTTTTTGAATCATCACTATATACCACAAAGAGTTCCCCACTTGTGGGTAATGTAAGGATTAGTATAGTGATAAGCCTATTTTTAAACACTTTGAAGCTATATTCCCATTTATTGGTCTAGAATTTACTCCATTCCAATTCATCTTGGTTAGCAGGTTATAAAATCAAAACAAGTTTCTCAAAAATAATTAGTGATACCCAAATAATATAAGGAAACTACATATATTCATTACGAATGCTAGTATGGGCCACTCTTCATTTGCCTTTTTCTTAGAAGGGTCCATAGATATCCCTTTACTGGTGATAACATGCCCAAAAAATGATTCTTTCTCTATATAGAACTCATATTTACTATAATTTTCATATATATTTTTCTTTTTCAATGTCTAAATAACAATATCTAAATACTCCCCATGCATTTCCTTTATCTTAGAGCATATCAAAATATCATCTATAAAGACTATTAAAAATTTGTTGAGGTAATCTCTAAAGACTCTGTTCATTAAGTTTATAAAAACTTCTAGATCATTAGTGGGTCTAAATGGAATCAATATGAACTCATAGTGTCTATACCTTATTTGAAAAGTAGTATTGGGGATATCTTCCTTATTCAAATTTAATCAGTGATATCCTAAGTGAAGATACACCTTAGAGAAATACTATCCCCCACATATTTGTCCAAAAAATCCATCTATCCATGTAAAGGGACACTTATTCTTTATTATTATTTTTATATCATAATAATCAATACATAGGTGAAATGACCCATCATTTTTCTTGGAAAAGAGGGTTGGCACACCCCATAGTGAAACACTTGGGAATATAAAACCCTTTTCTAGATTCTCTTGTAATTGCTTATTTAGTTATTCAAACTCAATGGTAGATATTTTGTATGGATTATTTGATATGGACATAGATCTAGATATAATTTCAATTGAGAACTTAACCTCTCATCCAATAGGAAGACCATACAATTATTTCAAGAATACATTAGTGTATCCCCTCACAATAAGAATGTATTCAAGCATGATTCTCTTCTTTTTATCAATCATTTGAGATAGATATTATTTGTAATGCCTCAAACTAGGAGCCATTGAAATGGTGCCTCAATCTGGTCAATCACATGTCCTCAAGCATGCTTCCCCATATTCCAGAGGCTGATGACTAACAGTGAGATTCTAATGATGGTATGATGGGTAGACTATACCCTCATCATCAGATTATCACAATAATAAAATAATAAATAAATCAATAGCACAATCCATATAAATAAAAATAAATAGTAGAGTATAATGATAACTATAAAATAAAATACTGACAATTAGCCAATTCTAAATAATATAACTATACATGTCCATATGAAACTATAATATGCAAGAAGTAGATATATAGTATGCATAAATAAATGATACAAAAAGAAAGAAAAAAATACTCAAAGTCTATCTCCATGAGTTTCCTGAGCTCTAGCTTAGTCTTGTGCTCCTAAGCTCCCATGTCCTAGAATAACATCACATAACATTATCTAATGAACCTAAACCTAAAACCATGAGTTTGTTTGGGTACCTAATGGTAGAATGAACAGTGTTTGAGATATACTTAATAATAAACCATTAAAGGTTTCTAATAAAATGCACACGAGCCTCAGACCAGTTGGTGAGGTATCCTTAATTGCATCCACAAGACCCAGGTTCAAAACCAGGTAGAGGCATATTTCCGGGTTACTACAGTAGTACTGTAGAAGGCATTGTAGCAGTATTGTACACTGTGCGGGCGCTATAGCAGGTACTGTTTGGTACTGTAGTAGCTGGAACTATTCACCTTGGGCCACCAGTTATGGATTAGAGTCCTTAAGGCTTTCGGGCCACCCAGGCCTTCGGGTTAGTAGGGATTTTAGGCCACCTTTAAGGCCCTCGGGCCACCTTAAGGCCTTCGGGCCACATGAAGTTGACCTAAACACACTAAAAAAAAGAGAAACCCTAGAAGAGGATTTAGAGCAGGTGCACTCACCAGAGTAGAGCCAAATGGATTGTCATAATGAGAGGGTATGGCTATGCCATCGGTACCAGTCTGTGCTTGCACAGGAAGCCTAGCCAGACGGCCATGCAAAGGTGGAGAGATACTATCATGATGCAGATGCTGGGGAGGGGTAGTTTTTTGTAGATAGTCTGGTTGAATTCCCTAATACTTTCGGGTCATGTAATCTCCTAAGCATACGAGCCTTGTAATCTCTGAGCCTACGATCCTTGTAAGGGTTCCCCCCATCCCTTGAAAGGGGGGTTATCAAAAATCAATAAAAATGAAGGCCTTCGGGCCATTCAGACAAAGGTTTCTAATACAATGTAATCTATGAGTATAAAGTACTGTAGTATGCATGCATAAAAATAAAACAATGCATAAATAAAAGTAAAGTAGTCGGCTCGAGTTCCTCAAAGGACACCTGGATAACTATACCTTCTTCATCCTAAGCCAGAATATCACTAAAGAGGTTCCCATATATATATATATATGTATATAATTATATAGATATATATGTATATATATGTACTATATACATAGTGAAATATGTATCCATATATATAGATAGTAATACTATCTAAGAACAGAGGCATAACTCAGGAATAAAGAGTCTCATAGAGTGATAAGGGACATTATGATCGAATGCCATGAATCATAAGGGATGTAATTCCTAGGTATCATAAGTTGAGAGGGATTACATTCCCAAGTATGATAAGTCAACAGGGACTCCATGCTCGAGTATCATTATCAATAAGAGATTCCATACCCAAATATCATAATTTATAAGGGACTCCATGCCCAAGTATAACAACTCATAAGGGACACCATTCCCAAGTATCATAAATTATAAGGGATTCCATACTCAATTATCATAATTCAATAGGGGCATCATGCCTAAGAATCATAGTCAATAAGGGACTCCATTATCAAGTATCATGGACAATAATATAAAATAGGCATGCTCATTTAATAATAAAGCATAGTCCATGTTTAATAAGAAGGTTTTATTATAATTAATTTATATCATTAGTGTCATTTCATTTAAAATTAACTAATAAGGTTATCAAAAGGACCATACCATTTATTATTCCATTAATAAATTGAACCATTTATGAATTATAAATATTTAGAGGGATAATGGAAACATCTATGCCAATATAGTTCATCACGATACATCTTATTTTACCCAAACCAACACAATTAAATTAACTACATTTATGACTCCATAAGAATAAAGAAGTCAAGCATTCAATTTAATAATCCATTCAAGTCCAATGGTAAATCCTTTCCTTAATCATTCCAATCAATTCTAGTTATCCATTTATATCATAAAGGATGTATATAGCATATTATAAATAAATATCGTAAACCAAGTGATTCATCCACACCACTTAGAATTAATTTAATTCCATTAAATAAATTCATTTTATGAAAGAAAATCTAACATGATTTAAAGGGTGATTTTAAGTCTAAAGCTAAAACACATGGTTATGGAACATAATAAACACACCCCAAAATGGGTGGTTCAAGTTGAGTTAAAGAACCTCCAATAGTGAAATCAAACAAAAAATGAAATTATGAATTTAGGCATAAGAATTTACATGTTAAATTCCACATTTATAAGGAGATGAATGGAAAGTATGGCACGTGATATAATAGAGTATTTTATTAAATGACAAGACTTTGATGGAAAATCCATAGACCATCTACCTCATTCTTAGGATGCTTCACTCATCCATTATTAATATTTAATTCGAGCTAGTTTGAGAGAAATAATAAGATTAGAAAAAGAACCTGAAAATAGGGAAAAGGGATCACATGGATTTAGAATCTAATATGGCAATAGAAAATGAGATAAGAAGAAATATGGTAATTATACTTACTGATGATGATCAAAAAAGACAAAAAAACTTGATTCCAAGCTCAAATGAGGTATAACCCACCAAGGAAGAGGGTAGGAAGGCAAGGTGAATGTGGGGAGATCCTTGCCAAATGGGGGAGAAAAATGGGGTAAATTACATTTAATGACAGAGGGTAAAATCAATGAATTTTCCCCTTTTAAATAGGTGTAGGGTTAGGATTCACAATTTGAAAAACTATTTGCTAACTATGCGTCAACAATTTTGTTGATTCCAAGATTCATGTATCATTGGAAAGGTCATGGAAGTAATAGGAGATTTAAAGAAAATTTGGGCCAAAAAATCTCAAAAACATACTTAAGTGAACCGGATCATGAAAGTTAAAAGCTTCAAAAATAGATGTGATTCACAGAATCCCATGACCATGCAAACTTAGGTAATAACCTCTGAACAATGTAAGTTCAGTTCACAAACCTCCATTTAACCGAACTCACCAATTGTGCAGAGATGATGTGGTAACCTCTATATAGTGTAACTCTATTTTTTGAGATCACTATCCATTCAGAGCTAAGATGGTAACCTTCACAAAGTGTGACTCAAGTTTTCAAAATTCCCTAGTCTTCATGAAGCTCATATTCTTATGAAAAAGCCTCCATATTTCACAAAATAGATGCCCTTTCATTCGATGGGACTATAAATACCTCACCATTTCTGAATTTTAAGGGGGAATAACCTTTCAGCTTCTAAGAAAATCGCTAAATTATAGAAAATCAAAAGATTCATGAAAAAGAGAGGAAATATATTTCCAAAGGTAGTCATCTTTCATGAAACTACCTCCCATGGATTTTTGAGAACCTCAATCCATGGTGGAGATTCCTTTTGTGAAGGTCCATGGTCTTCATGTAAGAAAAAATCCATTTGTGGATCTTGGGGTTTCATGAGATAATTATCCTTTAGGAAACTAACCCCATGGGAACCAAGACTTAACTCCAAGGTAGGGTTACCTTGTTTCATGAAACATATTCTTTTGTGGGGCCCCTAACCTTCACAAAACCCCCAACTTTTGTGAAACCCAAATTTTGCGAAACCAATTTACCAGGCCTCCCCATGGTTCCTCCTTTAATCCAATACAATTTCTTTAATTTCAAGTGCATGGGGACCCTATACCAATCTATAACTGATTCAAACGCACCCCAAATCTTTGTGTGACCATTACCACCAACCGTTGTGTCTACCCACTTTGTTTCAAGTGCATCCTAGGCAATTACCTTACCTTTTACTCCTAATCATAGGTATTATAACGCCTATTTATCCTAATAATAGACTCTCTAATGATGAGATCCATGATTTCCAATCCTCCATGGAAGTGTCTATGCCATTCCCCACCCATATGTTCATGATCAGTAGATACATAAGACCTAAAGGTGGCATCATCGAGGGAAATGGTTTACCTATCACGATAGAGAGTAATTTTCCTAGATATTCCTATCACCTTCATGTGGTCCCCTTATGGTGTATCCCCATCCAAATCCAAGCTATATGGTGTAAAACTTATTAGCTCCACATCTTAGTCATACGATGTTAAACTATATGAAAACGTCCTCAACACATGATGTTTGAATGTAGACTTACCCCATGTGATGAGCATGAGATTACCCATGTATAATCATCATGGGATGACACCCCCATGGACATATAATTTGGGTTTGATCCCCTCACCCCCATGTAATCCTACTCTGAGTATCCCATATGAGTAAGCCCCACATCATCCCTTGTTTAAACTCCTTTTGCGACATGGGTGTCCTTACCGCATGACATTAAACTGCATAGACCAGTCCTATCACACATATTAAACTATGGAATCGAACTACATGATCTTTGATCCATGTATTAAATAGGGTATGTATTATACCTCCTTGAGGTTCAATCCCAACACCCCAACATCACCACTAAAGCCCCAAGTGTGAAATCTTCCCCCCTGGGGACAGACTCCACCAAATCCCAAGTGTGAAATCTCCCCCCTGAGACACACTCCACAAAATTTCAAGTGTGAAAACTTCCACCTGCGAACACACTTAATCAAACCCCCAACTGTGAAATATTTCCCTCTAGGATACACTCCACCAAATCCCAAATGTGAAATATTATCCCCTAGGGACACACTCTACCAAACCCAAAAAACGTGAAATCTCCCCCCTGGGGACACACTACACAAAATCCAAAGTTTTAAATATCCCCCCTAGGGACACATTTCATAAAATTAAAAATGTGAAGTCCTTACCCCTAGGGACACACTTAACTAAACCCTCAAGTGTGATCATATTCCCCTATGGGGACACTTAACCATCCAACTATTCCCATAAGATGTTAAACCTGTGACCCACCTGTCCCCACAATACATTAAACCTGTGAACCACATATCCCCACAAGATGTTAAATCTATGACCAATCCATCTCAACAATATGTTAAACTTGTGACCCAATCTAGAATACATACCCTATACAATAAACATGGGATTCCTGGGATAAAAATCCTCAGAAGACTTACACCCCTGGTGTTAACTACCTCATGACTGAAATGAGATGCCTTAGGTTTCATTCCTAAGATGCCTCATATGAGATGAATATGACTTTAAAAAAGGAATATTTTAAATATTCTTAACCTTACCAACATCAAGAGATACCCAGACATGACAAACTTTACTATTTTCTCTAACCGAATGTTACTGCCCCGTTGAGACAAAAGCATCATAATTGACCGACATCCGCCTCAATATGACATCAGAAATGAGTTTCATGAAAATTAATTAAATATATGAAGGAGACCCAGAATAAGTGATGATATCCAAGTAGGAATCAATAGAATAAGGATCTGATATCCTATAACCCCATTTCAATCAAGGAGCCAACATCACTGGTAAAAGTGATAGAAGCCGACTACCTTTGGAAAGTGGGAATGTGCGGAAACAAGTAAAGCACGTCACCACCAAGAAGAAGAATGACACACAACCCCAGCTATGAAAGCATAAAAAACAAAAATGGTGAACCCAATATGAAACTATTCTCCTATAATAATGAGTAGATCAGTAATGTTGGATACCATCGGATTTTGGAATCACCAAGTCTATACATTTCTAATATTGGGATTAACAAAAAAAATGATGAACCCAACATGAATATATTATCCTTAAAATATAGGGAGTAGTAATGTTGGGGAACCATCAAATTTACTTTTCACTGAATCCAAATATTTATTTCTAGATCTCACCAAGAAAGCGGTTGGACCAACATGAAACTCTCATGCGACTTGGGTAAGATAACATTGGGATTCCTTAATCTACAACATCGTTAATGTGGAATCCTTCTCTACTTTAAAAAGAATGGATGATGATGAGGCAATGGGAATCCATTTCACTATATTTTTATTGATTTTTTATTTCATGTAGTTTATAGGACTCAAGCTACAGGAGATTTATTACATAATTCCAATAGGCACAAGGCTAAGTGAAAGTTTAGTGTGATAATTCCGTACAAATATATTCCTACCATGAAAACCACCAAAACTTCAACTACTGGGAACTCACACACCATATCACCATACAATCTTATCCATAGGAGGGTGATTGATGCCCTTGTTCACTAATACAAGCAAGATGGGGTTATTACCACTAGGGACATGGATCACCAATATCTTAAGGCATCAGTGACTCACCAACATTTTCACCCCTAAGGACTGCAAAGGGTGAAACTAGCCCCCATTCCAATGAAGAAATAATTCAAGAGCCTCTCCCCTAAGTGATATTACAAATCAGTCCCCTATGCTAAGGAGGTAGGGGATGTTCAAGACATAACCATTGCATCCACCAATCTTAAGCTACCCATGAGGGATCACATTGAGCCACATCAACATCAAAACTAACCAGTACCATAGGTCGATGAGTGAGTTGACTCCATCCTTGCTCCAAAATCATGATCTAGAACATCAAACACTAACACCGGGGAAGGCCCGAAACATTCCTTAACAAGATGCATCTTATGTAGCTCCAGTGGCCCCTTCCACCACTAGAATATCCCATCACATCCCCATAATAGGTAAATGGGGATCCATCATCACCCACATAAGATCAAGACCCCATCCACCTATCAGGCAGGTCAAGTTGACTCTCTCATTCACCAACAACACCAGAATCCATTACAGGCCGTCATGTGATAAGGAATACCAATGTGGAGATCCTCCCCACACTACCACTAACTAGTGTGGAGGTCCTCCATGCACTACCACCAACTAGAAAAGAGGTCCTCCTTGTACTACCACCAACCAGAGTGGAGGTCATCCCCATGATAGAAATAGGTCCTTCTCTGAAGAACCATCCTAGGGAAGGATGAATAACACACATCATGAGATCCATGCATGTGGAATAGGCCGAAATTATCATGGAAGGAACCCAAGTGACTCACTAACTCAAGATTGGAGAAGTCCCACACCATTAGAGGTAATAGACTAGGAAGTTTCATGTAATATCTACCTATCATACTGTGAGGCGATAGTTGAATTGATGAGGGAACCTTCACCCTCACTGCTAGAGATGGGGGAAGAATCCCATCGATTGAGGCTTAAAATCCTAGAAGAAAAAGTCCACAAGGTCCCTAAATCCCTTTATAGATACCTATAGGTGGAGGAAATTTTAGCCTCCTTCCAATGACTCACAGTGCAACTATCGCCATCAGTGTTAGTTTCCCTCCTCTCTACATCCACACTAAAAGTTTGAGATATGTCAAGATATGAGTTGATTCCCTAAGGTTACGGTGAGAAAGATTCAAAGGGATGTTGCCATCCCCATGCATTAGGAAGTGGTAAACACCCCATCCTATATGGATATAATATTAAAGTTGGCTCTACCTCTAAGAAAAATTTCATCATGTAGTGGATATTTGAACCATGCATCACCCCTATCATGACAAATTAGCAACAAAGTAGGTCTATGTCGGTGACTACAACCTTATCTCAACTTATTCCAACTGGGTATTGGACTGACTAGAAGTAAGACCATCCCCCTAATAGTGAATAAGGGGAATTTTGTGAACTCTTGGCCATTGATCGGATACTATTCATATTTTTCCCACCTGTAGCTCTATATTTTTTCATCATAGAGTCCCTCATTAAGGAACAAGCATATTGTTTTTTCTAGAATATCTAGGAAAAACTTCACTACCTTCAGAACCATCAACTAGCCTACCTAGGGAGTCATGAGAACTTTTATATCGTTCACTAATAGTGCAAGAGGGTTTTGATCATAGTACTCCTAGTAGATCAGTATCCTGAATCATATGGATACCACCTAACTCTCTAGAAAACCTACATTAGCATCCTCACTATGCTTCATCAGGTCATGAAATAGGCATCTCAACATGTGTAGATTATACTCTGGGGGAACTATGTTTCCCTTTATTTCATCCCCATCCTATGGTAATGATGGGACCATCAATCCTGTGAGCCTACTAATAGTGAATGATTCTTCCTAACCACTTCCACAGTAAATGTGGTCACCATCAACCCTATAGAGAATAAGAGAAACAGGACTGCCGATGGGGGGTATGATAAGGAAAAACTGCTCCAAGGGATGAGGAAACACCAAGTAAACCCCCTAACAGGTGCTCGTACTCATCAAATGAGATAGGAACTAGGCCTTGGGAGTCCCTAAAATGATTTTTTTTTATATTTAATCATCAATATATCTATATTGTAAAGGGATATGTTGATTCCACTAACCCATCCAAGGTTGTTCCAAAATTTGAGTCAGACCCTAGGATAGCCGCCTTACTTTAGGATCTTTGGGAATGTAAAAATATCATCATTGAGATTATTTTAAAGAAGCACCTAGAACATGAAAATTTCACAAGGGAACCCATATATCTTCTAATGGGGTACCTAGTACTCCTTATCCAGGTGCCCCGATTTGAACTTGGTGGTTTCATGCACCTAATAAGAGAAGAATTCAAGGGCTACAACTAACAAGTGAGATATACTTCGCCCACCCCACCTAAGAAACGTTATTATCTGCCTTAGGATTAAGTATATGCTTCTCCCTAAGTTGATTATCCTTTTAACACATTGCTGACCACAAATCCTCACCAATATGACCTAATATCTACTCTCATCGCCCGTCTCAAGGCACTGAAAACATGATAGGTGGAAATTTCACCTAAAGGAAAGTCATACCTAGCATAGGTTGACCATATTTGAATGCCCCCAGAATTTGGAAACCCCATATTCACCACATTTAACTGGATGAGTGATCCACTACAACATTTTCACCATTTTCCTCGACGTGTGGTCCAATATTTAGGAATCTATAACAAGAGGAATATGATAAGCTTCAATATTTTGTCTACACATTAGAAGGACTTGCATTCATATGGTAAAATCAGCTACCCATAGGGTCCATTTCTAGTTGGTAGGACCTTCATAGATAGATCCTATATCAGTTTAGCTTTACCTCACACAAGAAAAACATCATTGATCTCTTCAAATGAAAACGGAGGCCTGATGAGTGATTCATCGACTTCATCACCTGATAGAAGGGACTCAAATATTCAATCGACATGATAAATTCCCAAGAATAGCTACTTACGATGTGTGTGTAGAATATCATAGATGAGCTGGTTCTTACCCTTATATCCTTGAACTACCCATGCATATTTTGGGAGTTCTATGAAAAATATTAGCATCTAGAAGATGCCTTGAAGTAGACCAAACAAAATTTGCGCACATTTCTCCTTCTAGATCCCATGAGAAGGCCCATAAAAGTAGATACAAATACCTATATACGTATAGAGGCTCCTGATATGGTAAACCTACTGGACCCTTTTCTAGCATAGCCTCACTCAGTACAACCCTTCCAAGCATGGCCTTACCCAGCACAGTCACCTCGACAAGAGAATTTGTCTCCATCCCCCATTAAGGCCATGATATTAGGGTGAATTTAACATAAATAAATAAAAATACCTCTTAATTTAAGGATGCACATTTCCTAGGATATTTCATCTACAACCTGGAAAAGATAATCTCGAAGTTGGCAGAATGAAAGACACCCTGAGAGGCCTAAATCATTGGCCACACCAGTCATTTACCATATCACAAGATCCTCAAATAGACCATAAAAGAGTTATTTGTATTAAAATATTGTCTCAAGGACTATTTATATCAAATATTAGTCAAATTAGGTGACATTATAGTGTAGTTGGAATATGTATCTACTGACCTCGACAGTGACAGTAAAGACTACAGTGAGTGGAAACAGGTTTCTAGCCATGGTACGTATAATTACAATGACTTGATGACTCATAAGATAGTTAATCATACCCATGGTATCATCCATGACCACTTGAGAAATCCAAAAACTTCTGTGGTTACCATGCATCCTCAAAATTCTACCTCTACAACTACACTTCTACCTCTCAAGTCTTAGAATAATAGATGAAAATGACATAAGGGAAATCATAGTTCTCCACTGGTGCCAAAACCTACTAGAAACCTTAGTAACTTTATGCCTCATGAATTGGGAGATGTGAATAGGGTATTACCATCCTTGGATTATTCCACTGATGAAGATCAAGAATACATCTCTATTAATTTTATCAAACTAGTAGATCACTTCACAATGCTCAAACATAAGGAAATACATATGAACATCTCAGTCATCTTTGACTGGCATCGATGAAGGAGAGGCAAGGGAAATTAAATCCATAAGAATGCTCATGATAGTTCTTCAAACTAGGTTGTTAATGCCATTGAAACTAAGAAGAATGCCTTGCGCAAAGGTCAGCAAGCCCAGTCCTCCTGGCTCACTTCATCAGGTATTACCCCATAGATGACTACATTGGTTGACCACCCAACTTAACCACAAGCACACCATCATCATCCACATAAAGCCAATGTCTAACATCATCTGACTAACACCCAACCATCATTTTTTCAGAGCAGATCAACTAGACAACAACAGAATATAACCAATACTATCCAGACCCTAGTGCTTCAACCAACAACATCTTATACACCCTCTTCCGAAGAACAACCCTCTTCAATAAAAAAACATTCCCCTAGAATGGAAGTATGATGTGTAAAGAAACTTTCCAGTATACCCATAAATCTCTCTATTCTTGAGAATGTATATCTATTAAGGGAAATGCATGATTCCTTCACTGAAAACTTGAATACCTCCCCATTAAATTCAAGGTTGAGGTATCTTCTTCTAAGGACTACTATGTAGAAAAGGTTGATAAAGAGGAATGTTGAGCCATTATCTTGTTTTCTAGAGAATATGAGGGTGTCACCATTCAGGGTCACATATTCCTACTATATATCACAGGTCAGTTCAATGGTGTAGAAATCCACCGATGTCTAGTGAATACTGGATCCAAAATCAAACTCATCTGAATGTAGATGCTCCATAAGCTGGGACTTAAAGAAGAAAATATGACTCCCTATAACATGAAAATCTATGGGTATGAAAATATTGAGCATAAAATTCATGATAAGATATGACTAAATACTCAATTCGGTGGCTTGATATCAAGCACTAAATTTATGATAGTCTCATAGGATACCATCTAAAACACGATGCTGGGAAGACCATGGATTTATTTGTATGAAGAAGTCCCGTATTCACACCACCAACACCTCAATTACTCCCTTGATGGTTGAGTATGGGTACTCTAGGTTGATTTATCCCCCTTCAACTCCTATGAGGACCACTATCTAGATACTCGTTACTAAAAAAGGGAATGAAATCAGGTCTAGAAAAATGGGGTTTTGAGCATCAATTACCATAATGATCTAACAACCACTAATACTGGTCTATGGGTATACTTTAAAGATAACTTTTTTATACCAATTCATTGGTTAGAGTCCGAGATGATAAATATGGGGGGGGGGTTATTATTTCCAAGGAAAATGAGTGCTCACAAATTACCTCATACTCTTATAGTAGGTAAGCCTATATAATAGAAAAATACCCTACTCTTGTGAAGTACTAAGAGGTTATATCCATGGCCATAGATCCATGAAATTCTCGCATGTTCCAAAAATTAGGGCTGACTCGATGAAGTTTGACTCATCTCCATTGCTTCGATATCAGGAATGGACCTCACAACTAGAAACTGAATAGAATTGGATCAACATCTTCAATCACCATAGTCTCAAAAGAACAAAACCCCTCATCAAGGATTCCATATCCTCTATAGAAGACACTAGTGCTCCCCTAGGTCATCTATCCTAAAAGAGTCACTTCCTCCTTCTGATCCCCTATCTTAGATAACAAACGGGATTTGGAAGACGCCCCCTGTATTTGAAGAGGGTCTCCACAACTATTGATGAGATAACCTAGGTAAACCATAGTATTGAGGAGGATTCAAAGCCAAAACTGATCAGTACAACCATGTAACTAGAGGAACAATAGTAGTATTCCACCTTTATAAGATAACACCATGAATTATTCACTTAGAGCTATGATGAGATGTCAGGGCTAGACCCTCAAATCTTTGTTCATCATCTTGGCCTCCCAATGGGTCATCGCAAGTTCAAATAGCCTTCCAGAAAGATGCACCCCTCTCACAATGCCATGGTTAAGGCTGAAGTTAACAAGATTATTATGGTAAATATATTCTAGGAGATATAATATCCCAGGTGGCTAGCCAATATTGTCTTGATTAGGAAATAGAATTGTTAAATAATAGTCTGCATCAACTTTTTGGACCTCAAATGCCATTTTCTGAAGGATAATTTTCCCCTTTTGGTGATAGATATATTGATTAATGCTACAACTAGATTACAGGACCTCTACTTCATGGAAGGATACTCTAGGTATAATCTAATCTAGGTGTAACCTAAGGATGAGGACTCCACCACATTTAGGGAACCCAAAGGAACTTTATGCTATTAGGAGATTCCTTTTGGATTTGAAGAATGTTGGAGTGACTTACCAGTAGACCATTCACTATATATTTAAGATGATTATTTGGAAATTAGGGGAGTGTTACATGGATGAACTGGTGGTCAAATCCCACCAATTTAATGACCATATCATGGATTATGAGAAAGTTTTCAACTTCCTTTTCTTTGGATACTTGAAGATTAACCCCCTGGAGTGAAAATTGGAGGTTATATCTAGAAAATTTCTTAGATTTATCATAAAATACAAAGGAATCAAGGTTAAATCAGATAAAATAAAAGATATCAGTCAAATTACTCCCCAAAGTAATCTTTAGGATTTGTGAGGCCTCTAAGGCTACTTAGACTATATACACCAATTTATTACAAACCTATATGTAAAGTGTAATCCCTTTTCAAGGATCATAAAAAAGTGTCCATTTACTAGTGGGATGAGGAGTACCAAACTTTCTTTGAGGATATCAAGTAGTATATACTACAGACTTTGGTTTTGATACCAATAGTCTCAAGAAATACTTTTTTCATTTATGTGACTACTTTAGATGGACCCTCAATGCCCTTCTAGACAAAAAAAAAACAGGGTGGGTAGGGAAAACATCCTTTACTAACAATAAGGAAGAATATCAGGGTAGGCCAGGGAATTATCTTCATCACTCAATCACATGTTGTATTTATATACTCATTCCTATTTTCAGAAGGTTTCACTAATAATAAGATAGAACATTAGGCTCTCATTACTGGTCTTGAGTTGGACCTTGATATTGATGTCCCCTATTTACATGTGAAGGGAGACTCTGAGCTAGTCATCAAATAGATTAAGGGTTACTACATCATCAGAAATAAAAATTTTACACACCTATTAGAATGTTCCCATCAGTTGATGGTCTATTCCCCTTACCAACTAAAGGTGTCACATATTCCTCATGCATGGAATGGTTGAGCCAATGCTTTGTAAAGTTTATCCTCATACCTCACAGAACCCAACTAGGATGACATAGTTATTCATGTGGAAAATTGGAGGGACATCACCCCGTCACCTCAGATGGTAGAAAATTATAGGTAAATAATTTGGATTACAGTACTTTTGCGCCAGGACCCTCAAATTTTTCCACATTCAAGGAAACACCCATTTAGATGACTCACTTTTTTGAGTATCTCCAACATGGAATTATCCCATCGAACTAAGCTGAGTGTGAGAAAACCCATCGACATGTAGTGCAGTTTTCCCTCTAGATTGGGAATAACCTTGAGAAAACTCTCTATAGATGTGGGTTTGATGGAATTATCCTCTGTCTCATCCAAGGAAACAAGATACTTGAGGTTATTTAAGATGTTCATGATAGATCCTTTGGCACCCATCAAGAAGGATTGAATCTCTCCCACTAAATTCGGAGTTTGGGCTACTTATATCCCACCACGGTTCATAATTGCATTGATTTGGAAAATATGTGTCACAAATTTTAGATCCAAAATAACTTTGTGAATCAACCACTTGAGATTATCCACACCACTAAATATTCTTGGCCCTTTGTAGTATAAGGACTCGATGTTGTGGGACCCTACCCACCAGTGAAAAATCTATAATTAAGGTTCATTCTGATTGTAATAGAATTATTTTCCAAATAGGAATAATTGGTTCCCATCATGGAAGTAAAAACTCATTATTTGATTGAGTTTTTGAGATCTCACATCATCCATTTATTCAGGGTGTCTCGCAATATTATCACAGACAAGTACACTAACTTCTGGGATCATGAGTTGAAGAAAATGTTTACGAAGTACAAAATCTAGTCCAACTATACTTCTCACTACCATGCATAGGAAAATGGAAAGATTGTGGCATTTAAAAATACACTCTCTAACATCTTATAGAAAATGGTGGGTTATAACAAAAATATTTGGCCCAAAAATATCCCTAATTCCATTTGGGCCTATTAGACAACAACTTGAAATTCCACCTAGTTGACCCCATACTCCCTGGTGTATGGAACATAGACAATATTACCCATTTATGTTCAGTTTAAATCACTCTGAATGGATGTTTATGAATATAATATTACAAAAAAATGGAATAATTTCATCTAGATTATTTGGAAGCCCTCAATAAAAATATGCTTTAGTCCTTTCATAACTTAGAGAGGCACTAAAACATGATAGAGAGAGAATTCAACAAGAAGGTTCACTTACAATTCTTCCTCCAAGGTGACATGTTACTTTCTCTTAAAACACCTATGATACCCAATAAAATACCACTAAAATTGGATCCCAAATTAGAATTACCTTTCATTATTCATAAGGTTTATTCTAATGGATCAAACTCTTTGATCACCATGGATGGATAGCATATCACACCTCCCAAAAACATAAAGTTTCTCAAGAAGTACTTAAATTGAACCCATGGTCAAAGCTATGTGACCTTAAAATATAATAACTAGGTTATGATATCTATAAACTTAAACTAACAACATCCCCTTTAGTCCAAGAATTATGACCTTATCCTATTTGTTGTCCCCATAGTCTAAGTTGTATGACTTTAAACTGTAAATCCCAACACCCTCAACACATGATATTAAAATGTAGTCTTACCCTATGAAATAAACATAGGATACCTCACATACCAAGTGTGATATGATAAAGAAAATAAACATCCTCAGCACACGATGATAAACTATAGCCTTACCCCATGTAATAAGCATATGATGACCCATGGAAACTGTAGGATGCTTCAATTCCCTCATCAGAGAGGATAACCCCCCACTATCAGAATTAGTATTCTACCACACTGAGTTCCAGAACTATATATGGCTTGATTCCCATTACCATGGGATATATAGTGATGCCTAGACCCCATTTTCTTTAGTATTAGCTTCCAATTCATCATGATATCTTTCCATCGGGGTGGGGGGAGGAGAAATTACATTCACCAATATTTAGACATTTAGAACCACTTGTGTTATGATCATTACAACCTTAAACTATATGAAGTTTTTTTTATAATATTTATGTGGTACATGAGATTACATCAACCTCTTTTCACATCAGGTTTTACCTCTTTTATTATTTGAAAGCATTCCTCAGTCTAAGCATCATGAATCTAAACAATTTTAAAAATTACCCTAGTCCAAAACTTATGACCTTAAAATACATGAAAATAGTTTGAGGATTGTTTTGTGTGGTATATATATCCTAATTAGAACCTTCATATTGGTTTCTGACCTTTTTTCACACCGAGGCATCCTTGAAGTACCTATTCACCTTATGGTCAAATCATTAAAAACTTTAAACTATGTGCACTGGCTTCCTTGTAACCCCTCATTTTCATGGTTTGATTTATCCTTGGTGTTTCAACAAACCAATAAAACTATCTCCTTTTCATTGTTTCCTCTCTAGAGAGGATGCCACTTTACCAGTATTGGTCTCCTACCACACAATGTCCTAGAACTATGTGTGTATTGATTTCTATTCCCATGAGATATGTAGAAATGCCCAGATCTCATGTCCTGGGTCCATCCCACATCATCAACTCATTGTCGGGTCTTTCCTCTCTAAACATCATAATGTTGACTTGGGTACATTTTATTGAGTTTTGTGTGGATGAGGGTCTCTTTGGACCTCCTTTCATGTAATGTTATCACAATTTTATGCCACACAAGCCTCATTAGGATATTCACACCCTTTGTTCCAATATCTATGAGCTTAAATTAACTGATGCACCCTATGGTATGAGATTTATGAACCTAAAATTGTAGCATCCATAGTCATATTTTCATTACATTAAACTAAAAATCCCAGCATCCTTATCAGATGATGATAAATTGTAGCCCTACCTCATATAAAACCATAATTCTGTATATGACAAGTATGAGATGAAAAAAATACAGCATCCTCAGCACACAATGTTAAACTGTTTCTTTACCCTGTAAAAAACTGGGATTCCCCATATGAAAATTAAGGGATGACCAAAAAACCAAAATCCTTAGTACATGATGTTAAACTTTAGCCTCACCTTGTATAAACCCCAGATGCCTCATATGAAAAGTATGGGGTTACCAAAACCAACATCCTTAGTACATGATGTTAAACTACAGTCTTACCCTATGCAACGAACATAGGATGCTTCATATGACCAATATGAGATGATTTGATGTCTTCACTAGATAGGACACCACCCCTGTGGTGTTGGTATCCTACCTTGCTGCATTCTAGAACTATGTAAGGATTTATTCCCATCCCCTTGGTATATGTAGTGATTCCTAGATCTCATATATTGGGTATATCCCTACCATAAAATCATTTCGAGATTTCCCCCTTTTATTATAGGATTGATCCTTTCCTACCTTAATGTTCATCCAATGAATTTGAGCACATGGAATAATAGATCACAGAGAACTCAAAATTCCATTTGGGACATTCCCCACTTTCACTTTCACACTTCACACTTTCTTTGATTTAGATAATCATATCCCTCTTGATCTGAACGGGCTCCCTAAAGAAAATGGTTCTTGGACACACTGGCTCACCTACTATCTTGAGATAACAACTTTAAGAATCCTTGGTAAAATATAATGGCTCCCATGTTTTGAACTCAGTCAATAGTCTATCCTGTATTTGTTTTCCCCATCCTTAACTAGCATGATTATAAAACCAGTGTTTCAAATACAGTCAACCATTATTCCTTTCCCACCAATCATTTTCCATTTACAATCCAGGTATGGAAAGTCATGATCTACCTTCAAAATAATTCATCAAGTTAGTCACTTTTGACCCTTGTTTTGTTCTCCCTAAAAAAATGGGGACTCCATACCACTCCTTGTTTTTTGCATTGAGCATGGCTCATACGATCTTAGGAGTTGGGAGGGAGTTTTCTTCAATCAAGGTTGAGACACACAGGTTACCCCTTTAGTCTGAACTCCAAGACCTTAAAATAAGATCCCAATTTCAAGCATTACGACTTTAAACTATGTGCAATTCACCCCGGTAATGTGTCATGTGGCACCAACCTCCTTGGCCCTCAATTTACATTGGGTTTCCACTTTATCGTGCTACATATTTTTTTCGGGTAATTAATTCTACGTTCCAAACTCTATGACCTTAAACTAAGAGACCAGGTCTATGAATCATGACCTTAAACTATGTACAATTTTTATTAGAGATGTTCCATGTGGAAGATCCTCTAAGTATTCTCATTTATGTTGGTTACCTATCCCCTATTCTAGACATATTTCATTGATATACACAATCCATAGACTGAGAATCATGACCTTAAACTATGTGAAACTAAACCCTAATTATTTTTCTTAGTATAAGTCCTCCTAGAAATTCCATTACCATCGTTTTTTAACCCTCCAACATCATAAGAAACTTTCTAGATAAATCTATCTTAGGTCTAAGCATTATGACCTTAAACTATTTACAGCACCATGGTCCAAGCTCTATGACCTTAAACTAGGATTATTGGTCCAAACATTATGACCTTAAACTATTTAAAATTCCTTGGTATAAGCTATATTACCATAAAATATGAGTCTTTATCCAATCACTATGAACTTAAACTATTTGCAACCCCATGGTCTGAGTATTATGACCTTAAACTATTTTCAACTTATTGGTTTGATCGGTATGACATTAAACTGCCAAAGGAAAGAGGTACAAAAGTCTATCAGGTTGGAAACCCATAGGGGAAACCTGAGAAAGAGTCAGATCCCCCCTTCTAGTTCAATATCACAACTTGTAAAATAGTAAGGGGATAAAAGGAAGTGGTACATAGCTAGTAGGGACCCACTATGGATCCTAACAAAAACTTGGATGTTCTCACTGAACCCATTAGTAAAGGAAAAAGTTATAGATAAATCTTAATATACATTTTCCTCATGAGATAACTTAGGCATCACCCCAATTCTTACACTCTTATTCCCCCAATCACCTTGGTTGGGTGGGTTTTATTCACATTGGTTCACATTTATTAGCCACAAGATTCTAAACTATGATATGAACATCCTAATCGTACAATAGTAAATTTTATAATGCATTATACTCACCATAGGATATTAAACTATGTATCCATCATACTCATTACATGATGTAAAATTCTAAGAATTTTAGTCCCTCGACTTAGAAGACCCTTTCTCCCTTCGATACCAATCACCTACCACATCATTCACGTTCCTCTAATATCGCTCATCATTCAATATGATGCTCTAATTAGAAGATGAGTCTAACCTTTGTTTAGAATAATAAACCCACCCAATATTCTCAAGGACACTATGGTATAATTCAGAGAGTATTTAACCCCATTCAAAAATTCCATTAGTTCACCTCTATGCTTCGCATCTCCCTTGACTTGGATCTCCATCATCCTTTCATGTTTAACAAGACCCCTAACAAAATTGGTGTCTGGCCACACTGGCTCACCTACCAACCTAGTCACATGGTTTGAAATAATTCTAATAAAATTTAGAGATAAGTACCATGTTTTGAATATGGTCAAAAATAGATACTAATTTTTTGTCCCCATCCTTGGAAAAGTGATTGTGGAATATGAGTTTCAAATATGTTCAATAGTCATCCTCTATCATCATGCCACCCCTTTGTATTCCAAATCCTATGTGTCTCGATTCATTCTCTTCATCACCCCACCATTTTTTAACTATAATTCAACACCTCTGGTGTTAATCCATTTTTTTATAACACACATTGGGAAAGAAATATGGCTATATAGAGAGCCTTGTCCTCCAGCCATAACTTTTCTGGTCATGACACTGTCAACAGTCGATAAAAAAGTTCAGATGACAAGTGTTCGATCTTTATTTATCACTCTCATATAAATGAGAAATATTCTATTTGCCTCTTATTTTCCACACCAATCATGACTCACATGGGATTAGAGATTCATTGTTGGTTGTATTTTCAATATGATTGAGATGCATAAAAAATAATGCATTAAAGAATAAGATAAGTTTAAAAAAACCTTTAAAAAAGTTTGAGAGGGTCATCCAAAATTTGGAGCCTCAAATTTATATTATGATAAGGTAAAATTCATTAGAGATCAAACCTAGTGATTTATCATTAAAGATCATCCATAATATATTAAGTAGCTTACAAAGTCTTCTACTAATCTACCAGTTTGATCAGCTCCTCATCAGTGTTAGGGAAAACATATTTTCCCTTATTCATACCCAACCTTACTAATCTTGGAACTTAGCCACCAAATAAGCTACCTACATAGACCTAGATTTATCATCTATCAATTGAGTCCCCAATTATATGAAAATCCTTTCCTGAGAAGTGATGATGACCACATGTTTTCACACCTTCCATTCTATGTGAGTGTACTCCTCTTTAGTTGACTAGAGATTCTAAGTGCCTGTATACTTCTTCTTGTGATAGGAGATATAAAACTCCCAACACTCAGAAAGTGATTGATCAATAAGGAAGTCCCAAGATTGTTTATGGAGGCCTCTAGAATCTACCCTCCTAATCCCTAGGCTGAATAACCAAAGACTGATATATCTCACCTAGTTTATAAGATCAGCTAGTGGAGTGCGAGTGATGAAATTCCACACACTCCTACATGAATTTCATTGGATGATTCAGTTATCCTCGAAAACATCTGAACCGAAATCCTAAAATTCATCATGTAGTGCAGGCTCATACTGAGGGAACACCACCAACACATCAATGGTAGTGTCATCAATAAGAAAATACCCAGGTTGGCTAATCCCCAAGTCTAGGGGAAATGTATCTTTGCTACACCCTTCACCTATAAAAGGAGCCCGAACACCTCTTACGACACTCCAGAGGAAGGATTATACACCATATCCTCCTTGACCACATCCTTTGGTGGAATGATATCAACCACATTCATTGGGGTCTTAGTTCTAGCAGCCGCCACCGATGAAACTTCTAAGATAGGCTAAGTCATCATAGCCTCCCCAATAATCTCAGTTTCCAACATGATTTCCACCTCCTCCATTAAGGATTAAACTCTATCAGCCACCTCCTATGGAAAGTTTTTGGTAGGATTAGCTACCATAGATTACTTATCCACCTTCATCAAAGGAACAACCTTTTTCTCCATTACTTCCTTGAATTGAGCATCACTGCAAACATATGATCTCCAAACATGGTTTGAACTAATGTTTGAAGTACAAGATTAGCTGAGTGTGACTTATGAGAGTAAAAACGTGAAGGAAATGGTGAAAATTAAAAAGTGATTACAATAATGGTACAACTCGATGAGAAACTCAGAAATATCCATAGGAAATCCCCTTGGTGATGGTGTTCCCCCAGTAGTCATCTACTCAGTTGTGACTACCACTTCAACTAGTGGTTGTCCTCCTATGACCATAACATTAGGGAGAGGCCCCATGATTTCCCCCTCAAGGGTTGGGGATCCATCATCCTCTATTATAGGTTCATCATAAACCTCCCCTTCCTTTGTGATTGTTGATTCTTACACAAGTAAAAGAGGATTTATGCAACAATCTTAGGGGTTGGGTAGTATCCAATACACATAATATTAGAATATTTTCTTGATCAATGATAATATTTTCATACCTAGGGTAGTATTTATAGGAATAAATTCCCTAGGACTCCTCCTACCCTTCCCCCTTTTCCAAACCATAATCCATTTGGTCCATATAAAGTCTCAAATAATATAGCATAACCAACATCACCTTTATTAGGACAGTCAATGGACGCACGATACTGCAAGAGTAGATCAAGTCTTCCATATCTACCATATATTTCATCACCTCAGTGTGGGAAATATAGAAACCTACCATCACATGACCCAACCCTGTGAGGAATATTCCCTATGAATGGAGACACTATCATATCCCATGAAGAGACGTGATCTATTTATGGATTCCTTGACTCTTCTAGGCATCGAGAAAAACAACATCACTGCAAACATCCATGCAATGAAGTTTCTTTCCCAAATCTTGGATGTGTTCCCTTGAAACTACCCTAGAGGGTCTTCCTTACTCCTAAAGACACTTACTTAGGAGTGTTGGGACTATTTATTCTCTCCTCCCTATGGTTTCCACCTGTGAAAGACCAGAAATTTCTTGATCTATAGCTGATGCTCCACCCATTTTGACCAAATCTATCTCCATAACATTACCTAATTACCACTCTCCCTTAACACCATGGTTTTGGAAACCCTTCTTACTCATCAGTCCAAGTGGTTCTCTACCCTATCATATACTCTAGGTATGCATCCTCTCAGATCAATGCATAATCGTGGATGATCCCATAAGTAGCAGTGGGAGGTGTCAATTTATTTAGGCCCCCACCATCTTCATACCCAAAAATGTGCCATATCTTCATGATGACCAAGGGTTAACATTCACTATGTAACCTCATGTATACCTTTGGGGTGATCCCCTAAAGGAAAAAAATGCGTCAAAACCGATGTGGGGTGTATGGATCATAGAACAACTTAAAGTAGAATTTGGTAGCCAATACCCAACCTTGAAAGGATAATATGTATGACCACTACTCAATGATAACCACACCATTATTGGTCACCATTACCATGATAATGTGGAATGAGTGTAAAATGAACTGGTCCTTTATCCCATCCCTTACTAGTGTGTAAACTTTTCTTAGGTCTAGAGGCCAACTCCCTGTGATGTTGAAGATATATGACCGAAAATTTATTGAAAGACGCTATTGTGGGCACTTTCAAATGATGTGTGGTTTTTGGATACTTAGGTGCAGTAGAGTAGCTGAATAATGTCATATCTCAAAGAGGAATTAATTAAAACAACTTATTAAAGGTATTATAAAAATAAAATAAAATAATATAAATAAACTACTTAAAAGAATTGGGGGGGGGGGTTGATTATAATTTATAAAATAAGAATAATTATTATTGAAGAATATTTTATTTTTTGTTTTTATTTTTGAAATTAAATTCAATTAATAAGACACAATGAGAAGATTTTTTTTAAAAATATTTTAAGAAGGTGTAATTGATATAACTCTACCTATTCAATTACATATTTATCACTATCATTTAAATAAATATACACTTAATTATGATACCCTAATTTGTTAACCACCTAACCCCATGATAATTAACTTAACCACTAAGATGAAATTAATTAAACTCTAGGCTAGTTTTGGAACATGCAATCATTGCACCATGCTTTAATTAATGTTATAAGGTTAGATTATGGTGAGTGGTAAATTAGGAAACATATCCACTATGTAAATGAGGATTAATTGAGTTTAGATATTATATTTTAACTCTACAAATTTATCCTATGTGGTTTTTTTTACTGATTAAGTTTACGCTCTCACAATTCACACATTTCTCGACCACACGTATTTTATGTTAATTGTTCAATTGCTTGATTAGTTTCATTGAAATTAAAAACTCAATTAATAGATCATATTAATTGAATTAAATTATCTTATTGATTCAAAGTAAATTAATTAATAAGGTAATAGGTAGATTGATTACTAATAAAACTACTATTCCATGGGAAAATTTGTCATCATGGAGACGTTTTTCATAAGTAATGGATTGAAAGGGAAAAAACCAATATAGTCTAAAATCTTTAGTTCCAGAATAAAAGAGTGAATTAAATAAGAATAAAATTTATCAAAACATAATAAATTAAAGATAAACTAATAATTTTATTGAAAGAACAAAAACCTTACAACAAAGAAGAGGAAAAGAAGATCATTTTGGAGGAGATCCTAGCTTGGTAGCTTCCCTACTCCAATTGTGAATTGAAATGGTATATAACCAATTATATTATGCTCAAAAATCTACCAATTTACATAACAAAACCTAAAAATTATAAAAACACCAATTTATATAGTGGGTGGGGGGGAGGTAGGATTGGTTTTAAGAGGTTTCAAGTGTGAATGGGGAAATTTGGACAAATAAATTAGGCCAAATTGTACCTCCTGTTTGACCACAAAAATGCATGAAAAAGATATTCTTCCAGAAGGACTAGTTTTTCTAAAATTTTTCATTTATATTATCATAAAATTTGGACTCAATAAAATCACTAATGAATATGTTATGACCCAAATACTAAATTGATTTCCAATCTGGCATGTCCATCCCGCCTTTGACTTAATGGCCTATTTACTCCAACCAAATGCATGATTTAGCTCTATTTTCCTGAATAAAATTTGTATCCCATTAAGTTAGGAACATTTTTACAAAATTTTAAGTTCAAATAATTCAAATTAAAATATTACGTTCAAAACACTACAATGAATTTTAAAAGGGTAAAACTATAATTTTAATCAAATTTGAAAATGAATGATCTAATCCCAAATATTCCATAAATAAACACATTTACGAAAATGTGAAAAAATTATATCATTTATTATCAATAAAATATTCAATTAAAATGTGTTTTATCATTCATACCAAGAGGGGAGATAGGGTTTAGATACTTATACCCCCATGTGTGTGGTGACCCAACCGTACAAGAAATGGAAGGGCCCACACACAAAGAGGAGGGTTTTACCTTAGATGACGTGACACAACACATTATATAGATTCTCTAGAAATATAATCACTATATTTATGTACTACCCCATCACTATCATGGCCACCATGATGAGGGTTCTCAACAACACCCCCATGTGTGTATCCTGAGCTGGGAGCGTCCACCCATAGATCAAAGCAACAATAAATCCTGTTAGATTGATTATGGGAGCCTTGAGATTCATGTTGTAACCCCACAAATTCCACTAGATCACCTCTAAGATCCTCCAGTATGAGCGATACTTGCCTCACTATAACTCCTTAGGGCATTGGCATGGCCTCCCCGATATCTTGACTATAGGCTGTTTTAGGAAGTAGAAAAACCACT
Source organism: Viscum album (assembly GCA_963277665.1). Lineage (NCBI taxonomy): Eukaryota > Viridiplantae > Streptophyta > Magnoliopsida > Santalales > Viscaceae > Viscum > Viscum album. The sequence continues at coordinate 157,041,968 of OY728147.1, forward strand.
ACTTAAAGGGGATATCCTTCATCCCCATCTTATGTTTAATACCCCCTACACCAAGTACAAAAAAACCCTTTCTATGGTTGGAATCTTATCCGGGACCTCCCAATTATTCTATGTGGGGAGGAATTCATTATACATGGCCCCTTGGATCAAGATCCTAACAATCTGGTAGAGATCCCACAAGTTGATTCTAACCTCCCCGTGGTGTAAATGGAATGTGTTGGTCACTAGTGACCACCTGCTCAACATCTACAGAATGATGTCCAGGTGATGATAGATGAGGAACTGTGAGAACCATTCCACCTCGTAAATCCCAACTCACTTCATATCTACCTCTATCTCATGGAAAGAGTGGCATACCCAGTTTTCCTAGGTCTATTAATCCATGAAGTTTCTGCCCTGGTGCAGGTCCCAACCTTCTATCCTCCCCTTATGAGGGTTTTCTAAGCCTGTCTTGAGAATCATCTCATACTGAGGAGGGGATAACTCTTCATCCAATTCCTCCCCATTAATGTTTTTAGATGATTCCATAGGGATTGCGTAGTAAAAAACACGTGTTCCTTCATAATGCGGCATATAACTACCTCGTTTTATTAATACTGACCAAGAATGATCTTGAACCAATATGTGGGATCATATCGATTAGAAATGGAGATGAACACGTTGCCCCTTATTCAAAAAACACAGAAAAACAACCACTTACACAATAGGTATTCATGTTGATCCTCCTTCAGTAATGCAGTGAGTGTGTCATGATTTTCCTCAGTCCAAAAGCTCTCCCTAATCATGATGTTACTAGCCATATCCCTTCACCTATCAATGAAATCCTAATCACTATCAGCAGAAATTTTATCCAAGAATTATGAAGTTTTTGGGACTGGTTTATGAAGTTCTATTCATGAAGGTTGAGTTCACACAAGTTTTCTATCTCACAAAAGTCTTCTCAAGGAGTTGTAGCCTATAGAAGAAGCTAGTTTCACGAGCAGTGAAGATCGAGATCACAAAATTCTCACAAAAGTTTTGGGTTTCAAAAAAATATTTCACTAGACTATATTTCTTTAAAATCCCATGGTCCCCTCAGGGACCCTCAAGCTTATTTATAGGAGCATGTTCAAATTGATTTTCATTAGATGGGCTTGTCGATCGAAAATTTTCAGTAGTTTTCCCTCAGAACCTGACCCTCTATTCCCTTTTCAAATCTAATTCTAAGGCAGGGGGAGGGAATTTGATGATGTCAAACTACATGTGTCATGAAAAATATCAATTAATTGATGGATAATAGAAGAAAATTTGGGCCAAAATGGATCAAAAATACATTTAAGGGCTAAGGTTTGCAAATTTCAAAAGCTATATAGACAGATGTGGTTTGTAGAATCCCCCAACCATGTGGATCTTAGGTGGTAAACTCCATGAAGTGTAAGTCTAGTTCAAGGATATCCATTTCTTAGAACTCACTAGCGGTGAAAACTTGATGCCTTAACCTCTACATAACGTAACTATATTTAATGAAACCCACCAGCCATGCATAGCTAAGGTGGTAATGTTCATACAACATCACTCTATTTTGTGAAACACCCCATTCTTCAAAAATATCATATTATTGCATTAAATCCTCCATATTTCAAAAAACCAAATCCCTTTCCTCTACTGGTCCTATAAATACCTTCCCATGTCTGAATTTTAAGGTGACGCGACCTTTCATCTTCCAAGAAGAGATCTGAATTTACAAAACTCAGAATCTTCATAATCAATAGAGGATAAGGATTTCCAAAGGTAGTCATATTTCATGAAACCGTCTCCCTTGTGTTTTTGAGAACCTCAACCCATGGTGTAGATTCCTTTCATGAAGGTCTATGGTCTTCACGTAAGAATAAATCCCTTTGTGGATTTTGGGGTTTCATGAGATAATTATCCTTCATGAAACCAACCCCATGGGAACCAAGACTTCACTCTGAGGCAGGTTTAACCTATTTCACAAAACACATTATTTTGTGAGACCCTTTATTTTAAAAAAAACCCAAACTTTCATGAAACCCTAAATTTCATGAATCTAATTTACTAGGCCTCCCCATAGTGCCTCCTTTTAGCCACACCATTTCATGAAATCTGAGTTACTAGGTCCCCTATACCAATCTAGAACCATTCAATTTCACCCTAAATGTCTATGTGATCAGCACCACCAACCCTTGTGTCTGTCTACTTTGCTTCATGTGACACCTAGGCCACTACCTTACCTTTTTCTCCTAAGCATAGGTACCATAATTCCTATTTCTCCTAATCATAGAAAGAATAACTTTAGGATCCTTGATTTCCAATCCTCCATGGTAGTGTCTATACTATTCCCCACCCATTGGTTCACAAGCAGTAGATACATAAGCCCTAAAGGTGGAATCACTGAGGGAAGTGGTTTACCTATCTCGACAGAGAGTCCTTTTACTGAATCTTACCCCCGCCTTAACATGCCCCCTTGGCATGTATCCCCATCCACACCTAATATATATGATTTAAAACTTTCTAGATCCACATACTAGTCATACGGCGTTAAATTCACAATAACGCCCTCAACACATGATGTTATATTGTAACCTTACCCCATGTGATGAGCACAAAATGACCCATATATAATTATCATGGGATGAAACCCCCATATACATCTAATTTGAGCCTAATCTCCTCACCCCCATGGACTCTTACTCTGGGAATCCCATATACATAAGCCCCACACCATCACTTATTGACGCTCCTCCCATGAAAAGATCATTCCTACCAAATGACATTAAACTGCATAGAGTGGTCTTGTCACCCAACCTTAAAACATTACATCAAACTATGTGTGTTTTGATCCCTGTATTAAATAGTATATATAGGAAATATCTCTGAGGTTCAATCCCAAAACCCCAACATCATCACAAAACCCCAAGTGTGAAATATTACCCTATAGGGACACATTCCACCAAATCCCAAGTGTAAAATATCCCCCCTGGGGACACACTACACTAAATCCCAAGTGTGAAATATTCCCCAATGGGGACACACTTAACCAAACCCCCAAGTGTGAAATCTGACCCTCTTGAGGATGCACTCCCCCAAATCCCAAGTATAAAATCTTTCCCTAAGGGGACACACTCCACCAAACCCACAAGTGTGAAATCTTTTCCTCGAGGAAAAATCTTCACCAATTCCCAAGTGTGAAATATCCCCCCCTAGGGGCACACTTCACCAAATTCTAAGTTTGAAATCATACTCTATGGGAACACACTTAAATAAACCCTCAAGTGTGATCATCTTCCCCCACAGGGACACACTTAACCACCCAACTATCCCCAAAAGACGTTAAACCTATAACCCACCTATCCCCACAAGATGTTAAACCTATGAATCAACTGTCCCCACAAGATGTTAAATATGTGATAAATTGGTATCCACAAGATGTTAAAATTGTTACTTGATCAAGAATTACTACCCCATACAATAAACATGGGATGTTTGAGGTAAAAATCCTTAGAAGACTTATTCCCCTTTCATTAACTACCTCATGACCAATACAAGATGCCTTAGGTTCTGCACCTAATATGACTTATATGATATGACTCAAACTTAAAAAGGGGAAGATTTTATAGATTAACAAAATTCCCAAAATCAATATATGCCCAGACATAACAAAAATTACTATATGATCTAACTGAAGGTTGTTTCCCTATTGAGTCAGAATCAGTGTAATTAACCATCATCCACCGTGATATGGTACTGGGAAAGAGTTTGATGAACATGACTTAAATCTATTAGGGAGACCTATAATAGAAGACAATCTCCAAGGAGGAATCCATGGAAGGAGGAACCAAAATCCCATCATCCCATTTCAATCCAGGATCCAACATCATCGATAAAAGTGATGTAAGAAACCTGCCTTTGGAAAGTAGTAATGTGGGGAAATAAGTGAAGCGCATCATTGCTAGGCGGAAGGATGTCATGCATCCCCAACTGTGAATGCATTAGAAACAACTATCCAAAGGGACTAGGCCTTGAAAAGATAATAATATATTTAGTCAAACCATGTGTAGTCTATGCAAGGAAACTATCTAAGTGGAACCTCCCCTTTCATGGATAAGTGCATGGTTAGACAAACCATGCAACCACCAATTCAATTTATTACATACATTTCATACAGCCGTGTGGCCTTGGGTGCATGGTTTAAAAAACCATGTGCCACCCTATAAGGTTTTCATTGTTTTTGGGGTATCCTCACATGATTAAGATAACCATGTCCCTTAACAAAACATTCCACATGGTTGTTCCACATAGTTAGTACTAACCACGTGCCAACTGTGCACCTAAGGTTGTCTCTCCCAAAAGTGAGGTTTTGAATCACGATGCTTTAAAAACATTTATAGACTTTCAAGACACCTCTCTGGCATTATACCATGACAAAAAACCACACATTTAAGTACTATAGCACTCAAAAATACATTCTAAGGATCAAATTAATATTTGGCTCATCCACCAATGAATCATTCAAATTACTTTGAAAAACTTCAACCTGTACAAAACATAGGACCCTACAATCTCCCCAATTTAGAACTTCTCATCCCCAAGAATCATTTGGGAACTACAAAAAATCACCCAACCTAATAAGTATTTGACCATTACTTAGACATGTCTAACCCATTAAAACTGAGAATTTCCTGATTCTCACATCCCTAATAACACCCCATTTCACCACATGACCTCTCATATAACTTGGGTGTTGTTTTAGAAACTAATAGTCCTACATAGGATGGAAGACCTTTGAATGACACCTCACATTTGAAACTCTTCATAAAAATTTAGCAAGGTGTTATTTTTTAAGGTAAATACCTACCCTAGGATATCCCCTTACTAAAATATAAAGTGTCAAACTTAGAACTCAATCACACTAAAAAGGTCACTAGGCTTACCTACCTAACCTATAGATCAACATAATGGAATGGAAAAGAGATCCATGGGTTATTTCCATGTTACCATTCAAGGCATCTCAAGGAATGATTTAAACCGCCCTTATACAAGGGTCAAAACTAGAACACCATTAAAGTTATTGAATCAAAAATTTTCATCGATTAAAATTTAGTTTTAAGAATTTAAAGATTATGAATTTAAGAAGCACCAATTACTAGTTATGAATGAAAACTATACTTGGTACTTTATTAGCTAACCCCACAAGTAAACAAATGAAATTTATATCAGACTCCCTTTCAAGAATTATTTATTTAGCTGGAATATTATCATAATTTTGGAAATTTATCTCATAAATTACTTTTATCCATATTATTTATCCATAAATATTCTCACAATTGGGATTAGTTAAAGAAAATTTCAATTAAAAGATATAGAGTAAAACATCCTTTATTTTGTATTTGGGGTTTTAATTAAATAAATAATTATATCAATAAAGATCAAAATTTTATAACAAGTATTTATTAATTAAATGGGATTAGTTTAGTAATATGCCACTATAAATTTATATGTAACCCATATAAGTGGATTTAGAAACTTTAAATCTTCACCCCATTAGTATAAACATACCCCCATGGGGTTAAGTACCACATCACATAAAATATAAAGGAATCCTAAGAGGGTCCCTCTATTTCATTCAGTATTAAAAACACCCTTAATGGGTTTATTTCATAAGAAACATGCCCCAACCAACCTACTTGGGTCCAGTTGTGCATTTAAGAATTTAGTCATATGGGTTTCCATGCCTAAGTTATAAAGATACAAGACTTTATTATTAAAATTTACATCTTTATTTTTTAAAACAACTATTTTAGGTATGAATTAAAATCTAGCACATATATATACAATAGGGTTCAGTTAGATGAACTACCATTCCCAAATTATAAGGTACTTTCTTTTATAAGTTATAATTTCCGTTCATGTATTTACAACCAGGTTTTTACCTTTAATTTCATAATATAAGAATTTTAAATTTAATGGTTTGATTATTTGGGTTACCCTTTCCAATTTATAAGGGTCCATACACTTTATAAACTTTTTTTAAGAAATTAGCACCTCGGTCCAAGACCAAGGCACTAATTATTGAATATATAAAAAAGGGGAAGTTACAAGAGTCTAAAATATGGGAGCTTCTACAATCCTTATCATAAAGATAGAATAAATAAGAGGGAAAGGCATCAAGCCAAGTCATATTCTGGTTTATACCTTTATTCACAAGAGCATCATCAACCATGTTCGCTTCCCAATAAGCATGTGTGACGATGTGATTGATCTCCATAAGCAAATCAAGATAGTTCATCCAGCGAGTGGTGAGGGTCCAAGCAAGATGAATCATACCATTCCAGATTTATTGGACAATGGTGGTCGAATCACTTTCAATCCAAATCTTTCTCCAACCTTTTTGAAGGGCAAAGATGACGGCATGAATCACACCCATAATTTCTGCTTCCAAAACCGATGTCGTGCCACAACTCCCAAAGAAGCAACCATGGAATTGACCAACAGAGTCTCTGAAGATTTCACCACAACCCACAGGACGTAGATTTCCTTTAGAGGCTCCATCTATGCTCACTTTGATCCAACTAGGAAACAAGGCTTGACAGAACAGTTCGAAAGTGTGCTTGGTTTATCTATAGACACCCTCAATCAGAAGCTTATGAAGAATATCTAAGTCGAAAATAGAATTGTTTTAGTGGGCCTTCTGAATCGAGGTATCCTCACAAACTGCAATAAGGACTCGGGATTTACCTGCATTAAGATTTAATGAGCATTTATTATGAAGAACATCATTTCTACCATACCAGATCACATGGAGGAGCTCAACAACTGCAGCGATGAAGACATTTTTAATTTGTTGGGAGGCTTCATGTTCAACACATCTCTTTAAGATAGATTTGATTGAATTAGGGATATACCATTTGCAGTTAAAAATGTCAAGAATATAGTTCCAAAGAGTAGATAATGTAGCACAAGATAGAAAAATATGGTTAGTATCTTCCCTATGATGATTGCATAGGTTACATTTAGAGTAGAGTTGGAAACCAAAATATTGAAGAAAAACCTCAGTGGGAACTATGTTATGAGAAATTCTACAAATAAGAGTGAGTCTGGAGGGACAAATCCAAGGTTTGTTAAAAAAATTCAACCATCCAAAAATAGTATCGGAGTTTGAAAAGTTGAGATTGTAAAAATTTTTAGAATCAAGAATGCCATTAGGATCAGGTTCCAAGATAAGGAAATCATCAGAATTAGAGTAAGGGTAGTTATCAATGACATGAGAAATGTTATCAGGGATGTAATTGCGATGTAATTGAATCACATCCTTAATAGTGTAATTGGTATTCTCAGGAGGAGAGTTTGGAGATAACATGGAGATTAAAGGATTACCAGTCCAATTATCTAACCAAAAATTCATAGAAGAATTAGTACTAACCATCCATATAGATTTTTACATAATTTTATAGAAGGCATGTATAATGGAGGTCCAAATCGAAGAGGTGATATAATTTGTGTTCCCTTTATTAAGCTTATCAAGAAATCTTTGTTTAATAAAATCAATGGCATTAGAGTTTCTATGGATTAAACTCCAGGTAAGTTTCACTTAGAGAGCACCATTAAACAATTTAAGGGTTTTAATGCCTATGGTTAATGGGTTAAACATGTCATGATTGGTTAGTTAAGGTACCACCATCAAGCTATATGGGAAAAACCATTTAGATTGATGCTAGAACTTTAATAACCAATCTTATATTATGATCATATCAAGGCATGCTACCACCTAATACTAAGGAATAAAAAAATATAAAAAAGGAAATCACAGAATCATGGAATATAGAAAATAATTCTAAACAATCATCAAAACATGGTATTCAAATATGCATTCTTCCAAAACACACAAGTCACATCCAACATGTATTAGGAAGTCAAGTAATGAAACCTATGTGGCATGGTATCTACATGGAATGCGGATTTATATGTGCATATAATGATGCATGTAACAATACTTTCTTTCCATACCAGGCCAAAGGTAAAATACCATAAATCTCATAAATTAGTAAGCAAAATAAAGTACACCAATCACTCGAAGTGAAATAATAATAAACTATAATAACAAAAAACACAAAAAATAGTCCCATCTTAGACCACTTGGTCTTTTCCCCATGTGTGGGTTGATCAATCCCATAAATTACTATTTACTAAGCATTGATATGATCCTATTATCATTTATACCATCCCAAAATAGTAAGAAAAAGGAAAAAAATCTATGATACCCCTTTGAAACATCCTGACCTAGGAGCCACTGAAATGGTGCCCTAATCCGGTCGATCACATGGCCTCAAGCATGCCTCCCCGTATGCCAAAGACTGCTAAATAACAATGATGTTATAATGATGATATGATGGGGAGACTATACCCTCATAATCAGATTATAACAATAGTATAATAATAAATATATCTATAGAATAAGCTTTGTAAATGAAAGGAAATAGTGGAAGATAATGATAAATGATAAAATAAAATATTGACAATTATCCAATTCCAAATAATAAAACTACACATTTCCATGTGATGATATAATATTCAAGTAGTATACATATAGTAGGAATTAATAAATTATAGAAAAATAAATAAAAAATCATCAAAGGATATCTTCACGAGCATTCTGATTTCCAACTCAATTATGTGCTCCTAAACTCCCATGTACCAGGACAACAACACATATCATCATCCAATGGACCTGAAACTATAACAATGAGGTCTATTTGAGTACCCTAATGGCAGCCCGAATAGGGAGTGATATATACTTAGTAGGCCAACATCAATGGTGTCTAATGAAATCCTGTCCATAAGTATAATTTACCATAATATTCATGTGTAATAATAAAAACAGTTCATAAATTAAAGTAAACCAGTCGTCTTATTTTTCTAAAAGGAAACTTGGCTGACCATACCTACTTTGACATAAGCCATAATATCTCTATCAATGTGCCCATATATATGTATATAAGTGTATATATATATGTATGTATATATAGACTAGATATGTAGTGAAATATGTATCCATATATATAGATACTAAGAATAGCTAGGACCCGAGGTGTAACTTAGGCATCCATGTGTAGTTGAAGAGTCTCATAGAGTGACAAGGGAAGTCATGCCTGAATGTCATGAATCATAAGGTACACCATACCCAAGTATCATAAGTCGATAGGGATACCATAATCATGTATCATAAGTTAAGAGGGATTCCATGCCTGGGTATCATAATCAATAAGGGACACAATTCATAAATATCTTAATTTATAAGGGATTCCATGCTCAAGTATCACAAGTCATAAGGGAATCCATTCCCGAGTATCATAAATTATAAGGTACACCACAATCGAGTCTCATAAGTCAAGAGGGACACCATGACTGAATATTATAGTCAATAAAAGATTCCATGCCCAAGTATCATGGATAATAATATAAAATAGGAACACACATTTAATAATAAACTATATGCCATGTTTAGTAAGCAGAATGTATTACAATTCATTTATATCATTAGTGTCATTTCATTTATATGTAACTAATAAGGTCATGGGAAATCCATTTTCATTTATCATTCTATTATGAAATTAGAAAATTTCTAAATTATAAATATCTTGAGTACCAATAGAAACATCATTTCCAACACAGTTTATAATGATACATATCATTTTACCCAAACTAACACAATTAATTAATTCTATTTATCACTTCACTTAATAAAAAAAGAGTCAAACATTCCATTTAATATTTTTTTCAAGGGAAAGGGTAAATCCTTGACTTATCATTCCACTCAATTCCAGTTAGCCATTTTTATTATGAAGGATGGATCTAGCATATTATAAATATATATCATAAAACAAGTGAGTCATCCTCACAAATTATAATTATTTTAATTCCATTTAATAAATTCATTTAATGAATGGAAATATAACTTTATTCAAATGATGATTTTAAGTCCAAAGGTAAAGATAATTGTTATATAATATAAGAAAAATTCCCCAAAAGGGGTGGTTCAAGTTAAGGAAAAGAACCATAAATAGTGAAATTAAATACACAATAATAATATGAACTTAGGAATAAGAATTTACATGTTAAATTTCACATTTATAAGGTGACACATGGAACATTTTTCGCAAAACACAACAACATATTTTATAAAATTAAAATAATTTGATGGAAAATATATAGACCTCCTAACTTATACTTAATATTATTCACTCATCCATTATCAACCTTTAATCTAAGATATTTTGAGATAAATTAGAAGATTAGACAAACACCCTAAAAATAGGGAAAAATAGATCACGTGGATTTTTCATTCGATATGTCAATAGAAAATGATAAAAGAATCATAGGATCATTTGAATTACCAATGGAGATGAAATAAGACCGAAAATACTAGATTCAAAGCTCAAATGGACAACCCACCAAGGATGAGGAGAGGAAGTAGAGTAATGTGTGGGGATATCCTGGTCAAATGGGAGAAGAAAATGTGGTAATTCCCATTTAAGTCTAGATGGATAAATCAATAATTTTTCCCCTTTTAAAGAGGCACACAGTTTGAAAAAAGATGTGCCAACCGTGTGGATGCACTTTCCAAAGGGAATTTTACTCACACAAATGTCACATGGTTAGTCAAACCATGCACAAACCATACAAGGATATTTTCCAAGTGGAACCTTCCCTCGTACAACTAGGTTCGTGGTTATAAAAATCTCACAAAATCCATGAGGCCACCTCTACAATTCACTATAGACATTTCGCACAGCCGTATAACCTTGAGTTCATAGTTTGAAAAACCATGTTCCACCCTTTAAAGATCATATGGTTTCCTGGGGTCTCATTGCATGGTTAAGTTAACCATGTTCATTCAAAATACAAGCTGCATGGTTGTTCCACATGGTTAGTAATAATCATGCACCATCCATTCACCTAAGATGTCTCCCTCAAAACCGAGGTTTCATATCCAGATGCTTCTAAAACATATTAGAACTTATGAGACACCTATAGGGCCTTAAAACATGATAAAAACAACAAATTTAAGTTATACAACCCTCATAAATCCATTAATAAGATCAAATTAATATTTTCCCATCCACCAATGGAAATTAAAATTATTTTTAAAAATTTAAACTGTTCCAAAACATGGGACTTTACATTATTTCTCATAAGGCAAAAATATCCACACCTGAGATGAAAATTATAAATAAGATTTATCCTCCTCCTTATACTTGTAAAAAATTGGAGGATGAATCAGGATGTGAAGAATGATCTCCCTCTCCCAATAATTGATTTTGGATTTATATAAGGATAGCCAATACATTACCAATATAGAATTAGACTCCACTAAAGGAAGCATGTCAAGATTTTTTAGAATATTTAGTCCATAAACGTTAAATAGGGAGGATTTATATACTTGAGATGAAATAATTTATCTATTTTTTATTATCACAGATATCTTAACCCCCATGTTTTGAGGTGGTGTTTTAATAGCTATACTAAACTTGAAAGATATGAAAGAATGTGTAGAGCTATAATCCTATAGGAAATTTGAAGATCATGAATGGATAATGAGTTCACCTTTCACTATTTTATTCTAGTTCAAGTCATTTACTATATCCAAAATAAAATTATAGATGAGAATACTTAAACTAAGAATCATATAGAAGGAACAAAAATGAACTTATAAGGAATAACATATTAATGAAATGAATATCCTAACTTATGAGTCTCAAGGTTTCAATCTTGGTTATCCATGATAATTTTACTATTAGGTATTCTAACCTAAAAATATATTCAATTCCTTCATAATTGTTCATAAAGAGTTTGTGAATTTAACAAATAATTTTACTTGAGAGTATAAAACCAAGTGTACAATAGTACCTCTTTATCATGCACTAGGTGATGATCAAGTTAATAAACAATGTTCCCTTTTTAGAATTATTACCCCTATGTAAAATTGTTCCAGAGTCACATCCACTTGTAGTATCCATACAGGGAGTAATTTCTTGTAAACCACTTGCTATATACTTCCCCAATACTCTAGGACATTCTCTTACACATTGACACATCCCTAGGGTTCTCACTAAATTATTCCAGTCCTAATACCTAAAAAAAACTATATCATCCTTTGATACAAACTATAGTGACCCAATCCATTTACACATATTATTAAATGATTTTTAACAAAAATATCCATTAAATACTATCAAATGATCAAAAGAGTATAATGCCTTTAGAAGAATAGCTTCATAAAACATCATCATGAAACTAAAATTAAATAATATAATTTTAAACTGCACAATGAGCTCATAAATCTATTTTATCTCCTAAAATATATTAGTATAACCTAAGTAATACATAAATAAAAGTGGTGAGCTAAAAATACCAGTAAGGGTCTAAACATGGAAATGAAGGATTACATATGAGTTAGAAGGCATAACTTGATGACATAAAAATAATGGATCATGAATGATCATATGGAGGCATAACATAAAAAACATGGAATCATAAGATCATGACAACAAATGAAATTGGATTCAATATAAAACACGACATAAGTATAAGACAAGGCTAACCACCAAGACAACATCACATGGTGGATAGAGTCACATCATGGATCAGGTTTACTCCCTAATCCCATACATATAACCTAAATATACTAAAAAATTACCCAATTAATTAGATTTATATCTAGGAAAACCCATCCTAAAATGTACATGTATATGTGTACTATATAAAGAAATCAAACATAAGGCTTAAACATAAGTATTACCCATGGAAATAAATGGGTTTCATAAACACTTCATAAAGAATAAACAAATGGCATATTATAATTATATCCCTGAAATAAGATATTTAATAATTCATGTAAATTTATAAGTATATTCAATGAAAAATGATGTCTAAGTAAAGGTATTACTTGAAAAATAGTAGATAAATCACTTTGTAAATGTTTCTCTTAATAATAATTTTAGGAAAAGGGATAACAAGTGTTTAAAGAGGGTAATAGAATAATAATTTCCATAAAACCAAAATTAATTGAAATGGTTTACCATGATAAAATGATAATTTTTAAAAAACATGCATGGTTTAAAACATTTTGAGTGGTAATTGAAATGGGGTAAGAAATAGATAAGTTTCCTTTAATCAGGTTTAATTATCAAGATAAATTGAGAATGGAACCTTTAAAACATGTATATCCCCATAAAATAAATGTTAACTAAACTTGGTATATTAGTGTGGGAAATATATATATAGAATATATAATAATTATAAAATAATAATAAATAGATAATTTGAGGTAAAAGTATAACCCAAAGAAAATAGGGTGGTTCATAGAGATTCGTTACCTTATGTTCAAGAATCATTATGCACTTGCACTTAATATCCTGAATAATAAAATTTTACTCATTAATTAACTAAATCAAAACCTTTTATATCTATATTTTATTTACTATAATTTTATTATGTTCATTATATAACCTTTTTAGTGAGATATAAAGACTAATTTTGTTGTTCCGAGAGTAGTTATTTCATGGTTTTATAGTCGAATCACTTGTGGATAATTATTGACATTCTTATAAGATGGGACTAGAAATATAGAAGTGAAATGAAATTATATTCATGTACTTAAATAAATTGAAATGGTCACATATATAATTTTGTGATTCAACAAAAAAAGATTTATTTATTATATATGTTAACATTATGGGGCTAGTTTATTTAGGCAGTTTTTATAAAATAAGTTATAAAATACTTATTATAATCATATTTAACTATATTATTGTTTATATAACCATCCTTGAAGGTTTTGAAGAAAAAACATGTTGTTCATGTAGGAGGTAAACCAACCATATTGTAAACAATGTTCTCATTTTAGAAATGAAATAATGTAGGGTATAATATGGATATACCATTAAAAAAATAACATTATAGTATATTTATAATAATAGATTCATTATGTTATGTTGGGCGATGGAGGATAGGAGAAGGTAGAAGAAGAAACGAATTTAAAAGGGGTAAATTGATAATATCATCTCTTAATTATTGTCTCCTTGAAATACTCCTTAAATCATCTTAAAATGGTCTTTGGATGAGACCAAAAACACTAGGACATGTGGGAGAGGTTTGGAAGGGAATTGGGAAGAAGTTTGGAAATATCCAAGGCTTATAAGTTGCGAGGAGAAGGGGTGGTGAGTGGTAGTATTTATAAGGGTATGAGGGTGGTGTTTGTGAATATTTTATTAATTAGTTTATTATTTTTTCTCATGAGTATCAATAATATTAATTATTGTGACTATAAAAAATTTATGGTTCTTGTGAGTTCTAATTAATGGGTGATTACATCATACATGACTCACAAATTCAAGTATTTATCTTATAATGTTAAATATCATAATTTATTATATTTAACTATTAAAAAAATTCAACTATTTTAGAAAAATAAAAAAAAATTCACTGATTCATTCATGTTTCATCATTAAATCATCTAAAAGAACCAAATTAGAGATATATATTTTTCCCAAACTGCACTAGCTACAATGGTGTAATATAGAGGAAGTACGAGGCTAATCCCATAAAGAGTGGGTAATACGATGATAAAAACTCTAGAAAAAAGGATGGGTCATACCTAATTAAATTGATTTTATTTAAACTAATTAAATAGAATAAATTAAATAATTAAAATTATTTCAAAAAGACAGGAAATGCCAGAGAGAGGGTAACCAACTTCCATGGACAATTTTTCTATAAAGAAATCCTAACCACACTTGCAAAACAATAATACTCATTGGTTGTGAAATAAATAAATTTTAATGATATAATAAATGTTCAACACCTATAAATATACCCTAAAACCATAATTATTCATGGTCATAATAATTAAAATACCAGGATATCTTAGGATCAAATTGAAACAATAGAAGAATAACCAAATCCAGTGGCCATGAATTAATTTCTTTTATCATGTTGGGTTTTATCTGCTAAAAAATTATCTTGATCCATGATTTAATAATACATATGAATATAATTAGTTTCAACACAATAACAATTGACTAAAATCATTGTGAAAGTGAAGAAATAATTAGAACAATTTGGTATGCACTAATTTTGATTGATTGTGCTCTCCCCTACAGATTTAGCCGATCATCACTGGGTGATCACCAATTATGAATAAAAACAAAACCATAGGAGAGAGAATATAATACAAGGATTGATAAATAAATAAAAGAATATAAATATTAGTTAAAATAATAAAAATATAACATTAAATAAATGCCAAAGAATGAAAAGTAGAAGAAAAACCTAACTATGGTGGGTCAGAACCCTAGAGGTAGCCTCTCAGTGGTCAAACCTCTACTCCTTGAGTGAATCTAATTTATCCAAGATATAACCCTCTATTTATAATCCCAAATATTATCCGAAATATTCCATGGGTAAAACAAATCATTTAATGGTTGTTTGGGTTAATATATATGTTTCCACATTGAAAAATACATCAAAATCACCACTTTTTGGTATGTTTGAGGTTTTCATGACATGTAATGTTTAAATGATGTGTAATGTATGAGTAAAAACTATTATATATTTTATTCACTTCACATTCTATACTACTTAAAAGCTTTGTAATGTTTACATGATGTTCAATGTCAATTTTTGGCACTTGAATCCTCATTTTGTTTTTGTTCTTCAGTTTTGAGCCTCCAGAACATCATGTGATCATATAACATCATGGAGACTTCAATATTCAATATTAGATTCATCATATTTCTATTATTTTGTGGATCCAATTTAGGGATAGATGTGAAGGGCCTTTATATTCCTTAATTTCCATGTTTTCCTTCATATTTATCCAAATGTCACTCCTACCATAAGAATAAATAAAACATCAATATTAGGAATGAATATCATATTCAATCAACCAAATTTCAAATAAAATGAATATAAAACACATGAATATATTTAGATACAAAATAGAGTTAACATTTACCCTAACTATTTTTTGATGCGTAGATTTCGAAAATAAAATCCATTTTATAAAAATATTTTTCTAAATATGAAAAAATTATTTTTAAATAAAATCCTCATTTTTATATAATAATTTTAATATTATGATCAATTTTATTATCCTTAAAATAACAACTTATGGTCTCATAAAATTATATTATCATTATAATACAACTTAATATTAATTTATAAATCCATTTTATGAAAATATAAATTATTTTAAATAATTATATTTATTATAAAAGTGCAATTGAGACATTTTTGTTTTATAAAAATAAAAAAAACTTATTAAATCATTTTTAAAACATTTATTTACTTGTATCATGATATAAATATTCCATATTTTAATTTTATAAGATACCTAAATAATATTTTACACTTTTATAAGTGTGGTTGTCATTCTAATGGTCAAATTAGTATTCCTAATGGTTAGATTACTATTCCAATGGACATGATACTAATCCAGCAGTCCAATCACTATTCTAATGCTTAGATTTATAATTCTCATATGGGTTCTATAATTCCTATATATACCTCATATCTCATTCACTATTCATTCAATTATATTTTATCTCATGTTTATATATTTTCATTTTCAAGATGAATATTGTATTACTAATATTATGCTTCATTTCTATAGCTTTATTCATGAGTGTGATTATTCTGGTGGATCAAGCATATCAAAATTTTCATATTTGAGTTATATTATTTTCAATTTTTATCCCCTTATAATATCTTAAATTATTGTGTCCATTTTTATTCTCTAAATATAATGTTAAAATTAATGTAATAATTTTTTTGGTTTTATCATGTGGTGCATGTGCTTTATAATACATTACTAAATATGATAAAATTATAAACAGGGAAATTTCATTGATAAAATTATGGATCATCACAAAATCCATCATGATTTAATCACATTTGAATATAGGTATAGGAAGTGACTATAAGATACTAGTTAAATATCGATATTAGAAATTCACTTACTGTAAAGTGAAATATCTAGATATAAATCTGGTTATCTCCCATTTCATGTCAAGCCACCAGAACTTCCTATGGATTTCATGATACATACTTGTGATACTAGTATGTACAACCCACCTAGATGAATGATATTACCTCCTCACTTACTCCCTCACATTAGAAAGAACCACCAACCTAGTATGAACATAGGGAAAAGAATAGGATTCATGTGTCTAACCTTAAAGAATCTCTACACCATAAATTATTTCTTTAATAATGATATAGTCATGATGAGAAATATTGGAGTCCTTAACTCATTCTACAATGGATTATTTCAAGTAAATAGGGAATATATGTATCTCATCTCAATTAATATCGATATATAGATGAAGTTTATCCATTAAAGACATAATATGTCACTCTTATTTTTACTCTAGCACTTTTTGAGGAAGGGATTTATAACTAAGGGTATATAAAATAATATTTCCCTTTCTAGGAGTATATTGGAGTAAAAAAAATCTAGAGGTATTCAACCCACTGATGATATCAAATATTCAAATCATATGAAGAAAATATATATTTTATTCTTTTTGTGGCCAATGTATACCATGAATTTCTCATCAAACGGATAATGACTTTAATACTTCAAAGGATGCACTGTTGTAGATAATCCAAGATCATGAGTCTGGTAGTTCTTTTCATGAGTTCAAAGCTATCTAACCCATAGGTTATAACACAATGATCCTGTATAAGAACACATCCCGGACCCACCAAATTGGAATCATTCTAAACCTAATATCCATCACCTAGATGATGTAATATCAAGATATGAGCTATGTTAAATCCCTTATTCACCTCCTAAAATTCTATTTTACACTGACCCAACCATATAAATTCTACTCCCTTCTTTTTTAAGGGTATCATCAGAGTATCTAATCTGAAAAAACACTAGATGAAGAATTGTTAATATCATGAAAGTATCTGAAAACTTATAATCTCAAAAACATTTGTGGGAACCTTCTAGGAAATATCTCCCTCTTCCATCTCAAGATTAATTGATATTCTAACTTTAGATATCATATGACCAAGGAAATTGATTTATCAAATCTAAAAAGGACATTTAAAATGTTTATCATACAATTGATGATATCATATCACCCCTAATATAATTATAATATGTTTAAAATGATCATCCTATTATTTGGAATGTACCATAATGTTATCCTCAAAAACTACAACGAAGGATTTGATGAATGGATAAAATATCTAATTCATTAGATCCATAAAAATTGTAGGGGAATTAATCAACCTGAATAAAATAATAATACAATAAAAATGAACATATTGGATTCAAAAAAATATCTTTGAAATATATTCATCGATAACTCAAAGCTCTTAATAACTTGAATGGAGGTCAATCATTAAAAATCACTTAGACCATTTTATTTTATTAAATAAATCATAGATCCAAGGAAATAGAAAATGATTCTTAATTTTTATATGATAGAACTTTTGATAATACACACACATTCACAAACTTCCATTTCATTTATTTGTAAAAAGTACCTAAGAACCCCATAGAGAAGGGAAAAGTCTAATGAAATCCTTAACATTATGCTTTTACAGCTGATTTTCTAACTCTATGAGATATATTGGAGCTATACAATAGGAAATAATAAAAATAAAAAATTTCTAGGAAATAAATAAATAGTGAATCCTATCTACATTTAAGAGGTTACTTAGAGAATTAATTAATAAATACATCAGGAAAATATGATACATAAGGAGGTAATTCTTTTGGATCTATAGTTTTAACTACCCCAAGCATCACACTAGCTATATCCCTAGTGATATATCTAATCTATTTCTGATCTATACTTACTCAATCTACCTAAAATTTCCACTATTTGATAGATGTATACTGATCACCATTCATAAAGGAGAAAAAAACCACCTTTTATAATAGTCAATATGAGCTCAGAACTAGATTAACCAGAACATACCCAAAATGAAATAAAAAAGACTTTGTATCAGGGATAGAAAAATCCCAGAAATGTCTATAAGTTCCCACCATAACAAAAAAATCAAACATCCGCTCATCCTTTCAACTCGTTTCCCAAAATTTGTATCAATAATTATCAAATTTGAGAGATTTTACACATTCAATTTAATGAGAGACTCCATATGCTTATATATAAATTAATAAGTGTATTTTATAATAAAAAAATCATAATAAAGCATAATTGATACCAAAATTTTACCACTCACAAAAGAAAGGATCACCAAAATCAGTAGTAGAATGCTCAATTGTATAAATATTTCTCAAGCCCTTAGAATATACCTGAGATTGATATCCCTACCCAGATGAAGGTGAAGTTCACTTATGAATCTAGAAACCTCACCAACCTCCCTGACCATATTTGTATATTGGTGGTCAACTATATCTTGTATACTAAACACCTAAATAAATATGTTACACCTAGGTTTGTTGAGGACATTTTTCAACACTCTTTGATGGGGTTCTCATGAAAAATCTTTGAACATTCCCAAATTTCTCACACAAGTGGCACATTTGTTTTTGAAAGTATAATGGGGGGGGGGGGGTTGTTCTCAAGATTCCAAAAATGATAACATAGAATTGAAGGTCACCTTGAGATAGGAATAAGAGGAGCATTACCACCCTAATTAGTTTAGAAAGATTTACCCTTGATCATATCCTCCTAAAACCTCTCCCTTCCACCACTATAAGATCCCTCACCATTACTTTATACATAAAGTAAAGTACCAACTCTTGTACTTCCCTTTGAACCTGTCTTGGAAAGTTCTATTTTTTAATAACCTCAAAGAATATGAAAACAATAAACATCATAAAATAATTTTTTAATGTTTATTTTAACCCAATTTCAAAATTTTGAGCCATATATTCCTTACCAACATTAAAATAGGGATTAAAGTAAAGTAAATTAGTAAATTAGGTAGAATATTTCATTATCAACTTCAATCCTATCCCAAGGTCTATAAACTCTTAGTTTTCACCCCAAGAAGAGTTTTGGGATAGAAATGTTAAAAGAAGATATCCTAAAACCACTTTTAGGTCAACCATTACTCCTTCTTTGCCTCAATCATCACCTCTCACCATTGATGAGCTGCTCCTTCAAGTATAAAATTTTCTAGATGAACCTTATGCTACTTGGGGGTCTTGATATATACTCTTGAATATCTAATGAATACAACCAAACCAATCCATGGATTCTTGTAGAGAAACATCACCCCTAAAATTCAATGGGAAATGAAATTGGGAATCCCATATAACTTCCTCAATAATATGTTCTCTTCAAGGTTCCACCTTCCCTACTACTCGAAGTAGATGTATAAACCCATCTAGGATTTAAAAATCAACTTTTTTTCCTACCAAGTGGTGCATGCTCATATTCTACTTTTTGTAGATCTATAGGCATTTGATATGGATACATACTTTACATTCAAGTAAATAAGTACCAGAAATCACATTTTGCAGGACAAAGAACATATTGAAATAAAATAAGTATAGTAAATATCAGGATATATCCTCTACCCCAATCTCATTTTATTATCATTTTATAAAATATGAATCAATTTAAAAAATTTATAAAATCCTTTAAACTATCACTTTAAAAATAATAAAGGAAAATTAAAATAAACATAATAATAAAAAGGAATTCTCAAATCAAATGAATCAATTAATGGCTTATATTAAATTATTCATTATTAATAAATAAATAATAAAACACTATTTATTTATCATTGATTTTTTAGTTAATATAAACCTATGATTGATTCAAGCATGCACTTTAAACAAATATAAACAATTATAAAACATTTCATGTGATCCTACTTGTGTCTAGATATAGACACCTAATCATAATGTATCACTATGGGAAAATCAACCATTTGCGACGAGTTAGGGGCCCATCGCAAATAATATCTATTTGCGACGGGGGGGGGGACCCATCGTAAAAGTTTTGGCGCCAAATGCGTGCCAAACCACGGGTAGACGTATTTGTGACGAGTTCATATTCCCATCGCAAATGCCCAATGACAGTTTTTAGTATTTGTAACGAGATACTTGTCCCGTCGCAAATACTATGTTGGTAGGTACCCATTTACGACGGGACCCGTCACAAATGATTTTTTTCGATGGGACCCATTACAAATGATTTTTTTGACCAACTTTATTTAATGCGGGCAGTGGGAATTTGTGACAGATCCCGTCGCAAATGCCAACTATTTACGATGGGTTGACCGTCACAAATAAACCCGTCGCAAATAATCTAACCTATATATACATCCATCTGTTTTCCTCTCATTCCACTTCTTTCTCAACTTCCCTCTCTATCTCTTCTGAAAAATTTTCTTCTAAAATTTTCCCCAGTTTAAACTTTTAAACCGAAGCATAATCCGCGACTTTTATACTCCAAAGTTTCAGTTTCATGGTATTTATCTATTTTTTATTGTTTATTTAATTTATTTTATTTTAAATTATTTATAATTTTTGTTAGTTAGATGCAATTAAATTAAATTAGAATTAGATATTTGTTTTTGAGTATTTATTTTTATGAATAATAATGTCTAAGTGTTAATTATAAATAGTTAGTAATAAATAATAATTAGTAATAATTAGTAATAAATTATAATAATTAGTAATAAATTTTAACAATTAGTAATAAATTGTAATAATTAGTAATAATTGAAATAATTAGTAATAAATTGAAATAATTAGTAATAAATTGAAATAATTAGTATTAAATTGTAATAATTAGTAATAATTAGGATTATTGTTTTTGTAATAATTAGTAATAATTAGTAATAATTAGTAATAATTAGTAATAATTAGTAATAATTAGTAGTAAATTGTAATAATTAGTAATAATTAGTAATAAATTTTAATAATTAGTAATAAATTGTAATAATTAGTAATAAATTGTAATAATTAGTAATAAATTGTAATAATTAGTAATAAATTGAAATAATTAGTAATAAATTGAATTAATTAGTAATAAATTGAAATAATTAGTAATAAATTGAAATAATTAGTAATAAATTGAAATAATTAGTATTAAATTGTAATAATTAGAAATATTTAGGATTATTTTTTTGTAATAATTAGTAATAATTAGTAATAATTAGTAATAATTAGTAATAATTATTAATAATTAGTAATAAATTGTAACAATTAGTAATAAATTGTAATAATTAGTAATAAATTGTAATAATTAGTAATAAATTGTAATAATTAGTAATAAATTGTAATAATTGGTAATAAATTGTAATAATTGGTAATAAATTGTAATAATTGGTAATAAATTGTAATAATTAGTAATAAATTGTAATAATTTTTAATATATTGTAATAATTTGTAATAATTAGTAACAATTTGTAATAATTTGCAACGATTTCTAACAATTTGTAATAATTTGTAATAATTTGTAATAATTTGTAATAATTAGTAATAATTTGTAATAATTAGTAATAATTAGTAATAATTATAAATAATTAGAAATAATTAGAAACAATTAGAAATAATTAGTAATAATAAGAAATAATTAGTAATAATTAGAAATAATTAGAAATAATTTGTAGTAATTAGTAATAATTAGAAATAATTACAAATAATTAGAAATAATTTGTATTAATTAGAAATAATTAGAAATAATTAGAAATAATTTTTATTAATTAGTATTATTTTGTAATAATTAGTATTAATTAGCATTAATTAGTAATAAATTATAATAATTAGTAACAATTAGTAATAAATTGTAATAATTAGTAATAATTTGTAATAATTAGTAAAAAATTGTAATAATTTGTAATAAATTGTAATAATTAGTAATAATTTATAATAAATTATAATAATTATTAATAATTAGTAATAAATTTTAATAATTAGTAATAAATTGTAATAATTAGTAATAAATTGTACTAATTAGTAATAAATAGCAATAAATAGTAATAAATAGTAATAATTAGTAATAATTAATAATAATTAGTATTAATTTGTAATAATTTGTAATAATTTGTATTAATTTGAAATAATTTTGTAATAATTTGTAATAATTTGTAATAATTAGTAATAATTAGTAATAAATTGTAATAATTAGTAATAAATTGTAATAATTGGTAATAAATTGTAATAATTAGAAATAATTAGTAATAATTAGTAATAATTAGTAATAATTAGTAATAATTAGGATTAATTAGTAATAATCAACAATAATTAGTATTAACCATGATTAATTGGTATTAATTATGATTAATTATGGTTAATTAGTAATAATTAGGATTAATTTGTAATAATTATAAATATTCTGTAATAATTAGAAATAATTTGTAATAATTAGAAATAATTTGTAATAATTTGTAATAATTTGTAATAATTTTAATAATTAGTAATAATTAGTAATAATTAGTATTAATTAGGATTAATTAGTAATAATTAGTAATAATTAGCAACAATTAATAATAATTAGTAATAATTAGTAATAATTAGTAACAATTAGTAACAATTAGTAACAATTCGTAATAATTAGTAACAATTAGTAAGAATTAGGATAAATTAGTAACAATTAGTATGAATTAGTAACAATTAGTAACAATTAGGATTAATTAGAAATAATTAGGATTAATTTTTAATGATTAGAATTAATTAGTAATAAATTGAAATAAATTTGAGTAAATTGATAAAATGACACAATTTCCAGTGGATTGTCGACATTATTTTTGATTGACACCTCTGCTCCTTGAAAATTTATCCCCCTGAAATCAGTATAAACAATATTCTCTGACGTACATCAGAGAAAATTTTTCATTGTGATTTATGTTAGAGAAAGTTACAAGGAGGTGATCTGTCAGACTAAAGAGGATCTTTTTCTTGATGATACATCTCCTTGGAACTTATATGAGTGAAATCACTATGTAAAATATGCTCTGATATACGGATATGAATTTTCATATGCATGAGCATAGAGAGTAGCATGACGAGGCCTCCCTAATCTTTATCATCGTGCATACAAAAATAGATATTCATACATCACAACAAACTTTTCATAGATATTTTAGTTGCAAAAATTTGCAAGGGGATGAGTCATCAAGAAAAAAAGCTTCCTCCAATCTGTTGGAAATTATGCTACCAGTAATTAACAATAATTAGTAAAAAATACCTGTAATTAATAATAATTAGTGGTGATTAGTATATATTTTTATAAATGAGTGTAGATTAGTATAAAATCTTAAAAAATAGTATACATAACTATAAAATAATAGATATTATTATAAATTTATAGAAAAGAGAATTTAATTATCTTCTATTTTTTGAGTAGTGTTTATTTTATATCTAATTATACAATATAACTAATTATTTCATATTTTTTAGAAAAATATGAAACACAGAAGTTGAAAACAATCATTATTAGATGATCGTGCTTGGATAAATTAGTGCAGAAATCTAAATGGTTTTGGTTTAAATTCTATATATATTGAGGGTGTTCAAGATTTATTATCAATTGCATCATCATAACCAAAATTTGTTTCATAAGGGACAATTAAGTGTCCTTGTAAAAAATGGGCTCTGAGGACATATGAAACATTTGACAACGTTGGAAGTCATTTATTACATTTTGGTTTTCAACCATATTATGTTTTCTGGTATCAACATGGTGAACGCAATTCCAGAGAAGATACTAATAATTTGGTTCCGAATTCTGCACGATTTCAAAATTTAGTACATGATGTGGCAAGTACATCTTTTCAACAAATTGAAACTTAGGATGATATTGATTTAACTCCTAAGTTGGAACCATCTCATTTATATGAGTTGTTGAGGTCTGTTGAGGATGAATTATATCTTGGTTGCAAGATAAAAAAGTATGAGTTAGTTGCTAAATTCATGGCTATTAAATCAGATAATGGAATGCCAAATAGTTGTTTTAATTATATATTCTCTTTGTTAAAAATACTATTACCTGAAGGAAATGTGTTTCTTGAAAATTTCTATGAGAGTAAGAGGCTGGTTTGTAATCTGGGTCTTGGTTATCAGAAGATTCATGCATATTCAAATGACTACATCTTATATTATGGTGAAAATGAGTCGTTAGATAGTTTTCATACATGTGGGAAATAAAGGTATAAAGAAGCTAAAACAGGGAAGTATGGATTTGTTCTTGTAAAATAATTGAGATATTTCCCACTCACACCCAGATTATAGCGTTTATTTGTGTCTCAAAACATAGTATCATTGATTTCATTGCACAAAACCAACATTTCAGCTAGTAAAAGATTAAATTATCCCTCTGATGGTGATTCATGGAAACATTTTTACCAAGTTCATATGTATTTTTCTTTTAAAGGCCAAAACATGTGATTGGGTCTTTCTACTAACGGTTTTTGTCCATTTGGTTCTTACGATAGTTAGTAATCATGTTAGCCTATCTTTATAACTCCATACAATTTACCTCTATGGATGTTGATGAAGGAACCATATATCTTTTTGACCTTATTAATTCTATTTCATCTGAAAAAGAATATTGATGTTTATTTGAAACCATTGATTGATGAGTTAAATTCACTATGGAGTAATGGTGTCAGTACATATGATGTTACTACGAAACAAAACATTATACTGAAAGCTACATTGATGTGGACAATTAGTAACTTCCCATCATATGGAATGTTATATAGATGGAGTACACATGGTCCAAAATCATGTCCATACTGTATGAGAGAAAACAAATAATTTATTCTCATTAATGGAAAAACATTATTTTTTTGACTGTCATCAATTTTTTTTCCAACCGATCATCTTTTTCAAAGAAGCAAATATCATTTCAGAAAATGAACAATTGAAAAAGATAGACCTCCAACAATGATCTCAGGTACAAAGTTAAAATCAATTGTCTCTTCATTACCTCCCATCACATTTGTACCAACAATAAATCAACAAAAAATTGATGGTTTTGGAAAAGAGAGCAATTAGATAAAATGGAACATTTTTTAGGATTGTACATATTGGTCTAATTTTTTGGTCTATCACATGTTGGATGTGATGCATATTGAGGATAACTATTTTGATAATTTTTTTCATACAGTTTTGGATACACTGGGTAAGATCAAAGATAATGTAAAGGTATAATTAGATATTGCCCAAATTTTCAAGCGACCAGAAGTTGAACTATTTGAAAATATCAGATCACAGAAGTTAATGAAGCCAAAAGTATATTATAAACTTTCCAAAGAGATTCACTTATTATTTTTTAAACGGATTAATTATTTGAGACTTCCATATGGTTATGCTTCCAATTTGGGTAGATGTGTCAGAAATGGTCATATTACTGGATTGAAAATTTATAACTATCATATTTTAATGGAAACACTTCTGCCAATTGGATTAATAGGTTTGTTAAATACTATTATTTGGGATGCGCTAACAGAAATACTATATTTTTTTTTTCGAGAAATTTGTTCATCGATAACAAACTATGATGTAGTAAGAAAACTGTAATAAGATGCCATTTTCATTTTATGTAAACTGGATAAAATCTTCCTGTTAGGTTTATTTGACTCAATGGAACATTTGATATTAAAATTTCCACATGAAACAAAATGTGGAGATTTGGTACAATTTTAATAGATGTACCCATTTGAGAGATGCATGAAGAAATTGAAAAAAAAAGTATATAACAAAGCATCAGTTGATGGCTCAATTGCAGAATCTTATTCACAAGAGGAAATTTATTTTTTCTGCTCTCATTAATTTAAATCTAAATATCCCTCAAAACAAAATTTCATGAGTTATAATGAGGAAAATGTTGAAGATGACATGTGAAATAAATTATCATTTTTTAATCAGCCTAAACTTTGGTTCGGTATCATAGAGCTCATACATATATTCTACTCAACTATAAAGAAATGAAACCATTTTTAATGTGAGTGCTCCTATCACTTATTATATAATTTTTATTATAGTACATTAATACTATTTTATTTGTAGGTTATATGATAATAATATCAAGAAACAATTCCTAGAAATTACAACAGCTGCTCTTGAAGAATGTTGTCAAAAAAAATTTCCTACTGGTTTCAAAAACTGGTAACATAAATTATTTTTTATTTCACATAAAAAATAAATTTAATACTTGTTATAGTGATAATTGTTTTAAAAATTTTCAAGTATCTGAACATGCTGATAAAATTGACAATCAATTGTGTGTATTGAGTAACCCTCCATCCAAAATGGTTAAATATTATAATGTATATATGGTGAATGGTTTTCAATTTCATACACATGCATATGAGGAATAAAAAAAATGAATAGTGGTGTTTATTTGAAAGGATCTCATCATAGAGAAATTGAAGTTGACTTTTATGGCATGCTGGAAGAAATCATTGAACTTTGTTATCTAGGAAAACATTACATAACAATTTTTAAATGTCAGTGGTTGGATACTGAGAGAGGCTTGTATGTTCATCTAATCCATAGAATTTTTTATGTTAAATATAAAAGTCTTCTTGCAGTAAATGAACCATTTTTATTAGATCATAAGGCACATAAAATTTATTATGAAAATTACTGTGCTACTTTAAAGGAGTTGGGTGATAGGTGTAGTATAATAAAAATTAAATTTATAGAGAATCAGTTTACTGAAAGTGAATGTGGTGCTACTAAAGTGAAAGGAATTGAAATTTTTCAAGAGACTACTTCAAATCCATCTTTTTTACAAAGAGACATGGATATCATTGTTGACACCTCACAATTAAGGGTCGATGGTGATGATGATGTTAATGATGTTACAAATGAATTTTAAATGACAAGATATGATTAAAATAAAACTAATATAGAAATTGATAATGCTGAGGAGGAAGATGAATACATTAGCATCGACAACTATGAAGATGAGGATGAAGATAGACGTTGACACAATTAAATGCTGTTTATAATCATATATAATATATGTATATATATAATAGTTATTTTCAACTATTTTCTAACAACAATCATTTCATGTTTCAGATAGACGAGGATCTACATCATTTGTTACATGAGTTTGATCTAACTTTGGATGAGTAGGAGGTCAGATCATCCAAACCTTAGACTAATACCAATTCAGTGGGCACTCAGAGGGGGCATGGTCCTAACTGACTGGTGATTCCTGAACCTATCCCCAAGAAACATCCACATCTTGGGTTCAATACATGCACATAGAGGTATGTTTACCTATGTATTTTAGTCAGTTTTCATTAATTTATTTATATTCTAATTGTTTGATTAATTATTCTTTTTTTCCATAGATTTATGCATATAGATGTTAGATAGTGGAGTGTTATATTGAAAAATTATTTTTCAGATTCATGGGTGTCATGGGATCAAATTCACATTGATGTAAAACACCGCGTGTTCGAGCATTGGATGGTACGTAAATAAATAATATTTATTTTTAAATTAATTTAATTAATAACTTGATATACTAAATTAGTTGTAGGGTTTATAATATCCCATTGATGAGAGCATGCATGAGGCTATCTAGAAGGCATGGTAGAGAGCTATGCATCCACGTTGCACTCAGTTTTTGCATAATTTGAAAAGGAAATCAATGGAGAAAGCAGAACTGAAATAGTTTGATGAGACATGTCGCATCCACCGACATGATTATATTTCATCTTAGGTTTGGGATAGAATATGAACACACTAGTTGAGTAGGAGGTTTCAGAGTAGATCATCAGTAGGTCGACAAAATCAGCGAAGACAGGAGGTGACACATCGAGTTGGTAGTCATACATTTAGTATGCATAGGGAGAATATGGTAAGTAATTTTTTTTAAATACTGTATATGACTTTAAATGTAAACAGTTTACTTTATATTCTTATAGGTAGTCATACATCCCGATATTATAGAGTATGACGTTTATAGGATGATGTATAGTGATAAAGCCACTTGAGATATTAGAGGTGCTTAACAGGGTCATATTATGGTCAGTATAATTTATTTTTGAGTTTTAAATTTATCTACAAATAATATTTTAACTATTTTAATTTTAAATTGAAATTGAAGGAGTCATATGATCCTACGACGTCTCAGACACATGGTGAGAGTCAAGCCGAGACCGATAGTCAGACTAGTGCCCCCAATTTGATGAGGCAACATGGATATAGACGACCCAATATACCTTCAAGAAAGACCGAGTTGTTAGTATCAGCTCTCGATTGACCCTTGGGGGTTATTATGACACCTCGGTGATGTTAGATTCCAGCTCGAGAGGGGATCACAGAGAGTCATCATCATCTCATGCACAATATGAGTAGTGCGAGCTCAGAGTGAGCTTATAGAGACTATGCATAGGGAGTAGAAGCAGATGTGTAAGTGGTAGCAACAACAGCATGTAGAGTTCCTACGACCACAACATCAGGAGATTCAGGATGAGATGTGTCGATGGCGACATCAATAGGAGTAGGAGCAGATAGAGTACATGTGACATCTGACTCACAGTTTTTGATGGAGTTCTCTCCACCATCTCCACCAGATCCTCTAAACGACCCTCCCCCTCTGTGATCCAGATGACCCTCCCCCTGAGTGATGTATTTTTATTTTATAATGAAACATTTGAATGTATTTTTTCTAATATTAACTATTTAAAGTTTTAAATAGTGATTTTTTTATATTTCCTTGAATATTATAGTTTTTATTATGTATTTAATTTTTTTTATTATATTTATTATTTTATTAATTAATATATCTTTATATTTTTGAGAATACCCAGGTTTTTATTATATTACAAATATTAATATTATTATTTCATTTATATTAATATTATACTATTATTGTTACTAATATTATTTTATAATTAATTTTATTTTAAGAATATTAATATTAAATAGAGTTAAAAAAAATGCCGAACCTTTTCGTGATGATGCCACTGCCCATTGGAAATAATAAATTTTTGTGATGGACCATTGTAAAAGGTAATATTTGAGATTCCCTTTTCCGCAATGGGCCATTTGCGATAGGAACCTATCGCAAATGGTCCGTTGCAAAAATCCATTTTTTCAGTAGTGTATGAGACTCAAAGAAAGAAATCTAATTCCCAGAAGAAACCAAAATAAAACATGGATTACCCTTGGTAACTCAAGCTTCCACTATAATTATACGAGTAATGAAAATTTATGGATTACTTTTTGAGTCCCAATAATCTTATCTCCTGGATACTCTCAATCCCACTACCCCTTAATGAGATCTGATACCGTTTTGTAATGACACAATTTAAATTACTTATTGATCAAAACTAGTTCACCACATCACATAAGGTGCACTTCAGAATCACCAGTGGTCTGTGTAAACAATATTGGATGATATATATATAATTTAGTGGGAATAAGTTTTAACTATTTATTAATTAACCTAAACATGGATAGTACCACCTAAAAACCAACATGACCACTCTAGATTATCGATATATTGAAAATAATAGCATGTTTGACAAGGGTACCTATACACTAGGTTTACCTATTTCACCTGAATAATAATATATATAAAAAATAAAAATGTAAATGTAAATCTATACAAAAATAGTACAAAAAACCATATAAACTATCTACTAGAGGAAACTATACATAATTGAAATATATATGGATAAAGAAAAAAATGAGCACTAAATAGTTCCATGTAAAGTATCCCACGATTTATAGTCTATAATGAAAATCCATGGACATCCCAACACCCTGAGTCAAAAATCCCAAAAAGATCTGATCTGTCTCCCCACTTCAAATCCTATGTATTCCCATGATCAAATTCATTTCATTTCCCTAGATCATGCAAAACAAGATCTACACACATCTCAAAGGGACATGTGTAGAGTGTGAGTAAATTGTTCCAAATAGGCAGTTACTAATAAAACCCTACTAACCAATCATAAAATCATATGCATTCAATAAAAACATAAAGTAGGTAGTGTAATAAATAGATAATTAAAAACCTATTTCATAAATGGGCGATGAACTATATTACTAAAAAACTACGAGAGTTAATTGTTGGTTCTAAAAAATCCACCAAGGAATTGAATTATACTTTCCTCAATCCATATTATGAATCCATGTTCGTAAACCTATACATCAATGAATATCTATGGATATCAAATTCAGTTCCCAATACATATTCATAAAGAGTAACCACTATATATAAATAAAATTCAAGTCACACCATGGCCAATCCCAAAGTAGTTTCCATCACATAAATGAATTTAGGGAATTCCATGGCATATCACAAAAAAATTTCATGGTATCACAATACCTATCCCAATATACACACATAAATATAATTTTTAACTAGATTACACATTCCCATGGGTATCTGGAGTACCCACACACCAATAATTATTCCCTTATACATGATCTATAGAGCCTACAAATAATTCTATAAAAATATCCCCATTTATATATCCCTAGTATATCAAATAATTACATTGGTATCATTGTCTATTGTGTGAATCACCTGCATAACTCTCTTATCCATAATAGTCACAAGTTAACAAAAAAATATTGGGAACAACATGAATACCACAAGAATAATAATCTACATTTAGAATCATTTTAATACATCAAATAATCCACTAAATCATAATCAATGGAATGAAAAATGATAAAGTATAATCAAATAAAAAGGAATTGATATTTTTTAAATCAATTAATGTCAAAACTAAAGTTTTGAAAAAAAATATTTAAAGAAAACAAAACTTTCTATTTTAGGTTCTCTCCACCCCATGATACAATTATCATTCTCACTCTGATAATATGAAAGAATAGGAGGGGATTCTTACCAATTTCTACACTGAACCAAATACCTAAACCCAAAGAAGGAAAATATTCCACCACTTGAGGGTTTATATGAATCTAGGTTGGTGG
The DNA here is from genome assembly GCA_963277665.1 of Viscum album. Lineage (NCBI taxonomy): Eukaryota > Viridiplantae > Streptophyta > Magnoliopsida > Santalales > Viscaceae > Viscum > Viscum album. The sequence continues at coordinate 157,073,883 of OY728147.1, forward strand.
AATATGAATATTTAGACCCTACCCTAATAAGAAATTGAAATCTTATGGAAAGAGAAACATTATTACCCCAAGAACACTAACTAAATGATATTTATTCATCTTTATAAAAAAAATACAAATTAAATTATTAATTTTTGAAGCCCATGTAAAAGTTAAATTTAGGGATTTCAAATTAGAGTAAGAGATTACTAAAATATATAAGTAGAGTGATTCCCTTACCTAGAGTTATTGAAAGGAATGAAATTAAAGTAACATGATGAATTCCATATCAAACTTGAGCAAGGATTCTACTTGGGAGAAGAGAGGGTTGAGAGGAGGTATTGAGAGGGAGAAATAGAGTCCTAGAATAGAAAAAATACCAATGGAATTAGTTTAAAAAGGTTTTAAAAATTTATCTTAAAAAATGAATACTTTTCACCACTTAGAACCCACCATAACTTTAGAGAGTTATCACTTAACATCCAATGGACACCAAAGTTCCAATGGACTCTTTGTGGTTATCTATTAGGATTATGGTGCTCTTGATAGACCATCTATTATCTCCTATTTCACTTTATCCTCTATATCATTTTCACTTTAATTATAAATATATCAATATTACAAATTAATTAATTTAACACATAAAGAAGAAAAAATTAAAAAGAAAAACTAACTCAAATGATTGGGGTCAGTACATGAGTGATAAGGTCAAAAAATAAATAGAATATTAGCCCAAGGTATTATGTGCCTTTTGGTATATAATTTGTTCAATCCATTTAACCTCTATAAAGTATATGATGTACTCTATGTTTCACTTATAAGGAAGTACATACCATACCTAGAATATTTACTTAGAATTGAATAAATAAAATTAGAATAATATTTTCCATGTGATGAAGATTAAATCCATATTTTTTACTATTGAGAGTATGTATAGTGTAATTAGATGAATCACCTGGTTAGGTACTCTATATGAATAAAAAATTTAGTGAGTAAAAGTGGGAGCTTGAGAAACTGATGATAAATATTTATCCATATTTTTCCATGGATTAATGTACTAATTTAATTTTGAGGATGAAATAATTTTAGGGGGAGAATGTAAGAACCATGTTTTTTCATAGATATATAAATAAATATAAATTCATGCATCATATTTATCACAATAAAAATAAAATATTTTTATTACTTTATAATAATCTTGTAAAAATAAAAAATATACATTCACATAAACTATTAGAAATTAAAGAGGATAATAAATACTAATAAACATCATGAGTAAAAAAATATAATTCTATTGTCTAGTAGTCTTAAAATAATCATAGTTATAAGAACCAAAATTACTAAAAAGAAAAAAAACTAGAACTATGTTAATCATTTTTAAAAAAATAAAAAGAAGACGAGTGGTTTTAATATTGGAATTAAGTAATTTTATAGGGAAGTTAATTTAGAATATAGATTTTTTGTAATATCCCTAGATTGGAAAGTATCCATACAACTTATTTTAGTTACCACATGACCTCAAGAACACCACCCCATATTCCAGAGGATGTCAACTTATATAAATTGTTGGATAAGATCTTGTGGGGAGACAATACCCTTGGTATAATCATGAACAATATAAAAAATATAACCATAAAAAATATCAACATAAATGAATTATGGAATCATAGTTTAAGGATAACCATATAATTATTATTCACTCATGAGATACCATAATTAATTCCATGTCAGTCATACATCACAAAAAGGATCACCCAATGGATCAATCAGATACATGGTACAAATCTAAGAAGGAATAAAATAATAACTTGTGTTAGGGACCTTTAACTAACCAAAAATCCAAACATAAGTTTTGCACATACATTGAGGTTCATGTTCAGGGTGTGACAATAATAATCAATAGGACACTAATAACTGGGACTCTAATATAAAACACAGTATATGTTCATTAATTTAAAATTTGAAATGGAAGAATTAAAAATCACATGAATCACACATGTCATACCATCAGGTGCTCATAAATACACCTTGATGGTCAAACTTTACCAATTTTGGTCAGTGCTAGAATTTTGGTTTAAGATTATTTGTTACAAGAATTCAGATGAAGTTTATCAGTGCTTAATTGATAGGAATCAGGTTGCACAGATCCATTCCATGCACACTAATAGACATTTGGTGGTTATAATCCACTCCATTATATATTATAGGCATTAGGAAGCCCACATCAATCCTATGCATGATCATTAGTATTAGGAGGTTAGTTTTCTTCTCATTCAATCAATGATACTCTTTAGTAATTTCCATCTTGGTATGTGAATAATTATCCAACATTCAACTTATAAATCTCAAAAATGCATCGGTAATACCCTACTCATAGTCAAATAATGGTTGTAAAAAGTGCAACCTATCTATATCTTTTAGGTATTGGGTGATTGGTGTCAAAATTATCATGAATGTAATAACCTAAAATATAACCTTTCTCTACCCTTCCAAATCCTAATAGAAACAACATATACATCTCAAATAATCTAGAGATCACCCAAATAACCTACCCAACCTCTTCATCCATCCCTTGGGTTAATTAGAATCCCATAACAATATAAAAAATATTGATAAGTAATCATAATCATGAGCCATGACATATCTAATCCTATACCATGATTAATTACACATCACACATCATGCGTTATGTATATTAAAATACCCCTCTCATATACATTGTCTAACAACATATCACTCATCACATTTATCAAATATCCTCACAACTAAATATAGGACCAGTCATCCTAGGCCTAGTTTACAACTATCATCCACTATGCCTCAGATAAATACCCTTAGTCCATAACTCATTTACCATGTCTAATGTATAAGAACATACCTAACAATTTATAGCCAAAAAATACCCCACCATTAATAGTTCATCACTTATAATCATACCATAACACCCATTGTCTATACCACCATTCTGTGTTCACTCCATGATTCACTCATTAAAAGTTCATTCTACCAATAAGGCCTAACCTGAACCATTTTATATAGGAACTTGTAAGAAGAATCCATAATTTTATGGATAACACACTAATATAAAATTGGTATAACTCAGTTTAAAATCATTCTAGGCCTTTCATGGATTCTATTGATAATACTAGTGTAACCTATAGGTTACCAATATTAGATAACACAAATCCCCTAAGGTTTCTTAATAAAAACATTACTTTAATCACCAAAATACTACCATTTTAGGTGAAATAAAAAGGTTACTAGAGTCATTTATCAAGATTGGACACACTTTATAGGTACCTTTTATGAATATACCCCAAGTCTCATTACAAATCTAAGTCACAAATCATCCCTAACTCAAGAGTGAACATATAAAATATCTTTCATGAATCTAATAGGTCATGTTTAATTCCCATAATCACTTAAGATTGTTTATCTACCACTCATGGGGGTCACACCCACTTACCCTAGGTTCCACTTCACACATCACATGTATTTACATATAAAGTAATTAAATTAGGTTCCACAAACCTTATCATGAAGTTCTTATTTTCATGATGCTTACTCTATCCATTGTAGAGCACCATCATTATCCACAAGATCTTATATCAACAAATGACTAAAATAATTAATTATAATATAATTAAAATTAATTTCAAAATTAATCCATATTTGATATAAACGGGAAACACTCACTAAGTGAACCTAACTTGCTATAATCCTATATAATTTTATGAAAATGGATCCCAGTGCACCCCCAAGATTATTGTAGAAAAAATCCCCAAATTAACAATCTAATTTACTATCTAGTTTTACCCAAAACTTTATAGAAATAAAAGAACAAATAATTGAGTGTTTTACCTTGATAAAAATATAAATAAATGATGTGTGTTCATAATTACCAATACTCCTATATACACCATAAAAAATATCCCCATCACTGTGATGTGATTTCACCATTTTATAGTGAAATCAATCCAAATTCCCATGAAAAATCTAGAAAAAGTCAAGGGAAACTAATAGAGAAGTAAATGGAGATAAAGAAGGTAAGAAAATTACCAAATATGATATATCAACTCTACAAAAACCATCTAGGTTCATTAAATGAGAAGGTAGGATAAAGGATTTCAAAGTGAGATACACTTTCTAGTCATGTATCCATCCCCAGTAAGAAAACCCTAAAGGGATTCTTAATAGAATCCCTAGAAAAATAAAAAAGCCCCCATATAATACACGGGTTGGACCAATACACTAAGACACTGATGGACCCCATTGGAGTTATGGTGAGCCATTGGGTACTTGGTTCCCATTACCTAACACTCGATGATGGAGTTTATAGCCACTAGACAACAATGAGAAGCCTAATAGACTATACTTGGGTTTTAGTGGGGTTTTATTATAGACTACCATACTCAATCCTCTAATTTTATGATATATTTTCCACCTTCAAATTTTCATGATTATATCCAAGTCCAAAAAACTCTATTAAAACTCCCATGATATATAAAAATGATTTCCACATCGATTTGACATCAAAATTAATTTCAACCCAACTTCCACTCCATATAAATCCACCATCTCTCAGTTCTAATACAACCTAATATAGTGGTTTATTTAAAACTCAAAAATATAGATTTTATGATCCTAAAGAATAATACTTATGTATCTCTAATGAATCACACCACCTAATATGGTTTGATTCATTCTTCTTAACCTTGGGTCTTATACTAGTTATATTTGTTTTTCTAAAACACTTAAACCAGAAAGACTATATTTTATCCATAAGTCCAATTCTGTAACCCATAACATATATAAATTTTCCCTTTGATAACATTTTAGAGTAGAACTGTGATTCACTATACTCGATTATGTGTAAAAATAAATAGTTGGTGAACTACTCTACCTACTACCTTTGATAATTACAAGGACCACACACTAAAACACCAGTTAATTCATATACTTAATAATGATGTCCCAATACCAACTTTTTTTATAAAAAATCCACTCAATAATGTATTACTACCATGGTTTATGTCATTAGTTTTCAATATATCTTTGTCGAATCTACACTACATATGAGAATTTCCAAATAATATCTTCCCAAAAGTCATCATCTCTAGGCTAAGACCAAGTCTTTCATGAGAATACCCACTTTTTTGAAAAGTCATCATACTCTCCCATGAGTGAAAAAATTACCTATTCGGATAACCATATTATTCAATTTCATGAATTTCATATTCATTAGTTACCAAAAATACTAACTATACTAGAGATTCACTAATTAACACCTGTATTTGGGTATTTATGCTAACTTGTCACACATTTTCTTCCTATATCTAAGCACCAAAAAAAATCTCAACCACTAATTAGTTGAGTTTTACATGCATGTCATTCCCAATGTTCACTATAATTTTACTTAAACAAAGGTTTTACCCATTAAAATCCATTGGTGTTATTACCACCATAGTATTTCCCTTATCTATATTATATGAGATCCAATCTACTTGATCCCATAATTACCCAACACTATTTCCTATAATCCATGAACATTGTTACCAATATTCCTATCCCACAAGACTTGATATAGATATATAGATATCATGGTTCTCTATGATACTAGGTTTTTTATCACTGATGATACATCACCAATGCACCAAATTTTTGATGAATATCTCTCATATAAATGAATCCAATAACTTACACCTATCTCTCTCTCATTCACACCCACTGAAGACTTTACAAAACCTTTTGAGGAGTCTCATATTCTCTGTTGGTTTCTAATATCACTATAGTTGAGATGTTATTCCAATTTACTAACCACCACATCAAGCTACATGTCCCATTGGAATCCTGTAAAACCCATCAATCATCTTAACACCTTTCACATTCATCAAGAGATCACATATCATGCCCATACGAGTTGACTATCTCAGCTTAACCATGGAACTCATGACCCCTTCATTCATAACACAAGAGTACCACATAAATCTAATTTATTTTAACAGTTATACAATAATCCACTAGTTCTCAGTTTTTAATCCATTCTTAGAGAAAATTTTACTCTAACCCTCTATCCTTATCTCTCACACACCATAAAATCAAAGGGTTAACTCCCTCATTCATTACATGGTCAAGATGAGGTGTCTCACACCATTCTCTAGGTTGTCTCATACCCAATCACACCGCAAGGGTGACCTTTCACTAAAGGCTCTTTGTAATTCCATGACTTAACTCCAAAAAATTAGGGAACTAAAGATTATTGATTTTTATCATAACCTCATGTTCCCAAAGACTCATCATCATCATCTTGTTAACATGTCTCAGATTATATAAAAGGATGATCATGAATAAATCAACTCTAAGATCACTATTTAAAGGTTGATCTTAGGTCATCCTATTCCAAAACCCACTCTCTTATCCCCATGAAAAGAGGGAGTTTGAAGAACCATCCTCACAATGGTCCTCGACTACCATGGATACAGATCAAATTCTATCCAAAATAGAGTATACACTCCCATATTACCCTTATATAAAACTCAACTCATACCATCATGAGTTGATGCTATCGATCCTAAACTCACACACCTAACACATTTTTGAGGTATTACACATGACTAAGCAATTAATTTTACCATAGGTTACCCACATTTAATTCCCATGACATGAAACATCTACCCATGCTTCCCATATCAAATTACCGATGTTCCTCGAATAACCCCTCTCTTAGTCTATTCCATATATTACAACACAAATTAAGTAAAAAATAGTAAAATTATCCTCCTACTCTACTAATACACTCAAATCACACCATACTAAGTCATTATATATCATCACTATAAAGTCTTTTTAATAGTATAAAGATCATGTGCCTCAGATCAGTTATAACTCCAAAAACATCACCTATGATTTAATACTCACATAACTTAAGGAAAAACCATATTACAACACCCCCACTATTGGGATCTAATTCAAATCATTGTATCCACACACCCATGTTACCTAATCTATATTCATCACCAAATTCATGTATATATCACAAAAATATCTCTATCAAGTGACATGTATCAATAAATTCTTCATGATCGAGTTTGGTTAATTAATGTGATATTAAAAATTTATTTAGTAAAAAACTGAAAAAATTAGTATTGATGTTTTAAATAACTAAATTCTATTTTTGAATCACTTTTTCAATTACATACAAGTATTCACAAGTCATGCGAACCTATGTACCAACTATGATTCATTTATGAATGCCTATTTACACTATAGACCATAAGTAAAATAAAAAATTTCAACTCATAAATATAATAATTCATCAAATATATCAACTATAATAGTTAAAAATAGTAACCAAAATACTAAATCCTTGGTAATGTGGTCCATTATTTTGTGATCCATACATAAATAAAACATCTATACAAATCTATGACCAATCCTATCTTCATATACCAATCCCAAATTAATAAAAAAATATTTCAATTATATGTTACCATATTGTAAGATCCCTACTCTAGTCACAACCTACCTATATCATCTCGTTTTTTTATAACATAACGTTCATTCCATTACAAAAAACTGAGGATCTTTAAGGTCTAGTGTCTTGGAAACCAGGAACACAATACATGAAAACAACATAAAACATTCTTCTTAAACACTTGAAAGGCTTCTCCTTAAGTTCATCCTAGGTTCATTACTGCATCTCATAACCTGGGAACATACATCAAAAGAAAGGGTGAGCAGAAGGCCCAGTAAGGGAAACAAGAGGAACATTTTACATGTGAACTTGAGATACTTCAATAAGGACATGAAAAGAACTTTAAGGCATGATAAAGAAATCATGAGGCATTTCATAATAAAAACAACATTTTCCATAACTTGAAGATGTGGCTACATCATTTAACATAGACAATCATGAACATATCACCAAGGTCCATCCCCAAGGTGTCATTTGAAAATTACCAAGGTTATTCACCAAGGTATCGTGAAAATTGTAATCTCTAGTGGTTACATCATTACCCAATGCATTGGAGCGCTATCAGGGCGCACCCTTAAATTTGACTTTATTATCATGTGATCCACATATATCATCATCAAACGTTTCATAAATAACCCACATAGCATAAAATAAATGGGTTTCATTTCATAATCATAACATTTTAAAAACTGCTTTAAAGACATGATCTTTACGTCACTTTAAACCCACGGAAAGGGAAAGCGGGTCTCATGTATGTAAATCACAGAATTTAAAATGGAACATTTTGATATATATGTGAATAACCTTGTAGAAATAAGAGCTTTGAGTATTCACTTTATAACATAAAATAATTTTGAGAAAAGAGAGAGGTATTTTGAGACGAAAATTCTGCAGCATAACAGCTATGTTACAAGGTTTTAGAAAACATTGGAAAGAGAGGGGACATGGGTCACCCACTCATAAATGATCCATAAAATAGTAGGGGGAATGAATATGAGGTATTTAAGAACATGGTAATAAAATTTGAAAGATATACCATATGAAATGAAAAACATGGAAGTGAGACAAAAATAAGATTTCTCTTATGAAAATTCGGCAGCCTAACAGCGTCACTTAACTTCAATAAAAAAATGATTTGACAAGTTCAAATAGGGTCCCTAATAATATGATCATAATAGATCAGTATTATAGATATAGAGATCATACCCCAACATAATAAAAAGGAACTTGAAAGACTTGACATGAAAATCGAACTTGAAAAATGAGAAGGGTGAAAGAATCCCTTAAAAATTCGGCAGCCTAACGGCGTCACTTAAACTTTCATAAAACGAAATGATAAGAGTAAGAGGGGATCTCTCATCATATAAAAATGAAAAGGGCAGAAAGAGGAATATAAAAGAACATCCTATCACATAAGAACATGGAGCATAAAGGGAATGACATAAAAAGGATTACATGAAAAGAAAGAGAGAGGTCGGATCCCTTACCTTAAAACGTGACTCTTGAAACTCAAAGGTTTGGACCTTGAGGGCTTGGGGGTACCTTGGTAGGACTCCTTGGGAGGTAAGGAGACCAGAACTTAGTTGGGGGAGAGTTGGGAGTGAAAACTAAAGGAGGAAAGGGTGGGTATTTTTAGGGAAAGTGAGGGGACAAGGCATTAATGGCCAAGGGACACCTCATTAGTGGTTTTGGCAAAACCATGGGCTTGCCCATGGTATTGGCCCATGGTATTGGCCACTTGGGACACCTCATACCTTATATTACTATTAATAATTCGACCATATTTAATATATACTTAATACATAATTTAATGATGTCATTAAACACCCGTAACTTAAAAACTATATTTTCACTATTCATCAAAAATTCAACTTTCTCAGAATAATCCCAAAATTTCACCTTAACCAAATATCAATGCTCTGATTTAAAAAATGAAATCCATTTTATAAAAATAATTTTCTAAATATTTTTAATTTAATTTTTAAATAAAAACACTATTCATCGAAAATTCATTTTTTTCAGAAAAATCCCCAAAAATTACCTTAACATAATATCGATGCTATGAGTTCAAAAATAAAGTCCTTTTTATAAAAATAATTTTCTAATAATTTTTTAATTAAATTTTTAATTAAAAAAAACTATTCACCCAAAAAAACTAATACCTGACTAATAATTTATGAAACCGTTATTTACCCATTTTATTGAATCACATTACTTAATCAAAGTGCCTAGCTTATTTTAATACTTTCTTTAAGTGAGATTACTAATCCATTTGGACACATTATTAATCCTAATCATAAAATCACTATTCATAATTTACTATTCATCAAAAATCAAGTCGATCTTATTAGACTCTAAATTTCGTACTGAACATAATTGTAGAAGACCATTTTTTGAAAATCATTACACATTTTTAATTATTTAGGGTTTACATAAACATATTTAAAATATCTTTTTTCTAAAATTCATCAAAAATATGCATACTATATTTATCCGGTCATTTGAAAATTCATAAAAGAAATCGAAATTTTTATTTAAAATAAAGGATTACACAAGACAGTTACGGTCTCCTTACATAGCCCCTTATCACAACAGCATAGGACCTAAGTGTAAGGTGTGCTAAGGTGAGAGAATCCGAGGGAGGCTCGGCCAAAATCGCACGAGTAGTAATTTCTATCAGTTTGAACTTCTCGCGAAAGCGATCCCGTTCTAGATTTATACGATGAAGTTCAGCTTGGGTTTGGTCCAGAGCAAATCCCAGTGGTGCTACCTCCTTCCCAAGTTCTGTTAGATGGGCTTCGATCGGTCCAAGACTACTGGGTGAGGCCATCAAATCTTCTTTCTATATTAATTAACCAAGATTGCTTGTATTTAGAGACAATAGTCAAAACGTTTAGTTTCCAGCGGACATATTGACCAATGGTCAAATAACAGTCAAAACCCAACAGTCTCATTTTAATTATACTCATGTTACCAAATGAAACATTTTTGTTGAGTATAAAAATAACACATAAAATTAGGAAAAAATATTTATTTAAAATTTCGGGTCGTTACAATCTTCCCCCCTTAAGAAATTGCGTCCTCACAATTTTTAAAATTGGGTTTTGAAATTTCATTGAAAGTCCCACATCGGAAAAGGAGTCAATAAAACTATTACTTTAAAAGAAAGAAAGGGAAGTACAAAGGTCACCCGAGTTAACCCACAGTAGGATTCCATGTAGGAAAACATGGACATAGAGGAGAAAAAAGGGTCATGTTCTGAGGGAGAGTGATAGAGAACATGATTAGGAGAAAGTTAACCATGAGAAAATCCCAAACTTATGATGTGTGTAAACGGTCTTTGATTACCTAGTAGGAAACGTAAACCAACAACATTTTTGTTTTACGTTTCTTTTCATAATTTTGAGGAATTAATTTACTACATAGAACAAAAACATAAGAAAATATATCTACCTTCAAGTAGAGTTTCATCCTTTAATAAGTCCCTACCAACACTAATATTTTCTCCAAATGATGAGAATTCAAAAACACTTGGTCTCATAAAAGCACAAGAATCATCTTCTAGAGAATCACATAATCTACAAAAGATTAACTATCTATTTCTTCTATCTTTAAACATTATCCCAAAAATAGAAAGGTTAAGGTAAAACAACTCTTCAAAAAGAAAGAATCCCATAGGAATGGAAACTACTTATAAATCTTCAAAGTTCCATGGTACTACCCAAAGTTCATCATAGACCATTCCATAAATAACGGTCCTTAAAATTCCTAAAAATAAACCAAACTAAGATTGAAACCCAAATACAAGAAGGATTTGATAACATAGTCTTCCAAAACCACTTCATTGTTCATCTCCAGACAACATCAACCACTCCTAACATCTTATAACAAAAGTATCTAACCTAAACATATTTTACCCAAGATAGGTTAATCATTCCCATAAGTAACCTAAATTACTATAAGTCCACCTTAAATTCATCAATTCTTCAAAATATAAGTCAACCTTACTCCTCAATGAAAATACTATAGTAATCTATTTACCTCGATCATATAGGGTCCCAAAAATAGTGAACGTCTTCCAAAATAATAATCATCTTTTAATCCCCTAATCATATCTGTCATATTAATACAGAAATTGTCGCATTTCCTATCACATTGGTTGTTTGGACACGTTATTCCATTTCCCACCATTAACTAAGAAGAGAAAGTATAATTAGAGGCTTAAATACTTAACCAATAATCATGAAAAGGAACTTAAAGCATATAAGGATAAATTGTAGAAGAAAAGTATACCCTAACTTGTGATCCCCTAGGTTCCCATCTAGGTTATCCATGATCATATATTCTTATGTGAATCTTTATTTTATTTTATCTTTGTTCCTTTAACAATGGTTCATACCAATCTTATGAATTTACCAAAGCATATCCCCCGGGAGTGTCGTAACCAAGAGTGCAGAGAGGCCCGTTGTCGTGTACCAGTTCCCGTTCGAGTCTAGCTCAAAGCGGTGTTTTCGGGTTTTACCCCTATGTACATCTGTGCCAGAGCCACCTCTACCTGCTCGTATCTAGACAGGGATGTATTTGCTTGGCAACCCCTTACTCAATACTCACCAAAATACCAGGATTATTTCCTATATTTAAACTTTTCTATAGGGTTCTTCCTAGAGTTTTCATATCATAATTTCCACAAGTAACTAAACCATCCTTTGATACCAACTATAACATCCCGTTTTTTATAACAGAACGTTCATTCCATTACACAAAACTGAGGATCTTTAAGGTCTAGTGTCTTGGAAACCAGGAACATAATACATGAAAACAACATAAAACATTCTTCTTAAACACTTGAAAGGCTTCTCCTTAAGTTCATCCTAGGTTCATTACTGCATCTCATAACCTGGGAACATACATCAAAAGAAAGGGTGAGCAGAAGGCCCAGTAAGGGAAACAAGAGGAACATTTTACATGTGAACTTGAGATACTTCAATAAGGACATGAAAAGAACTTTAAGGCATGAGAAAGAAATCATGAGGCATTTCATAATAAAAATAACATTTTCCATAACTTGAAGATGTGGCTACATCATTTAACATATAAAATCATGAACATATCACCAAGGTCCATCCCCAAGGTGTCATTTGAAAATTACCAAGGTTATTCACCAAGGTATCGTGAAAATTGTAATCTCTAGTGGTTACATCATTACCCAATGAATTGGAGCGCTATCAGGGCGCACCCTTAAATTTGCCTTTATTATCATGTGAGCCACATATATCATCATCAAACGTTTCATAAATAACCCACATAGCATAAAATAAATGGGTTTCATTTCATAATCATAACATTTTAAAAACTGCTTTAAAGACACGATCTTTACGTCACTTTAAACCCACGGAAAGGGAAAGCGGGTCTCATGTATGTAAATACCAGAATTTAAAATGGAACATTTTGATATATATGTGAATACCCTTGTAGAAATAAGAGCTTTGAGTATTCACTTTATAACATAAAATAATTTTGAGAAAAGAGAGAGGTATTTTGAGACGAAAATTCTGCAGCATAACGACTATGTTACAAGGTTTTAGAAAACATTGGAAAGAGAGGGGACATGGGTCACCCACTCATAAATGATCCATAAAACAGTAGGGGGAAAAATATGAGGGATTTAAGAACATGGTAATAAAATTTGAAAGATATACCATATGAAATGAAAAACATGGAAGTGAGACAAAAATAAGATTTCTCTTATGAAAATTCGGCTGCCTAACGGCGTCACTTAACTTCAATAAAAAAATGATTGACAAGATCAAATAGGGTCCCTCATCATATGATCATAATAGATCAGTATGATAGATATAGAGATCATAACCCAACATAATAAAAAGGAACTTGAAAGACTTGACATGAAAATCGAACTTGAAAAATGAGAAGGGTGAAAGAATCCCTTAAAAATTCGGCAGCCTAACGGCGTCACTTAAACTTTCATAAAACGAAATGATGAGAGTAAGAGGGGATCTCTCATCATATAAAAATGAAAAGGGCAGAAAGAGGAATATAAAAGAACATCCTCTCACATAAGAACATGGAGCATAAAGGGAATGACGTAAAAAGGATTACATGAAAAGAAAGAGAGAGGTCGGATCCCTTACCTTAAAACGTGACTCTTGAAACTCAAAGGTTTGGACCTTGAGGGCTTGGGGGTACCTTGGGAGGACTCCTTGGGAGGAAAGGAGACCAGAAATTAGTTGGGGGAGAGTTGGGAGTGTAAACTAAAGGAGGAAAGGGTGGGTATTTATAGGGAAAGTGAGGGGATAAGGCATTAATGGCCAAGGGACACCTCATTAGTGGTTTTGGCAAAACCATGGGCTTGCCCATGGTATTTTCCCATGGTATTGGCCACTTGGGACACCTAATACCTTATCTTACTATTAATAATTCGACCATATTTAATATATACTTAATACATAATTTAATGATGTCATTAAACACCCGTAACTTAAAAACTATATTTTCACTATTCATAAAAAATTCAACTTTCTCAGAATAATCCCAAAATTTCACCTTAACCAAATATCAATGCTCTGATTTCAAAAATGAAATCCATTTTATAAAAATAATTTTCTAAATATTTTTAATTTAATTTTTAAATAAAAACACTATTCATCGAAAATTCATTTTTTTCAGAAAAATCCCCAAAAATTACCTTAACATAATATCGATTCTCTGAGTTCAAAAATAAAGTCCTTTTTATAAAAATAATTTTCTAATAATTTTTTAATTAAATTTTTAATTAAAAAAAACTATTCACCCGAAAAAACTAATACCTGACTAATAATTTATGAAACCGTTATTTACCCATTTTATTGAATCACATTACTTAATCAAAGTGCCTAGCTTATTTTAATACTTTCTTTAAGTGAGATTACTAATCCATTTGGACACATTATTAATCCTAATCATAAAATCACTATTCATAATTTACTATTCATCAAAAATCAAGTTGATCTTATTAGACTCTAAATTCCGTACTAAACATAATTGTAGAAGACCATTTTTTGAAAATCATTACACATTTTTAATTATTTAGGGTTTACATAAACATATTTAAAATATCTTTTTTCTAAATTTCATCAAAAATATACATACTATATTTATCCGGTCATTTGAAAATTCATAAAATAAATCGAAATTTTTATTTAAAATAAAGGATTACACAAGACAGTTATGGTCTCCTTATATAGCCCCTTATCACACCAGCATAGGACCTAAGTGTAAGGTGTGCTAAGGTGAGAGAATCTGAGGGAGGCTCGGCCAAAATCGCACGAGTAGTAATTTCTATCAGTTTGAACTTCTCGCGAAAGCGATCCCGTTCTAGCTTTATACGATGAAGTTCAGCTTGGGTTTGGTCCAGAGAAAAGCCCAGTGGTGCTACCTCCTTCCCAAGTTCTGTTAGATGGGCTTCGATCGGTCCAAGACTACTGGGTGAGGCCATCAAATCTTCTTTCTATATTAATTAACCAAGATTTCTTGTATTTAGAGACAATAGTCAAAACGTTTAGTTTCCAGTGGAAATATTGACCAATGGTCAAATAACAGTCAAAACCCAATAGTCTCATTTTAATTATACTCATGTTACCAAATGAAACATTTTTGTTGAGTATAAAAATAACACATAAAATTAGGAAACAATATTTATTTAAAATTTTGGGTCGTTACAATCTTCCCCCCTTAAGAAATTGCGTCCTCGCAATTTTTAAAATTGGGTTTTGAAATTTCATTGAAAGTCCCACATCAGAAAAGGAGTCAGTAAAACTATTACTTTAAAAGAAAGAAAGGGAAGTACAAAGGTCACCCGAGTTAACCCACAGTAGGATTCCATGTAGGAAAACATGGACATGGAGGAGAAAACAAAGGGTCAAGTTCTGAGGGAGAGTGATAGAGAACATGATTAGGAGAAAGTTAACCATGAGAAAATCCCAAACTTATGATGTGTGTAAACGGTCTTTGATTACCTAGTAGGAAACGTAAACCAACAATATTTTTGTTTTACGTTTCTTTTCATAATTTTGAGGAATTAATTTACTACATAGAACAAAAACATAAGAAAATATATCTACCTTCAAGTAGAGTTTCATCCTTTAATAAGTCCCTACCAACACTAATATTATCTCCAAATGATGAGAATTCAAAAACACTTGGTCTCATAAAAGCACAAGAATCATCTTCTAGAGAATCACATAATCTACAAAAGATTAACTATCTATTTCTTCTATCTTTAAACATTATCCCAAAAACAGAAAGGTTAAGGTAAAACAACTCTTCAAAAAGAAAGAATCCCATAGGAATGGAAACTACTTATAAATCTTCAAAGTTCCATGGTACTACCCAAAGTTCATCATAGACCATTCCATAAATAACGGTCCTTAAAATTCCTCAAAATAAACCAAACTAAGATTGAAACCCAAATACAAGAAGGATTTGATAACATAGTCTTCCAAAACCACTTCATTTTTCATCTCCAGACAACATCAACCACTCCTAACATTTTATAACAAAAGTAGCTAACCTAAACATATGTTACCCAAGATAGGTTAATCATTCCCATAAGTAACCTAAATTACTATAATTCCACCTTAAATTCATCAATTCTTAAAAATATAAGTCAACCTTACTCCTCAATGAAAATACTATAGTAATCTATTTACCTCGATCATATAGGGTCCCAAAAATAGTGAACGTCTTCCAAAATAATAATCATCTTTTAATCCCCTAATCATCTCTGTCATATTAATACGAAAATTGTCGAATTTCCTATCACATTGGTTTTTGGGACACGTTATTCCATTTCCCACCATTAACTAAGAAGAGAAAGTATAATTAGAGGCTTAAATACTTAACCAATAATCATGAAAAGGAACTTAAAGCATATAAGGATAAATTGTAGAAGAAAAGTATACCCTAACTTGTGATCCCCTAGGTTCCCATATAGGTTATCCATGATCATATATTCTTATGTGAATCTTTATTTTATTTTATCTTTGTTCCTTTAACAATGGTTCATACCAAGCTTATGAATTTACCCAAGCATATCCCACGGGAGTGTCGTAACCAAGAGTGCAGCAAGGCCCGTTGTCGTGTACCAGTTCCCGTTCGAGTCTAGATCAAAGCGGTGTTTTCGGGTTTTACCCCTATGTACATCTGTGCCAGAGCCACCTCTACCTGCTCGTATCCAGACAGGGATGTATTTTCTTGGAAACCCCTTACTCAATACTCACCAAAATACCAGGAATATTTCCTATATTTAAACTTTTCTATAGGGTTCTTCCTAGAGTTTTCATATCATAATTTCCACAAATAACTAAACCATACTTTGATACCAACTATAACATCCCGTTTTTTTTTATAACACAACGTTCATTCCATTACACAAAACTGAGGATCTTTAAGGTCTAGTGTCTTGGAAACCAGGAACATAATACATGAAAACAACATAAAACATTCTTCTTAAACACTTGAAAGGCTTATCCTTAAGTTCATCCTAGGTTCATTACTGCATCTCATAACCTGGGAACATACATCAAAAGAAAGGGTGAACAGAAGGCCCAGTAAGGGAAACAAGAGGAACATTTTACATGTGAACTTGAGATACTTCAATAAGGACATGAAAAGAACTTTAAGGCATGAGAAAGAAATCATGAGGCATTTCATAATAAAAATAAAATTTTCCATAACTTGAAGATGTGGCTACATCATTTAACATATAAAATCATGAACATATCACCAAGGTCCATCCCCAAGGTGTCATTTGAAAATTACAAAGGTTATTCACCAAGGTATCGTGAAAATTGTAATCTCTAGTGGTTACATCATTACCCAATGCATTGGAGCGCTATCAGGGCGCACCCTTAAATTTGACTTTATTATCATGTGAGCCACACATATCATCATCAAAAGTTTCATAAATAACCCACATAGCATAAAATAAATGGGTTTCATTTCAGAATCATAACATTTTAAAAACTGCTTTAAAGACACGATCTTTACGTCACTTTAAACCCACGGAAAGGGAAAGCAGGTCTCATGTATGTAAATCCCAGAATTTAAAATGGAACATTTTGATATATATGTGAATACCCTTGTAGAAATAAGATCTTTGAGTATTCACTTTATAACATAAAATAATTTTGAGAAAAGAGAGAGGTATTTTGAGACAAAAATTCTGCAGCATAACGGCTATGTTACAAGGTTTTAGAAAACATTGGAAAGAGAGGGGACATGGGTCACCCACTCATAAATGATCCATAAAACAATAGGTGGAAAGAATATGATGGATTTAAGAACATGGTAATAAAATTTGAAAGATATACCATATGAAATGAAAAACATGGAAGTGAGACAAAAATAAGATTTCTCTTATGAAAATTCGGCTTCCTAACGGCGTCACTTAACTTCAATAAAAAAATGATTTGACAAGATCAAATAGGGTACCTCATCATATGATCATAAGAGATCAGTATGATAGATATAGAGATCATACCCCAACATAATAAAAAGGAACTTGAAAGACTTGACATGAAAATCGAACTTGAAAAATGAGAAGGGTGAAAGAATCCCTTAAAAATTCGGCAGCCTAACGGCGTCACTTAAACTTTCATAAAACGAAATGATGAGAGTAAGAGGGGATCTCTCATCATATAAAAATGAAAAGGGCAGAAAGAGGAATATAAAAGAACATCCTCTCACATAAGAACATGGAGCATAAAGGGAATGACATAAAAAGGATTACATGAAAAGAAAGAGAGAGGTCGGATCCCTTACCTTAAAACGTGACTCTTGAAACTCAATGGTTTGGACCTTGAGGGCTTGGGGGTACCTTGGGAGGACTCCCTGGGAGGTAAGGAGACCAGAACTTAGTTTAGGGAGAGTTGGGAGTGAAAACTAAAAGAGGAAAGGGTGGGTATTTATAGGGAAAGTGAGGGGACAAGGCATTAATGGCCAAGGGACACCTCATTAGTGGTTTTGGCAAAACCATGGGCTTGCCCATGGTATTTGCCCATGGTATTGGACACTTGGGACACCTCATAACTTATCTTACTATTCATAATTCGACCATATTTAATATATACTTAATACATCATTTAATGATGTCATTAAACACCCGTAACTTAAAAACTATATTTTCACTATTCATCGAAAATTCAACTTTCTCAGAATAATCCCAAAATTTCACCTTAACCAAATATCAATGCTCTGATTTCAAAAATGAAATCCATTTTATAAAAATAATTTTTTAAATATTTTGAATTTAATTTTTAAATAAAAACACTATTCATCGAAAATTCATTTTTTTCAGAAAAATCCCAAAAAATTACCTTAACATAATATCGATGCTATGAGTTCAAAAATAAAGTCCTTTTTATAAAAATAATTTTCTAATAATTTTTTAATTAAATTTTTAATTAAAAAACACTATTCACCCGAAAAAACTAATACCTGACTAATAATTTATGAAACTGTTATTTACCCATTTTATTGAATCACATTACTTAATCAAAGTGCCTAGATTATTTTAATACTTTCTTTAAGTGAGATTACTAATCCATTTGGACACATTATTAATCCTAATCATAAAATCACTATTCATAATTTAAAATTCATCAAAAATCAAGTTGATCTTATTAGACTCTAAATTTCGTACTGAACATAATTGTAGAAGACCATTTTTTGAAAATCATTACACATTTTTAATTATTTAGGGTTTACATAAACATATTTAAAATATCTTTTTTCTAAAATTCATCAAAAATATGCATACTATATTTATCCGGTCATTTGAAAATTCATAAAAGAAATCGAAATTTTTATTTAAAATAAAGGATTAGACAAGACAGTTACGGTCTCCTTACATAGCCCCTTATCACACCAGCATAGGACCTAAGTGTAAGGTGTGCTAAGGTGAGAGAATCTGAGGGAGGCTCGGCCAAAATCGCACGAGTAGTAATTTCTATCAGTTTGAACTTCTCGCGAAAGCGATCCCGTTCTAGCTTTATACGATGAAGTTCAGCTTGGGTTTGGTCCAGAGAAAAGCCCAGTGGTGCTACCTCCTTCCCAAGTTCTGTTAGATGGGCTTCGATCGGTCCAAGACTACTGGGTGAGGCCATCGAATCTTCTTTCTATATTAATTAACCAAGATTTATTGTATTTAGAGACAATAGTCAAAACGTTTAGTTTCCGGCGGACATATTGACCAATGGTCAAATAACAGTCAAAACCCAACAGTCTCATTTTAATTATACTCATGTTACCAAATGAAACATTTTTGTTGAGTATAAAAATAACACATAAAATTAGGAAACAATATTTATTTAAAATTTCGGGTCATTACAATCTTCCCCCCTTAAGAAATTGCGTCCTCGCAATTTTTAAAATTGGGTTTTGAAATTTCATTGAAAGTCCCACATCGGAAAAGGAGTCAGTAAAACTATTACTTTAAAAGAAAGAAAGGGAAGTACAAAGGTCACCCGAGTTAACCCACAGTAGGATTCCATGTAGGAAAACATGGACATGGAGGAGAAAACAAAGGGTCAAGTTCTGAGGGAGAGTGATAGAGAACATGATTAGGAGAAAGTTAACCATGAGAAAATCCCAAACTTATGATGTGTGTAAACGGTCATTGATTACCTAGTAGGAAACGTAAACCAAAAATATTTTTGTTTTACGTTTCTTTTCATAATTTTGAGGAATTAATTTACTACATAGAACAAAAACATAAGAAAATATATCTACCTTCAAGTAGAGTTTCATCCTTTAATAAGTCCCTACCAACACTAATATTTTCTCCAAATGATGAGAATTCGAAAACACTTGGTCTCATAAAAGCACAAGAATCATCTTCTAGATAATCACATAATCTACAAAAGATTAACTATCTATTCCTTCTATCTTTAAACATTATCCCAAAAACAGAAAGGTTAAGGTAAAACAACTCTTCAAAAAGAAAGA
The DNA here is from genome assembly GCA_963277665.1 of Viscum album. Classification (NCBI taxonomy): domain Eukaryota; kingdom Viridiplantae; phylum Streptophyta; class Magnoliopsida; order Santalales; family Viscaceae; genus Viscum; species Viscum album. The sequence continues at coordinate 157,094,338 of OY728147.1, forward strand.
ATCCCATAGGAATGGAAACTACTTCTAAATCTTCAAAGTTCCATGGTACTACCCAAAGTTCATCATAGAACATTCCATAAATAACGGTCCTTAAAATTCCTCAAAATAAACCAAACTAAGATTGAAACCCAAATACAAGAAGGATTTGATAACATAGTCTTCCAAAACTACTTCATTGTTCATCTCCAGACAACATCAACCACTCCTAACATCTTATAACAAAAGTAGCTAACCTAAACATATTTTACCCAAGATAGGTTAATCATTCCCATAAGTAACCTAAATTACTATAAGTCCACCTTAAATTCATCAATTCTTCAAAATATAAGTCAACCTTACTCCTCAATGAAAATACTATAGTAATCTATTTACCTCGATCATATAGGGTTCCAAAAATAGTGAACGTCTTCCAAAATAATAATCATCTTTTAATCCCCTAATCATCTCTGTCATATTAATACAGAAATTGTCGCATTTCCTATCACATTGGTTGTTGGGACACGTTATTCCATTTCCCACCATTAACTAAGAAGAGAAAGTATAATTAGAGGCTTAAATACTTAACCAATAATCATGAAAAGGAACTTAAAGCATATAAGGATAAATTGTAGAAGAAAAGTATACCCTAACTTGTGATCCCCTAGGTTCCCATCTAGGTTATCCATGATCATATATTCTTATGTGAATCTTTATTTTATTTTATCTTTGTTCCTTTAACAATGGTTCATACCAAGCTTATGAATTTACCAAAGCATATCCCCCGGGAGTGTCATAACCAAGAGTGCAGCAAGGCCCATTGTCGTGTACCAGTTCCCGTTCGAGTCTAGCTCAAAGCGGTGTTTTCGGGTTTTACCCCTATGTACATCTGTGCCAGAGCCACCTCTACCTGCTCGTATCCAGACAGGGATGTATTTGCTTGGCAACCCCTTACTCAATACTCACCAAAATACCAGGATTATTTCCTATATTTAAACTTTTCTATAGGGTTCTTCCTAGAGTTTTCATATCATAATTTCCACAAATAACTAAACCATCCTTTGATACCAACTATAACATCCCGTTTTTTTATAACAGAACGTTCATTCCATTACACAAAACTGAGGATCTTTAAGGTCTAGTGTCTTGGAAACCAGGAACATAATACATGAAAACAACATAAAACATTCTTCTTAAACACTTGAAAGGCTTCTCCTTAAGTTCATCCTAGGTTCATTACTGCATCTCATAACCTGGGAACATACATCAAAAGAAAGGGTGAGCAGAAGGCCCAGTAAGGGAAACAAGAGGAACATTTTACATGTGAACTTGAGATACTTCAATAAGGACATGAAAAGAACTTTAAGGCATGAGAAAGAAATCATGAGGCATTTCATAATAAAAATAAAATTTTCCATAACTTGAAGATGTGGCTACATCATTTAACATATAAAATCATGAACATATCACCAAGGTCCATCCCCAAGGTGTCATTTGAAAATTACCAAGGTTATTCACCAAGGTATCGTGAAAATTGTAATCTCTAGTGGTTACATCATTACCCAATGCATTGGAGCGCTATCAGGGCGCACCCTTAAATTTTCCTTTATTATCATGTGATCCACATATATCATCATCAAACGTTTCATAAATAACCCACATAGCATAAAATAAATGGGTTTCATTTCATAATCATAACATTTTAAAAACTGCTTTAAAGACACGATCTTTACGTCACTTTAAACCCACGGAAAGGGAAAGCGGGTCTCATGTATGTAAATACCAGAATTTAAAATGGAAGATTTTGATATATATGTGAATACCCTTGTAGAAATAAGAGCTTTGAGTATTCACTTTATAACATAAAATAATTTTGAGAAAAGAGAGAGGTATTTTGAGACGAAAATTCTGCAGCATAACGGCTATGTTACAAGGTTTTAGAAAACATTGGAAAGAGAGGGGACATGGGTCACCCACTCATAAATGATCCATAAAACAGTAGGGGGAAGGAATATGAGGGATTTAAGAACATGGTAATAAAATTTGAAAGATATACCATATGAAATGAAAAACATGGAAGTGAGACAAAAATAAGATTTCTCTTATGAAAATTCCGCTGCCTAACGGCGTCACTTAACTTCAATAAAAAAATGATTGACAAGATCAAATAGGGTCCCTCATAATATGATCATAATAGATCAGTATTATAGATATAGAGATCATAACCCAACATAATAAAAAGGAACTTGAAATACTTGACATGAAAATCGAACTTGAAAAATGAGAAGGGTGAAAGAATCCCTTAAAAATTCGGCAGCCTAACGGCGTCACTTAAACTTTCATAAAACAAAATGATGAGAGTAAGAGGGGATATCTCATCATATAAAAATGAAAAGGGCAGAAAGAGGAATATAAAAGAACATCCTCTCACATAAGAACATGGAGCATAAAGGGAATGACGTAAAAAGGATTACATGAAAAGAAAGAGAGAGGTCGGATCCCTTACCTTAAAACGTGACTCTTGAAACTCAAAGGTTTGGACCTTGAGGGCTTGGGGGTACCTTGGGAGGACTCCTTGGGAGGAAAGGAGACCAGAAATTAGTTTGGGGAGAGTTGGGAGTGAAAACTAAAGGAGGAAAGGGTGGGTATTTATAGGGAAAGTGAGGGGACAAGGCATTAATGGCCAAGGGACACCTCATTAGTGGTTTTGGAAAAACCATGGGCTTGCCCATGGTATTTTCCCATGGTATTGGCCACTTGGGACACCTCATAACTTATTTTACTATTAATAATTCGACCATATTTAATATATACTTAATACATAATTTAATGATGTCATTAAACACCCGTAACTTAAAAACTATATTTTCACTATTCATCAAAAATTCAACTTTCTCAGAATAATCCCAAAATTTCACCTTAACCAAATATCAATGCTCTGATTTCAAAAATGAAATCCATTTTATAAAAATAATTTTCTAAATATTTTTAATTTAATTTTTAAATAAAAACACTATTCATCGAAAATTCATTTTTTTCAGAAAAATCCCCAAAAATTACCTTAACATAATATCGATGCTCTGAGTTCAAAAATAAAGTCCTTTTTATAAAAATAATTTTCTAATAATTTTTTAATTAAATTTTTAATTAAAAAAAACAATTCACCTGAAAAAACTAATACCTGACTAATAATTTATGAAACCGTTATTTACCCATTTTATTGAATCACATTACTTAATCAAAGTGCCTAGCTTATTTTAATACTTTCTTTAAGTGAGATTACTAATCCATTTGGACACATTATTAATCCTAATCATAAAATCACTATTCATAATTTACTATTCATCAAAAATCAAGTTGATCTTATTAGACTCTAAATTTCGTACTGAACATAATTGTAGAAGACCATTTTTTGAAAATCATTACACATTTTTAATTATTTAGGGTTTACATAAACATATTTAAAATATCTTTTTTCTAAAAGTCATCAAAAATATACATACTATATTTATCCGGTCATTTGAAAATTCATAAAAGAAATCGAAATTTTTATTTAAAATAAAGGATTACACAAGACAGTTATGGTCTCCTTACATAGCCCCTTATCACACCAGCATATGACCTAAGTGTAAGGTGTGCTAAGCTGAGAGAATCTGAGGGAGGCTCGGCCAAAATCGCACGAGTAGTAATTTCTATCAGTTTGAACTTCTCGCGAAAGCGATCCCGTTCTAGCTTTATACGATGAGGTTCAGCTTGGGTTTGGTCCAGAGCAAAGCCCAGTGGTGCTACCTCCTTCCCAAGTTCTGTTAGATGGGCTTCGATCGGTCCAAGACTACTGGGTGAGGCCATCGAATCTTCTTTCTATATTAATTAACCAAGATTGCTTGTATTTAGAGACAATAGTCAAAACGTTTAGTTTCCAGCGGAAATATTGACCAATGGTCAAATAACAGTCAAAACCCAACAGTCTCATTTTAATTATACTCATGTTACCAAATGAAACATTTTTGTTGAGTATAAAAATAACACATAAAATTAGGAAACAATATTTATTTAAAATTTCGGGTCGTTACAATCTTCCCCCCTTAAGAAATTGCGTCCTCGCAATTTTTAAAATTGGGTTTTGAAATTTCACTGAAAGTCCCACATCAGAAAAGGAGTCAGTAAAACTATTACTTTAAAAGAAAGAAAGGGAAGTACAAAGGTCACCCGAGTTAACCCACAGTAGGATTCCATGTAGGAAAACATGGACATGGAGGAGAAAACAAAGGGTCAAGTTCTGAGGGAGAGTGATAGAGAACATGATTAGGAGAAAGTTAACCATGAGAAAATCCCAAACTTATGATGTGTGTAAACGGTCTTTGATTACCTAGTAGGAAACGTAAACCAACAACATTTTTGTTTTACGTTTCTTTTCATAATTTTGAGGAATTAATTTACTACATAGAACAAAAACATAAGAAAATATATCTACCTTCAAGTAGAGTTTCATCCTTTAATAAGTCCCTACGAACACTAATCTTTTCTCCAAATGATGAGAATTCAAAAACACTTGGTCTCATAAAAGCACAAGAATCATCTTCTAGAGAATCACATAATCTACAAAAGATTAACTATCTATTTCTTCTATCTTTAAACATTATCCCAAAAACAGAAAGGTTAAGGTAAAACAACTCTTCAAAAAGAAAGAATCACATAGGAATGGAAACTACTTCTAAATCTTCAAAGTTCCATGGTACTACCCAAAGTTCATCATAGACCATTCCATAAATAACGGTCCTTAAAATTCCTCAAAATAAACCAAACTAAGATTGAAACCCAAATACAAGAAGGATTTGATAACATAGTCTTCCAAAACCACTTCATTGTTCATCTCCAGACAACATCAACCACTCCTAACATCTTATAACAAAAGTAGCTAACCTAAACATATCTTAGCCAAGATAGGTTAATTATTCCCATAAGTAACCTAAATTACTATAATTCCACCTTAAATTCATCAATTCTTCAAAATATAAGTCAACCTTACTCCTCAATGAAAATACTATAGTAATCTATTTACCTCAATCATATAGGGTCCCAAAAATAGTGAACGTCTTCCAAAATAATAATCATCTTTTAATCCCCTAATCATCGCTGTCATATTAATACGGAAATTGTCGCATTTCCTATCACATTGGTTGTTGGGACACGTTATTCCATTTCCCACCATTAACTAAGAAGAGAAAGTATAATTAGAGGCTTAAATACTTAACCAATAATCATGAAAAGGAACTTAAAGCATATAAGGATAACTTGTAGAAGAAAATTATACCCTAACTTGTGATCCCCTAGGTTCCCATCTAGGTTATCCATGATCATATATTCTTATGTGAATCTTTATTTTATTTTATCTTTGTTCCTTTAAAAATGGTTCATACCAAGCTTATGAATTTACCAAAGCATATCCCCCGGGAGTGTCGTAACCAAGAGTGCAGCAAGGCCCGTTGTCGTGTACCAGTTCCCGTTCGAGTCTAGCTCAAAGTAGTGTTTTCGGGTTTTACCCCTATGTACATCTGTGCCAGAGCCACCTCTACCTGCTCGTATCCAGACAGGGATGTATTTGCTTGGCAACCCCTTACTCAATACTCACCAAAATACCAGGAATATTTCCTATATTTAAACTTTTCTATAGGGTTCTTCCTAGAGTTTTCATATCCTAATTTCCACAAATAACTAAACCATCCTTTGATACCAACTATAACATCCCGTTTTTTTATAACATAACGTTCATTCCATTACACAAAACTAAGGATCTTTAAGGTCTAGTGTCTTGGAAACCAGGAACATAATACATGAAAACAACATAAAACATTCTTCTTAAACACTTGAAAGGCTTCTCCTTAAGTTCATCCTAAGTTCATTACTGCATCTCATAACCTGGGAACATACATCAAAAGAAAGGGTGAGCAGAAGGCCCAGTAAGGGAAACAAGAGGAACATTTTACATGTGAACTTGAGATACTTCAATAAGGACATGAAAAGAACTTTAAGGCATGAGAAAGAAATCATGAGGCATTTCATAATAAAAATAACATTTTCCATAACTTGAAGATGTGGCTACATCATTTAACATAGACAATCATGAACATATCACCAAGGTCCATCCCCAAGGTGTCATTTGAAAATTACCAAGGTTATTCACCAAGGTATCGTGAAAATTGTAATCTCTAGTGGTTAAATCATTACCCAATGCATTGGAGCGCTATCAGGGCACACCCTTTAATTTGAATTTATTATCATGTGAGCCACATATATCATCATCAAACGTTTCATAAATAACCCACATAGCATAAAATAAATGGGTTTCATTTCATAATCATAACATTTTAAAAACTGCTTTAAAGACATGATCTTTACGTCACTTTAAACCCACGGAAAGGGAAAGCGGGTCTCATGTATGTAAATCCCAGAATTACAATGGAAAATTTTGATATATATGTGAATACCCTTGTAGAAATAATAGCTTTGAGTATTCACTTTATAACATAAAATAATTTTGAGAAAAGAGAGAGGTATTTTGAGACGAAAATTCTGCAGCATAACGACTATGTTACAAGGTTTTAGAAAAAATTGGAAAGAGAGGGGACATGGGTCAACCACTCATAAATGATCCATAAAACAGTAGTGGGAAAGAATATGAGGGATTTAAGAACATGGTAATAAAATTTTAAAGATATACCATATGAAATGAAAAACATGGAAGTGAGAGAAAAATAAGATTTCTCTTATGAAAATTCGGCAGCCTAACAGCGTCACTTAACTTCAATAAAAAAATGATTTGACAAGATCAAATAGGGTCCCTCATCATATGATCATAAGAGATCAGTATGATAGATATAGAGATCATACCCCAACATAATAAAAAGGAACTTGAAAGACTTGACATGAAAATCGAACTTGAAAAATGAGAAGGGTGAAAGAATCCCTTAAAAATTCGGCAGCCTAACGGCGTCACTTAAACTTTCATAAAACGAAATGATGAGACTAAGAGGGGATCTATCATCATATAAAAATGAAAAGGGAAGAAAGAGGAATATAAAAGAACATCCTCTCACATAAGAACATGGAGCATAAAGGGAATGACATAAAAAGGATTACATGAAAAGAAAGAGAGAGGTCGGATCCCTTACCTTAAAACGTGACTCTTGAAACTCAAAGGTTTGGACCTTGAGGGCTTGGTGGTACCTTGGGAGGACTCCTTGGGAGGTAAGGAGACCAGAACCTAGTTGGGGGAGAGTTGGGAGTGAAAACTAAAGGAGGAAAGGGTGGGTATTTATAGGGAAAGTGAGGGGACAAGACATTAATGGCCAAGGGACACCTCATTAGTGGTTTTGGCAAAACCATGGGCTTGCCCATGGTATTTGCCCATGGTATTGGTCACTTGGGACACCTCATACCTTATCTTACTATTCATAATTCGACCATATTTAATATATACTTAATACATCATTTAATGATGTCATTAAACACCCGTAACTTAAAAACTATATTTTCACTATTCATCGAAAATCCAACTTTCTCAGAATAATCCCAAAATTTCACCTTAACCAAATATCAATGCTCTGATTTCAAAAATGAAATCCATTTTATAAAAATAATTTTCTAAATATTTTTAATTTAATTTTTAAATAAAAACACTATTCATCGAAAATTCATTTTTTTCAGAAAAATCCCCAAAAATTACCTTAACATAATATCGATGCTCTGAGTTCAAAAATAAAGTCCTTTTTATAAAAATAATTTTCTAATAATTTTCTAATTAAATTTTTAATTAAAAAACACTATTCACCCAAAAAAACTAATACCTGACTAATAATTTATGAAACCGTTATTTACCCATTTTATTGAATCACATTACTTAATCAAAGTGCCTAGCTTATTTTAATACTTTCTTTAAGTGAGATTACTAATCCATTTGGACACATTATTAATCCTAATCATAAAATCACTATTCATAATTTACTATTCATCAAAAATCAAGTTGATCTTATTAGACTCGAAATTTCGTACTGAACATAATTGTAGAAGACCATTTTTTGAAAATCATTACACATTTTTAATTATTTAGGGTTTACATAAACATATTTAAAATATCTTTTTTCTAAAATTCATCAAAAATATGTATACTATATTTATCCGGTCATTTGAAAATTCATAAAAGAAATCGAAATTTTTATTTAAAATAAAGGATTACACAAGACAGTTACGGTCTCCTTTCATAGCCCCTTATCACACCAGCATAGGACCTAAGTGTAAGGTGTGCTAAGGTGAGAGAATCCGAGGGAGGCTCGACCAACATCGCACGAGTAGTAATTTCTATCAGTTTGAACTTCTCGCGAAAGCGATCCCGTTTTAGCTTTATACGATGAAGTTCAGCTTGGGTTTGGTCCAGAGCAAAGCCCAGTGGTGCTACCTCCTTCCCAAGTTCTGTTAGATGGGCTTCGATCGGTCCAAGACTACTGGGTGAGGCCATCAAATCTTCTTTCTATATTAATTAACCAAGATTTCTTGTATTTAGAGACAATAGTCAAAACGTTTAGTTTCCAGCGGTCATATTGACCAATGGTCAAATAATAGTCAAAACCCAACAGTCTCATTTTAATTATACTCATGTTACCAAATGAAACATTTTTGTTGAGTATAAAAATAACACATAAAATTAGGAAACAATATTTATTTAAAATTTCGGGTCGTTACACTACCGGCCCAAGTTGGTTTGCCACATCACCTTAGGTGCACCTCCCCATATAATAGAGGTTGATGACTAGCAGTGAGGGTCATATAATTCCTCACAGGTATACTAAACCCTTGATATTATCACACAGAATAATAAATAAATAATATAAAGACTCATATAATATATATCAATAACAACACAATATAAATTAACAACAAAAGTATAAACTTATAAGTAACATACATCCATGTTGTAACACAATGAACACTATTAGGTCCCAAAGGGTAATGATAAATGGTCTAGAGGAGGGTGGGGGTGGATAAATTAGATTAAAAAATTATTAAAGAAATATATTAATTATGTAAATTAATTATGAAAGTTAATTATGAGAGTTAATTTTCAAAAAAAATATAATAATGAACACAAGGATATTTTTTATAGTAGATAATTCCAAATTTGACTTAGTCAAGTATTATACCTCTCTAATTAGTGAGAGATAAGTTGTGAACTAATCTAATTTTTGAATGGTAATCATAACTTGATTATAAAATCCTTTTATACAAAGTAGATAGATAACCACATTAACATATTGACTTTGGAATGGGGAGTCAAAACCCAAATACAACAATAAATTACACAACAAAAGTAACAAATAAAACAGTCCTGAATTTTGAATCTGTGAGTCACAACCTGAGGAAGATAAGAAGAAATGTTTTTGTATATAAAAGTTTAAACATAAAAAAGAGTGTTTCATGAAAGATTAAATAAGTGTTGCACAAGAAACTAGGAAGAAGTAGAAGATAAACAAATATATCATAAGAACGGGTTTCTTGAATAAGGTATTGGGTCATCTCATCAAGCTGGTAGTAGTTATATAAGATTAAGTATAATTATTGGGAGATCATCTAGTAGAAGAAAAATTGACTGCATAGGTAAAACACTTCAAATTTTATCATAAATTACATTTGATTCTCAAAATTTCATGTTCTGATAAGTGTCATGTATATCCTTTTAAATCATCTCGAATCCTTTAAATAATATCTATAAATAAACAAACCAATATTGATCTGGGTAAAGCAATTCAAATTCAAACTATAAAATTATTCAGGAGAGAGAAAATTATCATACAGAATAATCATAAAAAAACAACAATTTGAATTCAAAAGTTGAAGACAAATTTGAACAAATTTGAATTACTCATTAAGTATTTCAAATATAACCAATAAAAACAGTTCAAAGCTACCCCATAAATATCATAATATAATTTTACTATTTAATTTAAATAGAAATTCTAATTTCATGTAGTGTGTGATAATTAAAAGATTTAATTATGTTGTAGTAAAAAATATGAAATAAGTTTGAATAAGTTATTTGAAACTAAATATTAATTAGAAAAATAATAAGACTGAGAAATAAATTCAGCATATAAAAATATAAATATTGGAAATAAAGTTAAACTTTATACATATTTTAAAACAAATTAAAATAATTTAAAATAACTTTACATGGATTATATATAATATATATGAATTTTATAAATTAATAAAATACTTTAAAAAATAGAATAATTTTAAAGTTAATGATTTTAACAAAAAAAATAATGAAAAATAAAGGATGTTTAAAAATTAAGTTTTTATAAAAAAATAAATAAAGGAAAGAAATAGATGTTCATACAAATACACTTTCGATAGGTATACTTATCGTGTTGTATGGTCAGTTCAAATGGTCATGCAGTTAATATACTGATCATGTGAAAATTAAAATGTGCGGTCACTATAATGACCTTGAAACCAAGGCGTGATCACTTAAAATTACCTATGATTAATTTACTAATTGAGAGAAAATAATTATAAGGTGTGATAAGTATAGCTTCTGTATGAACAAAAAAAAAGGTATGGTCACTATAATTATAATGGGAAGATTATAGCATGTGGTAGGTATAGTTAACATGATTAAAAATATATGAGTTGGATAACCTTCTTGTATGCACAATATTAATATAGTATAAGATCTTGCAAGCTCCCACTATTATAAACTCTATTCAGCTTGTGAATATAGCACACCAGTTGGAGCTTCCTTGCATTTCACATTTTAGCCAAGCATGGATTGCATTAAGGTGATTCCAGATAAATAAAAACAAAAACTGAACACTAAAAAATATGTTATTCAACTCACATTATTAGTAGTAATTATTTTTATTGCACATATTTTATGCATTGTGTTAAAAACCAGTTAATAGGTAGGTGAGAAAGTGGGTTCACATTTATACATGTGGTAAGTATTGCAATCACTAAAAAACACATGGTAACTTCTAAAAAGATCACATAGTATGTTGGATAAATTCATGGTAGGTTTATTTCAGGTTCACAATATTTATTTTTAATCATACAGTCACTACAATAATAAACACATGGTTGGTAGATGAAAAATTGGGTTTCAAAACCTAAAAACTAAAAGCAGATTGATATCTCAAATTTTTGATATTTTTATCCCATATTAATGATATAATTAGAGAAATATAGAGAAAAATTAAATCAATATAATTTATATAGTTTTCAAATAGATCAAATAACTCTTCAATCCAACTTATATATCAAGAGATATCATCGAAAAATAACATCAAATATAAATAAAAAGCTTCATAAAAAATCACTGGAATGTTTTATAATTTCATCTAAGTTTTGTAGTGAATATTTTTTTAAGACATTTATATAGTTTAATGAAAATTAGATAAATATATTAGATTTAAAACAGAATAAACTTCATACAATTCAGATGTATATGACCAAAGATATAAATTAAAAATATAAGAAAATATATTTTGGAAATTTTTGAATTCCAAAACTGTTGCATAAACTTTGAGAAATTTTTAGACCACTTAAATATAAAATTCATACTTCCACATAGCTTAATGTAATGTAAAAAATTATAGTTTCTATCCAATGGAACAATTCATGTGAATAATAGATCTATATAAATTAAGTTATAAATAAATAAATAATGAAAACTTTAAAATTCTATAAACATAAAATTATCATTAAAACAAAAACATGCAACATATTTAGATCAAAATATGAAAATTCTATATATTTATTTATATTTTTTCATAGTTAAATAAGATCTAAATAAACTTATTATATTTCATATGAAATAATATTTATAAAAATTCAATCAATATAACTCAATATATAATAAAAATATAGAGGGATAATAAAAAACGATTTTCATATAAAATAATGAGAGGGTTTGTAATATCCAAAAACATAAAATATAAAACAAGAACAAAAAACTCCCAATAAACCCCCCCTTTTTGAGAATTACAAAACAGAAACCATATTTTTTAAAATTATATCCTTTTTGATTTTTTTTAAAAAGACAATATTTAGAAATATAAATATAACCAGTTTGAAAATAAATAAACTCCCCCTTAATAAATTCATATTTAGATAAGTTAAAAAACAAATTAATATAAAAGTTTTAAACTAAATTTCTAACATACCGAGCTCAAAAATAATTTTCTCAAATTGGGAAAATTATTAAGGCTTAATAAAGATGTCTGTAAGCTAATTATTGAAAGGGATAAATTCTAAAATAATATCACACTTATTAAGATGATCTCTAATAAAATGTAATCTAAAATCGATATTCTTTGTTCTATAATGCTATAAAAGATTTTTAGAATAGAACTTGTAGATGTGTTATCACAATAAATAGGAAATTTATTAAGATAAATACCAAAATAAAATAAATTTTGATTAATCTATAAAATTTGAGCACAAAAATTGGTAGTAGAGATATTCCCAACTTCTATATTACATAGATAAACAAATAATTTCTTATTATAAGACCAAGAAATTAATCTTTTTATAAGAAAATAACACATACATGATGTCATTTTTTTATCAATTCTACAACCTCTAAAATCAGAGTCATAATAGGATATTAAATCAAAACAATTATATTTAGGATAAAACAAACCATATTTAATAATTACTTTAACATATCTAATTATTATTTTCATAGATTTAATATGAATGTTTTTAGGATCATCTTGAAATCTTTCACATACACCAACACTAAACATGATATCAGGTCTAGATATAGTTAAATAAAACAAGATACATATCAATCCTCTATATAATTTAATATTAATATATTTACCAGATGCATAAACATATAATTTACAATGAGTACTCATAGGATTTTTATAGACTTATAGAAACCAAGACCAAACCTTTTAACTAACTCTTTATCATTCTTATATTTATTAAGAAAGATCCCATATTTTTTTAAGAAATTTTAAGTCTGATAAAGAACTTTTAATTCTCCCATTAATCTCATGTAAAACATAGACGACATCATATTAGAAAAATCATTATAAATAAATTCACTAGAAGACCCAAAAACTATATCATCAATATAAATTTTCAAAATTAAAATATCATTAAAAATTATTTTAATAAAAAGTATAGAATCTACATTACCTTTTTTGAAACCATTATTCAATAGAAATAAATAAATATATTCATACTAAGAATTAGGTGTTTTTTAGGCCCTAAAAAGATATAGATAATTTAAAACACTATTAGGAAATTTTTAATTTTAAAAAACATGGGCATTGAGAAACATAAAATCATTTAGTTATAAAACCATTTAAGAAAGCAATTTTTACATTCAATTGATAGAATTCAAAACTTTGAAAACAAGATGAAACTAATAATATTATAATATTCTCTAACTTTAAAACAGGTGAAAATGAATCTTTAATGTATATACCTTCTTCTTTAGAGTATTCTTGGGAAAAAAATTTATATTTATTTTCGATAATCCATCTAGATTCATTCATCTTGTTTTTAAAAATACATTTAGCTTCAATTTCCTAATTTTCTATAGGAAATTATACTAATGTCCAAACATTATTTATTACAAACTAATTAATCTCATATTTCATATAAAAAATTTAGTTTTCATCATTTAAGAATCAACAACATTATTAGGAACATGATTAGAAATAAAAGCATAATTTGCTTAAAAATTTAAAATAGAATTTATAGTTTTAATACAAAAATCAATACTAAAAATAAAATTGTTAACAATATAATCTGTATGAATCTTCTATGACCTAGGATCATGTTGATAAGGATTATACTACCCCTCAATTGATTCATCCGTATCTTGAGGATTTTCTTCATCAAAGTTAAAATATCTAAACTCATCATCAAAAACCGGAGAATCAAAATTTAATTTTACATTATTTTTAATATACATAGCATGAAAAGATTATCAAATAACCAAAGTTAGTTTATTATAAACTTTATAAGATTTAATATTATTAAAATAACCAATAAAAATACCTTGTTCACTTTTAGCATAAAATTTATTGAAATTATACTTCAAATTTAAAATAAAAACTTTATAACCAACAACTCTAAATAACTAACTTTAGTATTTTTATTTTTAAATAATTAATAATATGTTTTATTTAATAAAGGTATACCAATAATTATATATGAAATATAACAAGCATAAAAAATGGATTCAACAAAAAAATACCTAGGCATATTTTATTCACTTAACAAATTTATGGCCATTTGAATAAGAGTTTTACTTTTCTATTCTACAACACCATTTTTCCACAGTGTTCTCGGTGAAAAAAAATTTATGAAAATAACCATTTTTTTACAAAAAATTTTAAATTATAAATTATTAAATTCACCCCATTTATCACTACAAATATAAACAATCATACTACCTTTTTCATTTTAAACTAAATTAAAAAAGTAATAAATATAGATAAATCATATTTTTTATGTGCAAAAAAGTAAACCCATGTAAATGTACTATAACAATCAACAATAAATAAATTATATTCCTTTACTCTAAGGCTAAAAATTTTAGTAGTTCTAAATGGATCAAGATATACTAACTATAAAATTCTATTAGTACTTATTCAATTGATAGGTATAAAGGAAACTTTACACTATTTCCCATTCATGCAATCATAAAAAACATGAAGTTGTTCTTTATTTATAGTAGGTAACTATATAACATTCTCATGTTTAGAGATATCATGTATCATTTTGAAATTGACATGACCTAATAATCAATTATAAATAATACTAACACTCTATATAATATTCAAACACTTAATTTGTTGAAAAATTAGTTCAAAAAAATAAATAATATAAATATTTCCCTTTCAGTTATCATAGAATAATAAAGAATCATATTTAAAATCTAAACAATTATGATTCTAAAATTTAAATTCCATTACATCATTACATAATTGAGATATAATAATTAAATTATGTTTTATTATTTTATCATATAAAAATTTATAAATAAAATTAGAATTAGAAATACAAACTTTACCAAAATCTTTTACTTTACAATTGAAATTATCTTCAAATGTAACAATTTCTCCATCACATGTGTTTTAAGTGATAAAATTTGATGGGTCTCTAGTCATATGACTAGATAATCTTGTGTTCATGTACCTTATTTAATTCTTGATTCATCCAAGGATTATTTCCTATAAAAATCAATTACTTGACAATTTTGGTACTCAAGTTACTTTGGATCCAATCAGATTAGTTATACAATTTTTAGGCACCCACAGAAAATTTAAACAAGTATTGTATGGTACTATAGATAAAAAAATATCTATAAATACGAGTACTTGTAAATCCCAAAGACTATTTGAATCAAAGAGAATAATCATTTTCATAGTGAACATTAATACCACATTGAAAAAATTTAACAGTAAAAGTACAATAATTTTTACTTTTAAGGAAATTATTTTGATACATTTGAGGTAATCTCTTATCATATCCGATAGAATTTAAATTATTTTATTCAAATATATAATTTTATGATATTTTTTGTGACCTTGAATAAAATTATACAATATTTTCATAAGAATTTCAAATTGATTTTTAAATTTTCATTCAAATCTCGAGAAAATTTCAAATCATCATAAACTATATAAT
Organism: Viscum album; assembly: GCA_963277665.1. NCBI lineage: Eukaryota > Viridiplantae > Streptophyta > Magnoliopsida > Santalales > Viscaceae > Viscum > Viscum album. The sequence goes on from OY728147.1 coordinate 157,110,022, forward strand.
GAGAATTAGAAGCAGTATTCTATAGTTTTTCATTCTCTTGTAAAAGAAATTTATTTTTCAAAATAAGTTTCTTATTATTTTATTTAATATTATTATATAAATTAGAATCTTTGAAAACATATTTTATCAATATTTCAATTTCTTTATTTAACTCAAAAACATTCATATTTTCAGAATCATATCAAGAAATAGAATATCTAGAATAAAAACTAGAATCACTAACGTCATTCAGTGAAGCTATAGAGCACAAGTTAGCAAATTAATTTTCATTCCCAAATTGTTCATTACAATGGGATTATTCAGTTTAACTTCAATATTTTACAATACCTTTTTATCCTTATTTATTTACTTATCTTTATTATTTAGTTTTTATAAGTCAGGATTTTTCTTTCAACACTTAAAAAAGTAACATCTAAAGTATTATAATTAGTACTTCATTTCTTATCACCCTTATGTTCTTCCTTTTGAGGGTTTAAATTGGTTCTTGAATTTTTTATTTTTTATTCGTTTGTAGACTCCAGTCATAATCTAATCCATATATTTTTTCACTATACTATAGTTCATAATCATAATAGTTCATAGAAACAAAAATTATAGATTTAAACCTTTTAATTTTTTGTCTTCTCTTTAGAGACGTTCTTCAATTCCAGTTCATACTAGAGCAGTGATCCAATCAATTCATCAAGACTGTATTCTTTGAAGTTATTTCTTTTTTCAATAGAGTCCTTATTTTTATTCCATTAATTTGGTAAATCTCTTAAGACTCTTTCAAAAATTATAGGGTTCTCTAAATATTCTCCAAGAGAATTCATTCCATTCACAATGTTTGTTAATCGGTGGAACATTTGATTCAAAGTTTTTTCTTCACCCATCTTGAAGTCTTGGTACTTAGCTCTACGCATTATATGTTTAGTTTGTATCAAGGTGAGTAACTTGTATAATAATCCCAATATCATGAGCTATCTTACATATAGACACATGACTAAACATAGTTATGTTAATAGCACCATATAAAATATTCACAACTTTGTAATTTAAATAATATCTAGAAGCATTGTTTCCTTTAAAAGTATTACGGTCATCTTCTAGTAGTGTGTATGGTTTTTCCATGATTGACCTATAAGATCTATCCTTTTTTCTAGGTATTCCCATCTTTGAGTTTTTCATTTGAGCCTTGGTAACCAAGTCTTGTTCGGAGGCAGAGAGTCTTTATTAGAGAAAATGACCTAAAGTTTTGGTATATATTTTTGTTTGAATTAATGGAGTCTGGGTATAAATGGGTTGAGTGTTACCATGGGTTATTGGTAAGTTGAGAAAACTAAAATGGGGTTTGGGGTTTTATAAGGTAAATGGGTTGAAAAATATATGCAGGACATTTACATATTGTGTAAATGAGTTACACATCATGTAAAAGATGCCAACCTCATGTCGTTAACAAATTCATGACATGAATTGGTTACACATCATGAACCAATTACAAGCCATTTAATGTTTAGGATAATTAAATAATAGTATGAGGTGATGGGTTTTTCATCAAATATCTCTAAAAAGAATCACACGTCATGTAACTGTATTACACACTATGTAATTCCCCGACCTGTAGTTTTAAAGTGTGTTTCTTGGTTGATCTTTTATTTCATCTCGCATGCAACTTCTTCCTATCAACCCAGGGAGACCTTCCAGATGATTTTGGAAGCCTTAACTCCCTTATGGATGTACCGATCATGCATCTAATCCTTAGTAAGTAGTTTCAATTAGGTTTTCCCTTCTGTCCCTTTGTTCTCTAGCCGTTGCAGTGTAATATCTTGACCGTGTGCATTTTTAGTTTTGATCTTGATTGGTTATGATCTAGGAACCTTCTTGATATTATATACACCTTCATTGTTATTAGTGAATCCTTTTAGAAGCATTAGTTTATTATAAATTAAAGGTAAGGGTTCTAAACCTTAACCCCATGGTTTGATAATTTTCAAGTATATGAAATATTTCAAATTGCACCAAAACACATTTTCTCAATTGATTAAATAATGAATTGGATTATTTTGTGGATTCCCTCTGGATCCAATTGGTTTTTAAACTAGCTTGTGGCTATCGTTTAGGATAGAAAACCTTTGATTATAAAAGAATTATTTAATGGATTAAAGTGTGTTTGGAATGACATAAGATTCAGGTGATTGCTTGTTATAGATTAAACTTAGAAAATGGATTATTTGATTAATTGAAATAAATGGTGAATTGAAAAAATAGTAATTAGAATAATTAACCATTTGGTATTATGTGTTCATTTTTTGATATGCTTGTTGTTGTGATATGAACTTGTGACACATGATGCGATTCTTATATATCGGGTTCTGACTTTGGAACATGTTGTAATTCTTATATATTGGGTTTTGACCCTGGAACTTATGGTAATTATTATATATCATGTTCTAACCCTAGAACATGTTTTAATTCTTATATATTAGGTTCTGACCTTGGAACATGCTGAAATTCTTATATTGCAGGTTATGCCCAGTGACATATATTGAAATTCTTATATACCAGGCTTGGCCCTGAGACACATGTTGAAATCCTTATATACCAGGATCGACCCTGATTAAATGTTGAAATGATTATATAATGGGTTTTAACCTAAACTTGTGTGATTTATTACCTTGGTTATGAGTTTATGGTTGGCATGGTTGTGAGACATGCTCAGAGACATTCTGACATGGCATCAAGGTAGGTTATGTTGTACTATTGTTTTATGGTTATGGTTTTCATGGTTATGAGAAATTTGGAGAGACATTATAGAATGGTTCCAAAACAGATTTATTTGGTAATAATTTAATTGTTTAATTAATAAATACACTTTTTATTTCATTATTGCATACACTTATTATCAGAATGGTTTTTTTAGACATGGTGGTGTCAAACTACTGAGTTATACTCACACCCTATTTGAGCCAACATTTGGTACTCAAGAAGATTATATTGATGCAGTTTTGGATAAGGGAAAAGTACCTTGACATTGATTTTTTTCTTGTTGGATGGGCTGGAGTTTGGAGATGAGACCGACATGGGTTTTGGGACCAGGGACTTTTGAGTATTTTGTTGAGTATGGTAGTCTATTATTTGTATTACATCTAGAATGAAATTTAGTTACATTCCAGAATGTCATTACATTATTACTTTATTATTTATTAGATGATTTAGTTAGATTTTATTATTGGTATTCCATTGTATTGATTCATTTCCATTATTTTCAAACATTTATATTTATTCATTTATTTATATTTATTTTTACACTTTGTTATAAAATCTGAACCCATGGGGTATAGTCTTCCCACTATACTTATCACACCCTAATTCTATTTGGTATCCTATGGAATATGGGGAGGTGTGCTTGAGTTCTCATAACTAACCCTTTATGGCCATGTGATTGTGTGCCGGTTTGGGGAATGTTACAAAGTGGTATTAGAGCCGCATCATATTTATTTTTTATTTCTTTACTATTTAGGAAAGGTAAAAAAGAGACTATGATTCATTGGGACTTGGTAATGAGCTTGTTCATGGGAGTAACAAACCCATGTATAGGAGAGAATCCAAGCACTCAGGGGTGGATTTATTTTTATACTATTTTCTTATTACAGTTGATGTTATTTCACCTTGGGTGATTCACACGCTATGTGAGGTTATTACTTCATGATGTTATTGATTCTTGATATTTATACACATGGCCTGGTATGGCACGAGATGAGTATTGATGCATCATAATTGGCACATAGGGATATATTGACATGCATTGTTCCTAATAAGGATATATTTATTGCATGTGATGTATATTTTCCTATTGAACTATGATATGAGATACTTTTTATATCTGATAAATAAAATAAATTAACTATTATGTCATGCTACAACACTTTTAAGACATGTTGATAGATCAGGAGAAACAATTCTCTATTGTTATCACCTATTTAGGTTGAACTTGTTTTCTAGTGTTCTAAGGAGTGTGTTTGTATTATAGAGAAAATGACTCCTTGTCTTCATCAAGTTGAGAATTAGGAGAGTGGAAATAAACATGCTCCTAAAGCAACTGAACTAGAGCTCCCGATAGTCCATGAGGATCAAATGTATGTTCAACTTCATGAAAAATTCCTAAGGGTCATGAGATCTATGGAAATAGAGACTGTTATCACTATGTATTCAATGTATGAGTTGGTGAGAGAGTTCCATCTATAGCATTTTCCTACATTTACTAAGGAGGGAGGCCCCTAAGTAGCCAAGTTTTGGATTGAGTCCAGCCAGATGATATTTAAACATCTTGAGACACCTATAAATAGGAGGGAGAATCTTGTTGTATATATTCTTCATGGACCATCCAAGAATTTGTGGGACATTATAGAGTAGGAATGGAAGTAGGAGGAGTTATCCTGGAAGGACTTCAAGACAAAGTTCTTGAGCTATTTCTATCCTGAGACCTTGAGGGATGAGAAGGCCCATGAGTTCATGCACCTAATACTTGAGGGATTGTTAGTGTTGGAATATAATGAACATTTCACCAAAATTTAGTTCTTTAATACCTCCTTATAAGATGATGAGATCTATAGGGTGAGATATTTTTAGGATAGTCTTCATTATGAGTTCAGGTCATAGGTAAACATGTTCTATCTAAGTAGTTTTTCGAACACGATCAATCAGGTACTCATCATGTAAGGGAATATAAAAGACACCCTGAGTAGTGGAAAAAAATTTCCAATAGGGAAAACTATGAGCTCTTATTCTAGTGGAAAGAATCATTTCTATGATAGTTTTTTCTAGGTTTGTACTAGTCAACGCAGTTCATAAAATGGGTATCCATCTTAGAACTGTGTTCCTTTGTAATGATTTCAGTGTGGAAAGATGGGTCACAAAGGACCTCATTTCCCATATCCCACATTGGAGTGTCATGATTACATAATATTGGGAAACCTATATAGTTTTTGTAGGAAAATACAATAGTAGAGTAGTGGTAGGGGAATATGATAGGTACCAGAGTCTGGGGAGGACTTAGCTACTCCTTAGCAGTAAGGGAGCTAGAGTTCCATGGGACATTCTGGTAGAGGAAGAGGTCATGGTACCCCAGTATAGGAATAATAGTACTAGGTAGAGGGTATATCTCAGGGGAGTCAGGCTAGAGCCCAAGGTAGAGGGGCTGGTTGGCTTCATGTTATGAACACTACTCCAATTAGAATGGTTGCAGGACCATCTATTGTTAGAGGTATGATTCTTATATAACCTACCCTAACTTGTATTTTTTTTGACACAAGAGCATCAAATTCCTTTTTTATCTACTATTTTTTAAATGGGTTGGTCTTAGATTTGGAAATATTTTATGGCATTATGATAATCAAAACACCTTTGGTAGTGTGATTAGAGAATATCAAATGTTTCAAGGCATGTTCTCTAGATATTGGTGTTTATAGTTTATTTTGGAAACTATTCATGCTATAAATGATAGGTATCAATTTAAATTTTGGTATGAATTGGTCAATTCTATACCAGACTCATATCTACTATTACTGGAGTAGAGTTAACTTTTTATCTCTAGAAGGAGGAACCTATTCCCACTAAGGTGAGTGAGATCTTCTGGATGTTTGTGCATGACCAATTCAGTGCAAGTTGTATTTTCTCATGGATTAGATATTTATTCTTACTCTAGATGATGGTGGAATGTAGTAGGATTCTTTTCCTCTAGTGTTAGACCATTTTCCGGATTTTTTTATTGATGAGTTTTGGCTTACTACCCGAGCGATAGATCGAGTTGGTGTTGCGAGAAGATCTAGTTTATATTTCGCCTTATAGAATGACACAAGCATAGCTTCATGAGTTGAAAGTTTAGTTTTAATATATGGAATCTAAAGTTTTCATATGACCAAGTACATATCCTTTGGGTTCTTCAGTTCCCTTCTCCATAAAGGATGATGGGTCTTTGCTTTTATTTGTGTATTATCATATATTAAACCAAATTATGGCCAATAACCGCTATCCTCTCCCACACATCAACAATCTCTTAGATCAATTGAGTGGTTATAAGATCTTTTCTAAGATCGATTCTAGACCAGGGTACCATCCATTGAGGGTGAGACCATCAGACATACCTTAAACTAATTTTAGGATCAAGTATGGATTGTATGAGTTTGTAGTGATTCCATTTGGGTTGAACAATTAACCAATGATATTCATGGCCTTGATGAATAGTATCTTTCATCCAATTATAGACTAGTTTTTTTTGGTTTTTTTGATGACATCCTAGTGTACTCCCAATCAGCAGACGATAATTCCTAAAATCTTAAAATAATCTTGAGTACATTGATAGAGAATCATCTTTATTCCAAGATAACCAAATGTTGTTTCTAGATTGAAAAATTGAAAATATTTTCCCATGGAATCTCAGAGGAAGGAGTTTTAGTGGACCTATAAAAAGTTTCTTCTGTTTTATATTGAGATAATCCCAAGATGTATTTGAGATTCATAGGTTTCTAGGTTTATCAAGTTATTATTGGTGTTTTATCCAGGACTTCTATTAGTTGTAAGCATCAATATCAGGACTGACCAAGAAAGGGGTGAAGTTTACTTGTTTAGATACTTCAGAGAGATCTTTTCAGGAGCTAAAATGCAATATGGCATTATCACCTATCCTCACTTTACCTATGATAGGTAAAGCATATATTATGTACTGTGACACATCTGGAGTTAGTCTCGGAGCAGTTATGATCTAGGAGGATCGAGTGGTAGATTATGGATCCTGAAAACTTAGAACACATGAGAGGAATTATCCTACTCATGATTTCAAGTTAGCAGTAGTGGTACATGCCCTAAGATACTGGAGACATTATCTCATGGGTGATAGTTTTTTTGTATGCATAGACCATAAGATCCTTAGGTACATAATTTTGTAGAGATACCTAAAACTTTAGTAGATGAGGTGGGTAGAGTATCTGTAGTCTTTCGACTTTGAGTTAGATTATACACTGAGAAAGGGTAACTTCATTGTCAATTCATTGAGTTGAAATATTAAGTCATAGGCATTATGAGAGTCTTCTGATGAGTGGCGTGTGATGTCCCTCTTTGAATACATGCATCTAGATGTTCAAGAGTCTATAGGATAAGTATCTTTGAATTTGACATATGTTATACCTGTTATTTTGGATGAGATCATGACCGAGCAGTTATCTTGTCTAGGGGGATAAGTTTTGAGAGAAAAATTATATGGTGGGGAGACACCATCAAGATGGTATCTTGGAAGTGGAAATTTTATTCTTTTCTATGTCCGAGTATGGGTTCTTACAATATTACATGAGAAGATGATGATGAAGTTTCATGCTTCTAGATGGATGGTACATCCTGGTTTGACAAAGATGTATCATAATCTCTATAGACAATACTGGTGATCAAGAATGAATAAGGAGGTATAAGAATTTATGGAGAGACGTTTAACTTGTTAATAGGTGAATGTAGAACATATGAATCTAGTTGGTATTTTTCAGCCTTTTCTTATTCCTGAGTGGAAATGGGATGAAGTCACTATGGATTTCATGATAGGATTACCTAGGAAAAAATGTAAGAATGATGATATTTGGATAATTATGGATTGACTGATGAAGGTATCCCACTTCTTGCCTACCAAAGAGACCTTTATAGTTGGTGATCTGGGTAATATTTACATGCATTATCTATTTAGGCTGAATGGTGTAATACAAATTATCATTTCTAATAGGGACCCACATTTCACATCACAATTCTGGTAGGGTATTCATAAGGCTCTAGGATCATAGTTTCTTTTGAGTATGGCTTATCGTGTCACCTAAGATGGGGTAATGCTGTATTAGGAAACAGAGGAAGCTAGAGCTTAGGTTTTTTGGTCCATTTCAAATAGTGGATAGTGTTGGTCTAATGGTTTAATTATTATCCATTCAATAGTAATATAGTTCCATGCATGATGTTTTTCATGAGTCACAAATTTGGAGATACTATTCATACCATTCTCACATGATAGAAATAGCATACGTAAAGCATAGTGTTGATGTGTCCTTTTAAGAGAATATAATATAGATTTTAGACCATATTGAGAAGTATCTCTAGGGTAGGGTGATTATTTTGGTTTGAGTGTAGTAGTAGCATGGAAATGTTCAAGAGGATACCTGGGATAGGGAGTATGATACGTGAGAAGAGTGGCCATACTTGTATATCGAGACCCTGCAATGATCCTTATAGCATCTCAGGGACGAGCTATTATATAATGGTAAGGTTTTAAGATCCTATATTTTTATGTACATTCCTCTTTGAATTTTTTATTTAAGCATTGGTGACCAAGTGTTGTTCAGATATGAAAAGCCTTTGTTGGAAAAAATAACCTAAAGTTAACAAATATATGTTTGTTTGAATTAATGGAGTATAAGTATAAATGGGTCAAGTGTTTCCAAGTTTTCTTGGTAAATTAAGAATTATTAAAGTGGGTTTGGGTTTTTATAAGGGAAATGGGCTGGAAACTATCTACAGTACATTTACACACCATGTAAATGGGTTACATGACATGTAAAAGTTTCTAGAATCATGTCATAAACTAATCCATGACATGAAGTGGTTACATTTAGTGAACCAATTACATGATGTGTAATGTTTGAAATAAATAAATAATAGTTTTAGTCAATGGTTTTTTGGTTTATACCTCTAAAAATAATTACATGACATGTAACTATATTACACGTCATGTAATTCCTCTACCTATAATTTTACAGTTTGATGTATGGCTGATCTTTTATTTCATCTCATGTATAGCTTCTTCCTCTCAACATAGGGGACCTTCCATGTGATTTTGAAAGTGTTCCCTCCCTTTCAGACATCCCAATTATTGATATAATCCCTATTAAATGGTTTTGATTAGGTTTTCCCTTCTCTCCCTTTGTTCTCCAGCCTCTACAGTGTAATCTATTGACTGTGTGCATTTTTGGTTTTGATCTTGATCGATTATGATCTAGGAACCTTCTTTATACCATCTTCACCTTAAATATTATTGTAGAACCATATTGGAAGTGTTAGTTGATCATCAGTTAGAGGTATGGGTTCCAAAACTTAACCCTATAGTTTGATAATTATCAAGTATATGAAATATTGAAAATTACACCAACACATGTGTGCTCAATTGATTAAATAATTAATTGAATTATTCCTTGGATTCCCTTTGAATACAATTGGTTGTTTACTTGGATTGTGAATACCATTTGAGTGGGAAAACCTTTGACTATAAAGGAATTTTTTAATGGATTAAAGCATTTTTAGTATGAAATATGTTTAAGGTGATTGGTTATTATAGATTCACCTTGGAAAATGGCTTATTTGATTAATTAAAATAAATGGTGAATTTATAGACCAATGGTAATTAGCATAATTAACCATTTAGAATTATGTGTTCATTTTGTGATATACTTGATATTGTGATATGAACTTGTGACACATTTTGTAATGCTTATATATCAATATTTGACCCTGAAATATGTTGTACTGCTTACATATTGGTTTTTGGCCCTGGAACATGCTATAAGGATTATATATCAGTTTTTGACCCTAGTACATGATGTAATGCTTACATATCGCCTTCTAACCCTGGAACATGATGTAATTCTTATATAGTGGGTTATGACCCTGGAACATGATGTGATGATTATATATAGGGTTCTGACCCTAGAACATGCTGTAATGCTTATATATCAGGTTCTGACCTTTGCACATGCTAAAATTATTATATAGAGGGATATGAATAGTGAAACGTGCTAAAATGATTATATAATGGTCTTAGTCTTGAAACACATGCTAAAATTATTATATACTGGTCTCGACCTTGATTAAATGTTGAAATTTTTATATAGTGGGTCTTGACATATACTTGTGTGATTTATTACCTTGGTTATTAGGTTATGGTTGGCATTTTTGTGAGATATACTCACACACATTCTAGCATGGTGTCGAGAAAGGTTATATTCTACCAGAGTTGTATGGTTATGGTTGGAATGGTTGAAAGACATGCTTAGAGATATTATGTCATGGTTTCAAAGTATGTTGATGTGTTATTAATTTAATTTTTTATTTAATTAATACACTTGTTTATTTCATTATTTTATACACTTATTATCTGACTGGTTTGTTTATACAAGTTGGAGTCAACCTATTGATTTATACTCACACCCTATTTGGGACACCATTTGGTACCTCAGAAGATTATATGGATACAATTTTTCACAAGGGTAAATTAACTTACTGTTGATTATTTACTTGTTGGATGGGATAGAGTTTAGAGATGGGAATGACATGGGGTTTGAGACTAGTGAAGTTTGAGTATTTTAGTATTTTATTTTTATTACATCTAGAATGAAATTTAGTTACATTCCAACACATCATTACATTATTCCTTTATTATTTATTATATGATTCAGTTGGATATAATTTTTGGTATTCCACTGTGTTTATTTTCTTCCATTGTGTCCAGGCACTGATATTTATTTATTTATTTATATTTCTTTTTATGATGTTTAATAAACTCTAAATCTAGGGGGGTATAGTCTCTCCACTATAATTATCACATTCCCGATGTTAGTCAGTAGTCTTTGGCCTACATGTAGGTGCACTTAAGTTCTTGTAACCAACTATTTTTTGCCACACAAGAGAGTACCATATTGGGGGATGTTACACTACTATTGTTCTTTACATAATTTTTTGAGGTACGTCTCTATTTTGGATCACCATTAACCATAATCTTTTCCATCAAAGAGAGGTGGATTATAAGAAATCTATGCATCATTTATGTTTATTCTTACCAACTTAATAATATTTTCTATATACTGTGAGGTATAGGAATACGTTAGCACAATAAAATATAAACAACAAACTTTATAGAAGGATTGGATGATTTACAAAAGGAACAATATCTAATACCAATTTTTAGGTATCTGTAATTATAATAACAAAGCTAAAAAAATCTTAACAGGGTTAGGCTTTGATACCAATTATTAGGTCCTAAAGTGTAATGACAGATGATCTAGAGTGGGAGGGAGTGAATAGACTAAATTAAAAAATAATTAAAAGAAATATATTAATTATATAAATTAATTACGAGAGTTAATTTATAGTGGAAATAAAAGAATGAACACAATGATTTATTTTGTAGTTGTTTAGTCTATGTTGACCTAGTATACTTTTATAAATATTTACTCAGTGAGAGATATATTGTGAATTATTATGATTTTTTAAGGGGAATCATAACCCCATTATAGAATAGTTTTCTACAAAGTGGAGGGATAACCACACTGACACACTGAATTTTGTATGGGAAGTCACAACCTAAATAAAACACTAACTTTATACAATGAGAGTCACAACCCAAAAGGTTATGAATTTAGAATCCAAGAGTCACAACCTGAGGAAAAAAATAATAAATTCTTTTGTATCTGAAATCATAAATAAAAAAAGAGTATATGTGAAATATTGGAATAAGTGTTACAAAGATAAGAAATCAAGACAAAGTATAAGATATTTAAATAAAGAACAGGTACTGGTTCTTGAATAAGGTATTGAATCATCTTGTAAAGGTAGTATTAGTCATATAAGATTAATTACAATCCTTGAGAGTTCATCCAATAGAAGAAAACTTGATTGCACAAGTACAATAATTCAAAGTTCAACGTAAATAAAATTTGATTCTCAAAAGTTTGTATTCTCATAAGTTTCATGTCTATCCTTTGAAAGAATATATAAGACTTTAAATAGGATTTATAAAAATAATAAAAAAATCTTGAATTGGCTAAATCAATTCAAATTAAAACTATAAAATTATTCAAGAGAGAAAACTATCTTCCAAAATAACCATAAAAAATATTTTTTTTAATTAAAAATTTAAATACCAATTCAAATAAATTTGAATTATCTATTAAATATTTTAAAGAGACTCTATAATAATAGGTCAAATCTATCCTATAAATATCATAATATAATTTGAATATTTAAATTCAAAATAATTTCTAATTTCATGAAGTGTGTAATAATTAAAATATTTAATTTAGTTTCATGAAATATTATGAAATAAGTTATAATAAGTTGGTTGAAACTAAATATTAATTTTTAAATGAATAAGACTAATAAATCAAATCAAAATATAAAATTTTAAATATTGGAAATATTTTCTATAAGTGTATGCATGGATAAAGTAAAAATTTATACATATTTTAAAATCAATTAACATAATTTAAAATCACATTACATTAATTCAATATAATATATATGAATTTTAGAATTTAATAAAATGATTAAAACAATTAAAACAAGGGTGCGGTCACTATACTTACCATGTGAAGATTATAACATACAATTAGTATAGTTACCATGATTAAAAATACATGAGTCACATAATCTTATTGTATGCATAAGATTCCTAAAATACAAGATCCTCCAATCTCCCACTATTATAAAATCCATTTAGTTCATGATTATAACATAATAATCAAATCTACCTTGCATTTCGTGTTTTAGCCAAACATGGATTGCATGAAGGTGGTACCAGTTGAAACCCAAAAAAAATGAACACTGAAACATACATACTAAAACTCAAATTCTCAAAAAGAAGAGTTTTTATAGAACAAGTTTTATGTAGTGTGTTAAAAACTAGGTATAAATTATGTGGACAAGCAAGTTCACATTTATACATACAATAAGTATTATGGTCACAAAAACACACATGATCACTTCTAAAAAGCTCATGTGGTAAGTTGGATAAAGTTAAATTAGGTTCATTGAGGGTTCATGGTAGGTATTTTCAAACCTATAGTCACTAAAGGAAGAAACACATGGAAGGTAGATAGAAAAAATGGGTTTCAAAACCTGAAATCTAAAAATAGAATGATATCTCAAACTTTAGAAATTTTTAAGCCATATTATTGATAGAATTAGTGAAAGTTACAAAATAATTAAATGTAGATAATTTTGATATATTTACAATGGATCAAATAAATCTTCAATTATATTTATATTTTAAAATACATCATTAAAAAAATAATATAAAATATAAGCAAAAAGCTGCAGAAAAAATCATTGGAGTGTTGCATAACTTTGGCCAATTTTTGAGGCGACTGAACACCATTTTAAGAATTTTATGTAGTTGAATTAAATATAGGTAAATGTATTATATTTAAAATTTAATAAATATCATGTGATTTTTATATATGTCACCAAATTTATCAATGAAATACATTTTCAAATATATCTTATAAATTCTGGAATTCAAGAATTGTTACATAAATTTGGGAAATTTTTAGATCACTTAAAAAAAATTAAGACTTACACTTAGTTTAATTAAATGTAAAAAAATATATATTATATCCAAAAGAAAAATTAATGTTAATGTTTGAGCTATATGAATTAAATTATATTAAAATAATTAAGGAAAATTTTAAAAAATTATAAAATGGAAATTATTAATGAAACAAAAACATGCATCATGTTCAGATCAAAATGAAAACATTCTAAAGATTGATTTATACTTTTTCATAGTTAAATAAAATTTAGAAAAACTTCTTAACTTTCATATGAAATAGTATTTATAAAAATTAAATCACTATAACTAAAGATATAATAAAAATACAGATAGTTAATAAAAACTAATTTTCACATAAAATAATGACAGGGTTTGGAAAATGTTTGTAATATTAAAAAACATAAAATATAAACCAATAACAACAAACTCCAAAAAAATTCATGATATGTCGTGTCAGTCATACATTACAAAGGGATCACCCAACATGATGATCACATACATGGTACACATTCTGGAAGAAGAAAAAATAAAATAAAGGATTAGTTTCTATTAATTCTAGGCATTGCCTCAAATTTTTTTCCATATCCTCATTTAGCTACTCTATCTTGCTCACTGGTGCTAGAGACTTTTTACTAGCTTACATTCCAAACATATTTTTTTTTTCATGTCACTAAGATGAATTTGTTTTCTCTGAGCATAATTCTAAGTAGGAAACCATTAATGGATACCTTAATATCAAGCATAATATATATATGTAAATGTACATTTTTAATTTAAATTAGTAGAATTCAAATTCATCACACATGTTGTACAATTGGGTGCATGTGAATACACCTTAATGGTTGAAATTTATCTACTTAAGAAAATGATATTATTTTGATCCATCCTTTATGGTTATAAGAATAGGGAAAGAGTTTCCAATGTACAAATGATAGGCACTGGTTTGCCTAAATCTATACTAAATACACTGATACGGATCAGGTGTCCATCATCTATCTCATCCAATCTTATCAGAATTTATTAGACCATATCCATCCTATGTATACTCATAAGGATCAGACATAGAACATCAATCCTATTTGATATCATAGGTACCAAGTGGACTGTATTCATATTGTAAATTTTCAAAAGTATTAAGTGGAAATTTTTCATCCTATATAATCATTAAAATTCCACATAAATACCCACATTGGAATTTAGATAGTCATCCAATGTCCCACTCATCCAATTCCCTTAACTCATTGTCAATTCCCCACTCATAGATTAAGTATAGTTGGATAATATCCAAACTATCCATATATTTTAGGGACCAGTTGTCCAATATATATCCCGTTTAACATGTAATAGTATAAAATACACACTCACATGATCTTGACACTTCCTCCTGACTGCATAAACACATAAGTTTCAAATGATATATAATTAAATATAAGGCCCAAACTCTTCATTTGTACCATGGGTTGTCTGACATACCAAAAAAATAGAAAACATCATGGGTAAATAATTACAATCACATGCCACACCCTACCTAATCTTATCCCTTTTCCAAACAACCATTTCACCTCATGCATCACATTTTTTATTGTACCACTATCAAAGCCCTCAATCAATAACATATCTTAAATCACATGCATCAAATATCTCTATAACCTAGCATTAGATTGACCTTCCCTAGCTCATATCACAAATCTTATCTACCACCCCTTAGATGATTACCCTCATATAATAACTTATTTTCTAATCCTAATTTACCAAAACAAATCTATCACCTGATAGACCACATAAAACACTTTGGTATATTTTCACTCATAGTCATACTCAAACACATTTTTTATATATAATCATCCCATATTCCCCTCATGACTCACCCCCCAAAAGGTTACTTTACCTATAAAGATTAATCCAACCCATTTTACACATGATTCTTGAGGGAGAAATGACCACTAGGTGGTTAAAACACTAATATACCATAGGTATAACTCCCATTAAAATCATTCTAGGACTTAAAAATATTTCCCCAATAATCATAGTTTAACCCATTTCTTACCCCACCAAAATACCATACAGTTGTTTAGGAAACCAATTACTTGACCCACCCAAATCCCACCACTATAAGTGTAATATCATACACTACTACATAGTATATCCCTAGGTTACTAGAGTCATTTTCAAGATAGAAAACCCTTTATAGGTTTCTATTACGACTTTACCCAAGGCTCATGGAAAATGGAGTCTTAAAATGATATTAACTTAAGAAGACACATGTAGACTATCCATAATGTATCCAATAGGTTATTCCTATTTTCCATACTAACCTAATCCCCTTTGAATCCCACTTTGGGTAGTCACACTCACTTAACCTTTATTTCACATCACAGAACACATTCATTTGCATATAAATTGGTAAAATAAGGAACTGTCAACATCATTATAGAGTCATACTCTTTCATGATGCTTGATCCAGCTATTATAGATCATCATCACCATACATGAGATTATATATTAATAATGTATTAAATAAATTAAATATAAAATACTTATGAATAATTTTCCAATTAATACATATTTAATATAAAGGGGGAAAACCAATCGAGAAAGGCCAATTCATCAAAATCACATCAATGAGGGGAGTATAAATGTAATAAAATGGGATTTTATATATGGAATTTCCTTCTTATAAACTTTATATTTAGGAATATAGTATTAAACACATGCACACATGATAAAAACAAAAAAAAATTATTATGGAATATTACACTTAGATAATAAATATACTAAAAAAATTGAAATTAGTACAAGGGAAAATAAAAAAATAAAAAAATAACTACAATAGGGAAATTGGGATCATCTTAGTCTCATTGAATGATCATACTTATAAACAATAATGTTAGAAAGAATGAAAACATTAGTAATTAAATTGATCTTTTAAAAATAAAAAAATATAGAATCTTGAGAGGAATTTAAGGTAATGACTAATAAAGAAATTAAGAGGTTTTTATAGGGAGTATAAAACAAATATGACTGTTGAAAAGATGACCATTATGAATAGTAAATTGGCCATTGGAATATTAACTAAACCATTGGATTAATTAAAAAATATTTGGCTATCTTCTATAAGGAATTTATATCATAATAAAATTACAATAAAAGTGTTAAATATGATAAAATAAACATTTTACAAAAGAAACATAATTCTATTTTTGGAAAAAACATCTATTTTATTTTTGTTAAAATATATATTTATGATAAATTTAAAAAAATTGAAATAAAAATTTATTTTCATAAATTTTTTTTAATCAAAAATATTTATTTTCATATAAAAAAAGTTTAATTTTTGAAATCATAAGTATATTTTCTAGGGGTGAGAAACTTGATTGTGCTATAAAGAAAATGGGGTTTTCTCAATAAATAAGAATCTCATTTTGAAATTAAATTTATAATATTTATGAAATTATTTATATTAAATGAATATAAATTTTTGAATAATAATATCATAATTATCTTAGGGTGATATTTTTTTGACATTTTTATGAAAAAATTGATTTTTTATTGAATATAGAAATATGAAAAAATACAATATTTTACATTATAAGTTAAATACATGATTAATTGAATATGAGATGATGTAATAAACCATTAGCTCTAAATCACATGAAAAAATTACTATTTATAGTCATATTAACCAACACTATTTGTATTCTTGAGAAAAAATAATAAATTTATGAATATTATATTAAAAAACACCCCTTACATTTTCCTTATAAGTACCACCCTTCCCAAACCCACTTCTACTCACACATTAAGCTTGTTGGGTAATAAAAAACTACCAAAATCTCTCTGCAAAACCCTTATCCATGTCATAGAGTTTATGGTATCATCAAAATACCACCCTTTGAATGCATAATACAATTTGCAATGGAGTTTTCCCAAGGATTAAGGTAAGAACTCTTAATCACTCATTTTTATTTCTCTCTTTTTATTCTACCTCTTAAAAATATATTCCATAAATTATGATATAATGAAATCAGTATCATAAATATACTTAAAATTTTATTATATTAACATAATAACCATTATCAACCTCCCTATTATTTATTCAAAAATGAAAACATTGCCAATATTATGGTCGGTTGACCGCCTCCATGGACGATGTATTTAATTTTTCATCACCACCTTCATTGATGGTCATAATAATAATTTTATAATTAAATATGATAAAAATAATTATCTTATATTATATTATATATTCTTATTATTTAAATAAACAAAATATTAAATGAAATCGATAAAGTTCAACACATTTGGGAAATCACCTTAATGAACTAACCATTAAACACTGTAATTTATACTCTATAAATAATGATTATTTTTAATGACTATTTTATTTTAAATTAATTTCAATTTCTATAAATAAATTAACTATATACCATTAAAATTTTATACTTATAGTCCCATTTTATATGAACATCCATAATTACCAATAAATCAATATGATCGTGGAACCATGAAACAAATATCCCCAAGATGGTGAATATGATCATAATATCTTAATAAAATGAATATAAATGAACTTAAAATAATAAAAATAAATTAAATATATATGAATAATGTTCAAAATAAAGTATTTAATAAAAATAATTTGACTATTCAGGACATTATATGCATATACCAAGTGAGTTGGCATCTGAGGTAAATGAACTTCCAAACCATTCTCATTTAATTTTGGGTTACACTTTCTATCTATCAAGCTATATTAATATATCAATTATTGAAATTTACCTTATTTATATTCTGTATATATGTTCCTTCTATATTAACCTAATTTATTTTTTCTTTCTTTTTTGGGGATATTCTTATTTTTAAGTTCCCTTTGAAATTCTTTCTTTAAAGTAAACTTGTTTAAAGAGACCTTTTCTATTTACTATTCCTTTTTATGTTTCACTCTTTCAAAGTATTATCCCTAAAATTATTAGTAAAAAAATTAATTTTTTAATGGAAAACCAATTTTGGTTTACTTCTAGTTTTAAGGAAAACACTATGCAATTACCTTCTTTAAATATTCTCGACTCATTTCATCAAAAATTTCTTAAGAGGTACCTTTATATACCCACTTATACACTCCTTATGGATTTTCTTTATTTCAAATTAATATTTAAAACTTATTACTATTTATTCAAATATTTTCATCCAAAAATATTTAATTCCTTATTCTATTGGGAATCTTTTTGATATATCATTTATTTATGTTTTGAGACAGGTTTATGTAACCCATTTCCTTGTCATGTATTTTTTTTTATTCTTATGAACTATGTATGGTTTCATTATGAAAAACACATATTTATGTACATATTATGATGTGATGGGTGGAACTATAATTATACCACCCCAAAATTCGTTGGTTAATGTTTTCATCTCATGATATACCATGTATGGTGCATAGTAAATAAGCCAAGAACATTATGTTATATTGTCTTGGTTGTGAGCCTTGAATTATGCTTATAATGCCATGATTTATATTATTGAAACATTATTATAATTCCATTATCTTATGATATATTTTTATTTATTCCATGATTCCATGTGATTATATATGATCCTCATTTTTTATGGTATCATGTTATGCCTCTTGACTAATATGTCACACTTCAAGATCATGTTTGTTCCCTTACTAGGCTCTATAGCTCACCCTTTTCTTTATGTATGTCCTCATGGTATATGTTGTAGTAATAAAAGAAGAAATGGGTTGAATAGAACCTTATTTAGATCAAAATAAAGATGTATTAGTTTATTTTTTATTGGTATATTATGTAACTAGTCTCCCAAAGACACTAGAACACTAGATTTTTGGGTTGTGATTTCTAGAATATTTTCTAATAGATCACATAATATTATGAGTATGGTACTAAAGTTACTATAGTTGGTGTTAAATAATGGTTCAGTTATTTTTTTGGGACTAATCTAGAGAATACAATAGAAAATACACCATAAATAACCTAGAAAAAATCTTAAAGATTCATAAGTTAGGATATACACATCATTTATGATTATTTTTTCTAAGTTATTAATTTTCCTTTTTTATATTCTTATTAATTTGAGTATTCACATCCATAACATTATTATTGGTTTAGCCAATGATTAGAAATAGAATAAAATGGAGATAAGTACACTTATTATCCATTTATGAACTTTAAATGTATTATATGATTATAGTTATACACATTCTTTTATATCATTCAATTTTAATAGAAATATTCACAAACCACCTCAAGACATAGAGGTTGAGTTATTATTGAAAACAAAAGTAGTGAAATTATGTCATATAAATTTTAAAAATATTTCTCAATAAAATTTTTGAGATGAATATTCTATAAAACATTGTTATACTCCCCTTAGTATAATTATATGCTATATTGGGCATGGATTAGTTGTCTTTATATAAAGATGACATCAACTGTTGAGAGAAAGAAATCACTTTCCATATCCCAAATCATTCGACAATTCTATATAAGTACAAGAAGAATGATGAATCTCCTTTAGAAAATACTTACCAAGAATGGATATTATTTCCTTATGATAAATCATATGTATCTCAAATTATTGAGTAAAAATATAGTATTATCCTTGAAGACATTACCATTGTAAGGGAATATATTGATGTGTTCCCCAAAGAGTTTCTTGATCCTCCTCTTGATTTAGTGGTACAATTCTCAATTTAAATCATACCTAGAGCTTTTCATATACCCAAGAGTCCCTATAAAATGTTCCTCATTGAATAGGAATAACTAAAGAAACAACTACAAGAGAACCAGGATAAGGGTTTCATACAACCAAGTTCTTCCCCCTGGGGTGTGCATACCCTCTTTTTCAAAAAAAAAATGATTTAACATGTCTCTATATTTCTTATCATGAATTCAACAAGATAAAGATAAATAAAAATTATCCCATACCATATATTGATAACTTGATATATCTATAACATGGCACTATTACTTCTCTAAGGTAGATATTCAGTTGTAATATCACCAATTAAAGGTTGGGATAGAGGATATTATTAAGCCTTACTTTCGTATAAGTTATGGGAACTATGAGTTCATAGTGATTCCATAGGGACTCATTAATACTCTTTTGATAATAATAGACTTGATGAATATATTATCTATATATTACCTTGAAATTTTTTTGGTGGTACTTATAGATAATATTATAATATACACCAAAATCAAGGAGGAACATGAGGATCATTTGGATATTGTGTTAAATAATTTAAAAAAGGATAAGTAATATAAAAATTATTGAAAATGTGTCTTTTAGAAGGATAAAGTAGAATTATTGGGACATGTTTCCACAAGAAATGGGTGATATATAGATCCATAAAAGATAAAGGTGATTGAGGAATGACCTAGACCAATATCTGTAACGGAGATCTATAGTTTATTTAGATTAACTGGGATCCATTTGTGATTTGTGAGGAAATTATCACAATTATCAAAACCACTAACCAAGAAAAATATAAAGGGAGTAAAGTTTTCCTATAATAATGAATGTTAAGAGAGATTTATAAAGTTAAACAAGTGGCTAATCATTTCACCTGTACTCACACTATCCAAAAAATTGGCAAGGGGTTGTGATATAAAATATTCTTAAAAGAAGGGTTCATGTTGTGTACTCATCTAAAATGATATAGTTATAGCCTATAACCCAAGACATTTGAAGTTTTATAAGCTAAATTATCTGACATATGATATAAAGTTGGTTGCAGTAATATTTACATTAAAGATTTAGAGGCAATATCTTTATAAATAAATGTGTTATATATACATATATAGATAAAAAATCCTAAATTATATATTCAAACATAAAGATATCAACATGAACCAATGAATACAGTTATATATAATCAAGGATTATGATTGAAAAACCCATTACTATCCTTGAAAGGAAAATATGGTAGCCGATTTACTAAGTAGAAAAGATACTATAACCTTATCCATGATGAGGATCAAGAAAGATATAATATTCTTAGATATAAAAAGGGTGGAAATAGAAATCATAAAGAAAGGAAAAATATCCTTCCTTACAAAAATTATTGTTCAGCCATTCATTTTTGAGAATATTTAGAAAGTACAAGGGAATTATATAGAGATAAAAAAGAATATAGATTTAATAAGGAAAAAGCCTCATAGATCAAAATTGATAAAGAAGTAATTGTGAGACTTGGGACATGATTATGAATATAATCCAAGCCTAAGATAAAGAAATAACTATTGAATGATTCTCATAGCTAAATATTCTCTATCCACCTTGGGAGTATAAAGATATATCAAGATCTTGGAGATCATTTCTGGTGGGACAATATAAAGAAGAAAATTATAGAATATGCATCAAAGTTCTTGATATACCATCAAGGGAAAAAAGAAAGAAAAAAGTAAAAGGAGATAATGAAACCATTACCCTTACCTACATATCTAATGGCCTGAAGGCCTTCATTTTTATTGATTTTGATAATCCATATTTCAAGGGGTGAGGTGGAATCCTTACAAGGCCCGTAGGCATAATTATTACATGGGTCGTAGGCCTTAGAAGAATTCATTGCCTGTAGGCTTCAAACATTACATACAACCCAGACTAACTACTTGGAACTGCTCCTCCCCAGTATCTTCATCATGAAATCAGCTCTCCACCTTTGCATGGCTGTTTGACTAGGCTTTCCCATGCATTCATAGGCTTGTCCCAATGGCAGGTGCCATACCCTCTTATTATTGCAATCCGTCTAGCTTCTGCTATGGTGAAAGCTCCTTGCTCCTCCTCCTTCTGAAGCTTGTTCCTTCAGGTCAGTAAGGCTTTCGGGGCACCCCAAGGCCTTCGGGCCACATTAAGTGTAGATGAAAACCAGTTATTAGATCAACCAATAAATATATACATTATAGAAGTGGTTAAACTTCATGTAAATCCACTATCAATTGTATTAGATCAAGATTTGAGTTTCAATTCAATTTTCTGAACAAGTATTCAACATTCCTTGAACATAGAGTTGAACTTCAGTACATCATATCACTCCTAGAATAAAGGTTAATATAAAAGGACCATATATTCACTTGAGGATATATTAAGAGCCTACTCTATGGACTTTAAAGGAGTATCTGATCAACATATGCCTCTATTCAAGTTCATATACACAAATATATTCCATTAAAGAATTTATATGGATCCTCATGAAGACTTATATGGGAAGAAATGTAGAACCCTAATATGTTGGGAAGAATTTAGAGAATGTAGTATATTATAAACTGAACTAGTTGAAGAAATTATATAAAAGGTAAAAACAATTAAAAAATTCATCTAATATGTATAAAGTTAATATAATATATACATAGACAATCATCGATGAGAATTTGAGTTTAGAGTTGGAGAAAAAGTGTTCCTTGACATATCTACCAAGAAGAGAGAAATGAGGTTTGGGAAGAAGTGAAAGCTGATTCCATGATATATTAGCCCCTTTTATATTATTGATCACATCAGATCCTTGTCCTATTGACTATCACTCCCACTAAATCCATCTTAAATACATGACATGTTCCACATATCCCTTTAGAGAAAGTACATACCAAACCCCTCACATTTACTAAGTCTAGATGTGGTACAGTTGAAGCATGACCTCTCTCATGAGGAGGAATAATTGAAGATATGTGACCATATATTCAAATTATAATACAACTCACATAGTAAAAGTATATTGGCAGTACAATAAGTAGGAAGCGGAAACATGGGAAACTGAAGAATAAATGAAATAGAAATAACCTTATATGTTTTTATCATATTGTATGAAATAAAATTTCAAGGATGATATTTCTAAAGTAGGGAAAAGAGTACTATCATTGAATTTTATATATGGAATTTCCTTTTGAATAAATTTCATATTTAAAAATATAATATAAAAATCATGCACCACATGATTAAAACCAACAACAATTTATTATAGAACATTACATTCATAGAATAAATATAATAAAAAATTTGGAATTAGTACTATGATATAATAAACAAAGAAAAAAAATAACCAGAATAGGGAAATTTGGATCATCTTATTTTCCTATAACAATCACACATGAAAACAATACTTAAAAAAAAACAAAACATTAGTAATGTAATCAAAATTTTGAAAATGAAAAATTTATATTCTTGAGGGGAATTTAAGTGAGTGATGAATGAAGGAATTAAGAGGTTTTCATAGGGAGTATAAAACAAATATGAAAGTTGTAAATATGACCATTAGGAATTGTAACATGACCATTGAGAATAATTGCATGAGCGCTAGAATAGTAACCAAACTATTGGATTAGTAAAAAAATATTTGGGTATCATATATAAGTAATTTATATCATAATAAAATTAAAATAAAAGTGCTAAATATTATGAAATAAATATTTGAAATAGAGAAACCATAATTTTATTTTTGGAAAACATATATGTTTTATTTTCATTTAAATAGATTTTTATTATAAATTTAATATTTTTAAATAATTTTTTATTTAAAATATTTATTTCAAAAACACTATTTGTTTTTTATATAAAAAATATAATTCTTTTTTAAATAATAATTGATTTTTTAAGGGTTATAATTTTGATAGTGTCATAAAAAATAGCACTTTTCAACAAATAAAGATTTTATTTAAAAAATAAATTTCTCATATTTAAAAAATTATTTTGATAAAATGGTTTTTATTTTTGGAATCAAAATGTTTAAAATAATCATAGGGTGTTTTTTTTGGATTTTTTATGAATTTTTTTAGTGAATAGTAAAATGTGATAAAATATGATATTTTACATTATATGTTAAATACATGATTAATTTAATATTAGATGATGTAAGAAACCATTATATTCAAATAAAATTCACTAATTACTATTTATAGTTATAAGAATGATCACTATTAGTAGTCTTGAATAAAATAATAAACTAATGAATATTATATTAAAAAACACTCCTCTCCTATATAAATACCACCCTTATGTTGAGTTTTGTAAAGTATATTCAATATGTATGAAAGGATTTTTTTGGAAATAAGAGTTTCTGGAATTGTCATTTTTCAAAATGGAGTTTCTGGCAGTGGCTAAGGACCACAATGTATGTAGAATTATTTTTTTGAAGTAGTCCGATCCTATGTTTAGTAGAAAGTATCAAATGGACAATTTTCAATACTTGGGAATCACACTTGTTCACCAGTTGTAACCAGTCAATAAGAGTGTATAAAAATGTATAAAAAGTTTACTCATTCAATAGAAGGACGACTTCTATTGTCAAAGGATGGTGGAACTAGTTTACTAGATGGAGAACTCTTTAAATATGACCTGTGACCAATTGCCATGGAATATAAAAAACATACATAATATAATAATCTTGGGTACATAATCTATTATATATAGTTATTTGAGAGTTAAAGTGAATATAATATCTTATAATCTTTTATCATAGTGATTGTAGTGTTCTTCCATGTATATAGAACTTTTTTCCAAACCATATAATTCATGTGTGTTCTTCCAATTGATTCTTTTCATTATACAATTGTGTGGGTATGGTGATTTCTTGTGGTGATTAGGTTTTAAGTCTCATATTTCTAGAACATGGAGTCAAGGGGATAATTAGGTAAAATAATAAGAAAGGTATGATTATAGAAGAACATTATTCCATAAGTGTGTTGTTATTAATATATTTTGGAAGGGTTATTTTTCCGCCAACAAGTGGTATCAAAGGAAGCTTTAATTTTAGAAGCATGCATAATGGAATTAGATGAAGGAAAGTTCCATATTGACATGTTCAATGGGATAAAATTTGGTTTTTCAAACATTCAATTACAAGATCTTCTCATATAGAAATATCTTGATGTTCCTTTGTTTTGTGAATATCTAGAGAATATGGAGAAATGTGAATGGAAATGGTTAGACTAGAAGGCTATAGACTTGGTAATAATGTTGATTTCCTATCATAGGGTGGTGTAAAATATATAATTTATTTTTATCATATAGATCATCAGTTGAACAAGGTTATCTCACTTGATAAGCATTTGCAGTCAATCAATCAGTATTCCCAATCACTTTTAATTTTTTTAGGAAAAAAATAAAATAAATGGTGGTTAGAGAATATGGAATGAAATACTTAAAGTAAATATGTAGATTAAATGAAAATAAAATGGATGCAAATAGAATGAAGTTATAAAGAAAGGAGATACCCCTGAGAGAATCACCCAGAGTGAACCTTTATTTTCATATTATTAGTTTCAAATTTACTTAATGAACACACTCCATCATATGAGTGAACATCCTATTTTGAATTATTTGTGAATATAAAGTTCACTCAATTGACTACACTGTACATCTACCTCTTTGATTGGGGGAGAATAATGTAGAAGAAAAAGATAATCCTTAGGTGGAAAGTGGATACACAAAGACATCTTTCCCACTAAGATCCTCATCAAAATAACTCTAATAAAATAATAAATATTATTAATAAAGGTTCAAAGACCCGTGTTTAACAATAGATTTCTCCCTTAGAAAATTCCTCAGGTTAGTTACTCATGATCATGTGCATAAGAGTTCATAGTTAGAAGAGATCTGGGAGAAAAAATAAGAGTGAGAGAGAATAAGAGAGAAATAAGAACACTCAACTTAAAATGTGAAATGTAGTTAGAGAATGAAAAGAAAATAAAAAATAAAAATAAATAGTAGAATAAATTCAACCATATCATCAGTTTATCTATCGATCCCTTTAAAGGTTATAGAATTTTAAATTTATAGGGAGTGGTGTATCTCATTTTCACTCTAATTTTTTTCTCTAAAAGTAAAAATTTGGTAGACATATTAAATGGAATAATTGTTATTTTTTTAATGTTTCCCCTATATATTTTTTATGAGGTAAAAAAATTTAGCTTCATTTTCCATGTATAGAATGAGGTATTCTTGATTTAATTAGAAAAATATTTCTTGATTGGATGACTATTCATATTCCCATGACTCAAGTTCCCATGAAATTATGAACTTTATATATATTGAATAATGTTTGAAAATATATATGAAACATATTCCATTGGATTTAATATTTATCCATGTGTAATTTTAGATCAGTTGGTTTAGATATTTGGGAGATATGATCCCATATTTTAAAGTTTCCACATCTCGGTCCATGTGTAATTTTAAATAAATTGGTTTGTCTATTTGGGATATATGATCCCATATCTTAAAGTCTCCAGATTTGGGCACATATTCAAAGGTACAACATGAATTATCCTTTTGGGCCTCAAATAATTGGATTCAGCTCCTAGTCTTATTTTATGAAATGAATCCCAATGAACATAGAGGAATATTAAAAAGAAATTATGAAATTTTGATCAATACAATTTTTTTTCTAGAAATACCAAAATAAATTAAAATAGTTAAAAATCAAAAATAAGGAAATGTTTGTAATTAATCTTAAAATACTTCTAAAACCTAAAAATGTGAAAATTACCTAACAATTTTTTGGGATTAAATGATTTAAATTCAAATTAAAAATATTAAAAATACTTGATCTTTCAATTCCCCCATACTAAAACATTTTAATCTTGGGAAATCATCGATACTAAGGTCAAAACAAAATTACCAACTTATAAATGAAAAAAATACTCAATTATCATATATAATGAAATATCATACCCCCCTACATGGATAAAAATTCCATAAATCCTCATAAATCATAAAAATATATTCAATCTCATGTTAATCCTCATGTGCATTTTATACCTACCTCCCCCAAAATATATTTCTATCTCACTCAATATTTTTTTAATGTTTAGTTTTTATCATTTTCAAGAACATGTGTGATATACCTAGTCTTGATATGCTCCTATTATCTCTACTTTACCAAGTCATAAACATGTTAATCATGTATTTTTGTACATGGGTTTTTCTAAGGATAAGGGTTTCTAGGTTTTAAATATAAAAATATTGAAGGAAAAATAGGGAGGGTTAATCTCTAAAGTGAAGTAAATGAATGAAAATAGTTTCATTCAATAATGGTGTGATCCTCAACCAAATCAAAAATTAATCACCTATAAACACCTCTTGCTTTTATTATGTAGTCCATAAATTGGAATTTTATCATTATTGAAAAATTTCTTCCCTCTTTTCCCCCATTTGTAACATTGTTATAACTTGAATCCAGATCTATAATTTCACTTCAGAATCATATTTTTGGGGAAAAGAGAGGAAAATTTTGACCTTCAAGTATCGGTGAACTCCTAACCCATATTTGTTCTGATATTTGGACCAAACATCTATATTTTTATCATGAATTTTCTCCCATCAAAGCAACAATAAATATGGAAACATTTTCAAATTTAACTCAAACTAATTCTTTAAGAAAGAACAATACAATTCATCTTCCCCTTCTACACACTTGAGTTAAACCATAATCATATATTTAAATTATAGATTAGGTTGGAAGAGTATAAATTACTTGAAATGTGGGTGTCTAAAAAATAATTTCATGGATATTAAGGGATTAATAAAGGCCATATGTAAAGGTATTCCAAGATAATAGTTGAATTTAAAAAATGGGATTTAAAAATAGATCCTCAATCACACTTGAAACATTCCATGAACTCTAAAAACTTTTAAAAATTTAAAAATAGAAAGTTCTAGATCACACAATCTAACTCAAGAATCTCAAGAAAAATATAAATGTAAATAAGATGTTAAAATGGTTTATAAAACTCTTGTGTTAAGTATTATTTTCAATTTGGATAGTACTAATTCACATAAGTTTCACATTTAATCAATCTTTATCAAATTAAAAGATTGGAAATCAGGGAAAAAATCCATTAAGAAATAATTTAACTCCTTAAATATTAAAATCAAGCAATGTAAAAAATATACAAAGATGGTTTAGTTTATCGAAATTATTTATTTTATCTTAAGAATCCTAAAAACACACCAAAAGTGAAAAATAAATAAATAAAAACATGAAAAATATAGAATAAGAAAAAAAACACGAAAAAAGGAAACACACATAAATGTCATAAAAATGGTTGAAATCTCCCCACACTTATTACATTTACTACATTATTTTTTGTTCAAATCATAGCAAGAAATATTTTCATATTGAATTTAAATTAGGAAGAAAAAAAATAAAGAAAAGGAAAGGCACAACTTTATTAATTTTTTAGTGGTAGATTTGATTTAGTATCCAAGATACTTCCACTTTTAACCTATAAGAAAACAGGAAAAAACATAAGAAACTTATTGAAAGAAATATAAATATAAATAAATATAAAGGGTAATGAAATGGGATAAATATTGGTTTATACTTTTGAGCTAGTTCTAGATTTCTACTTCTGTTAGTATGGATGTTTTAACCAATCATCCCCAATCCAAAGGAAGATGTAGTTTCTTTCTCACAAACCATAAAAAATTCTTTTATCCAGTGATATTCTCTTCACACTAATTATAAAGAAACCCATGGATATAGTGTAATAATTCTATCCCCTTATCAATGTAATTCCCCTCATATGTTAGGGTAAAGAATAAAGAATGGGTCATCTTGTTCCTTAACCATAACTTATTTAGACCTTTCAACATTATATTCACCTAGGTCCCGCTCATTCAAATTTGATATATCCAGAATTTCTAAAAGGTGAAATTTAGTTAGAATTTAATTTTTAAGTGAATTAAAGAAAAATGAATCAGTATTGAAAGCTTCCCCTTCAAGTAATGCAACTTTAAATTCGATTTCTTCATACAAATCCACTTAGATCGCCTCATATAATCCATAAAATAATTGTTCTGTATTTTCAAGGAGCTCCACGTGTTCCTCTTCAGGTGCATCATCATCATCATCATCTTCAACTTCTAAGGAAATACCTAAAATATCATATCCTTTTTGGAATATGTATTGAGCTCATTTATAGGTTCCCTTTTCCCTTTTTTGAGCATATCTTGTTTGGGTTTTACCTTGGGGTGTTTTTGGGTGAAATTGGAAAATTTTGGAAGGAAGAGGGGTTGTGCATGGTTGATGCATGGTTTTACCAAACCTACGCCCAACCTAGAAAACAATGAAAATATAGATAGAGGGTATTTACATGGATGTCACATAGTTTGTAAAACCATACACCCTATTAGGAGTAACCGTGAACCCCCTAGAAGAAGAACACAGTTAAGGAACATGGTTTGAAAAACCATGCACCCCTTCTGAGGAAACCGTTCATGTGAGATAAAATTCTCAAAAAATTAGATTAAAAATTCCCAAAACCCGTACTTCAACCTAACTTGACCTAAATCAACCCTAAATTATTTTTTCTCATTTTAGAGGCTCCTAAGCAGATTCCAAGGCCTTCTGAACTCCGTTCTTGGAGAATCTAAACCTGGATTTAAGATCTAAGAGATCTCTTCCTTTGTGGTTTACCGTATCTCTCCAATATATTTTATTATCCTTTAAAGGGATACTTTACTTTTTTGTTGTTGGATCTATATCTAGGTTTTGGTAGAGCTAATCTGATTGATATTGGATCTATTTTTTGGACCAAGATCTCATTCTTTGTTGTGTAATTGAACATTCCTCTTCAATTGGGGATTTCTGTTGGTGAGCGTTTGTCATCAATCTTAAGGTAGGTGGTTTAAATTCAATTCCCATAGTCTTTATTTCCAATCACATGTATGTGTTGTGAAATTTCAATTGGTACACTTCACAATTGAATATTTAATTGAATAAATTAATTGATTAATTAATTTATGAAATCATGGTATTAATTAATGGGATATTATGATTATGGAAATTTATGGGATAATGGAATTGTGGAATTGGATTAATTAATTGGTGAATTAATTAATGTAATAATGGGATTGTGGAATTATATTAATTAATTGGTTAATTAATTAAAGGGATATTGGGATTGTGGAATTGGATTAATTAATTGTTGAATTAATTAATGGGATAATGGGATTTTGGAATTGAATTAATTAATTAGTGAATTAATTAATGGGATATTGGGATTATGGAATTGGATTAATTAATTTGTTAATTAATTTATGAGATATTGGGATTGTGGAATTGTACTAATTAATGAGTGAATTAATGGGATATTGTGCATGTAGAGTTAATGGTAAAATTGGGATGGCATATTTGGTAAACTAATATGATTATGAATTAATTGAAAATGAAAATTATGAGATGGTTAAATTGACCATTAATGGGTTATAAGATTGAATATTAAAAAATGGTTTAATGATGAGTTTCTCACTTTATGAAATGTGATTAGAGTATTAAACCATGATTTGTTTTGATAGATGAAATGATATATCATTATGTGAAATGTGAGAAGAGGGTTAATTTTGATTAACCTTGATTGATGTAATATGTGTGATATGTGTGTTTTTTGATATATGTGTGTGGGACATGGACCAAGGCTCTAAATACCCACATTTGATAAATGAGATTGGGATAGGGATTGAGGCTCTAAATACCCATATATGACATTGAGGTTTGGGACAAGGACTGAGGCTCTAGATACCCATAAGTGATGGTAATGAGGGATAGGGGCTGAGGCTCCAAATACCCATATGATGTTGAGGTATTCTATATGAACAAAAGATCCAAATGCCCATGGGGTGTTAGACATGACGTTCTACCCCCACGAGTTTGGAATTGGACTATGGTTATATTTGAATGTGATATGATTTGAAATGAAATGATAAATCATAACCATGATATTATGATATGATTCAAAATCCAACATGGGATAAAGTAGATATTGAGGGTTTGGGTGTCCTTAGGAACCCAAGGGTTTATGTGGTTAATTAAAAGAATAATAAAATGTGATAACTGTTTACTTAAGCATTGTGATTTATTATTTATACAACTAGATACAATTTTAGTGACTAGATATTGTTTTATAAGCTGTTGGTGTTGGCTTACTGAGTTTTACTCACACCCTACTCGGTCTACCTGTTCGGTTCCCGAATAAAATTCATGTTTTTAGGACATGATAAGGGAAAGATACCCATATTAGATGGATAAGTCAGGATAGAGCATGGATGAGGGAACTAGAAATGGTGTCGGGACCTCCTTGGTAGTGTCATTGTGTCTTTATTTTGATTTTTCATTTGACACTTGACACATATTTTTCATGAAATATCTACTGCTTAGTTTCATATATTGTATTCCTATTTTCATCATCATGTGATATTGGTTTTTTCTGGTTATTGGTTATATCTTTTGGATATTATTTATTTATTTTCTATATTGTTCTACATTTATAAAGAGGTAATAGTCTCCCCATGATTGATATTATACACTTACTTCTAGTCAGAAGCCTATGAAATTTTGGGATGCGTGCCTGAGGTCATGTGACTGAATGACTTGGGGCACTGTTGTGTGGCACCCGGGCCAGGATGTTACAAAGTGGTATCATAGGTAAGTTTTCTTTTCTTTTCATTTATCTTACTATTTGGGAAAGGTATAGAGGAGGATGGGATGAGTTGGGTCATGGTTAAGAGATCATGCATGAGAGTAGCTAACCCATGTACGGGGGTTAAATCCAAATACTCGGGGTGGTATTATTGTTATTGAAGTGTGATGTCATAGTTGAATGTTATTTCACCTCGAGTGATTCACTTATTATGTAATGTGATTATTATTTCTGAGTTTACTAATATTTTACTCATGGCATGGTATGGTACGAGATTTGAGTATGCATGCATCATTATAAACACTCAGGATTTATTGTGACATGCATCATATTTAGGTATGTGTGGGGAAAATAGGTTTTGGGAATTTTTTTGATAATTGAAAAGTGTTTCTTTTCTTGTGTAATTGAACTAAAAACGGTGCCTAATATAGAATTGAATAATGTAAAATGATTCAAAATGTGAATAAGTGGATGTCTAATGAGAAACTTGAATATGATAATTAGTTTACCCTTGTTAACCATGACCTAAATATAGGATGGTTAAGGGGTAGTGTTAGCACCTCGGGTTTACCATGTGGTAGGTTTTAGGGGAAATGAATTTTTATTAATTATTATGATTCCATATTACATAAATGTGTAAATTTTATGTTATGTTTCTTGAGACATGTGTTTTGAATTATAGATATATGCCTCCACAATGACACTTGTTGATAGGGTGATTGAAGGTTATGGATAGAAAAGATCAACTAGTAGTGGAAAATGAGGAACCAATAGTTCTGGATGAAGGATCCAGAGAATAGTTTCATCATAACTTTTCTCGCTTCATGCAGTTTTTAGAGAGAGACCTAGAGAAGGTAGTGAAGAGTATGTCTGACCTGAAATTAGAGTTTCACTTATAACACCCTCCTACTTTTACTGGAGATGGTGGGCCTAAAGCAGAAGAGTTTTGGATCAAGTCTATCTAGACTATACTTGACCATTTAGAGACTCCTTCTTAGAAGAGGGTCAATTTGGATACTTAAATGTTATGAGGGTCAGCGAAGCATTGGTGGGATGTTCAGAATTAGGATGATCAGGTAGAGGGTATGTCATGGAAGGACTTTTTGGAGATGTTCCTAGAGAACTTTTATCCAGAGACTCTGAGATAGGATAGGGAAGCTGAGTTCATGTGTTTGACTTAGGAGAGTATGTCTATGATGGACTGTGCTAGTTGCTTTATTGACTTGCAGTTCTGGCAGGGGAAGAGACAACTATAGAAAGGAATTTGTAGGATAAACTTAAATGTGATATTTAGTTTCAAGTTAATATATTTCATCTGAAAAAGTTTTCTAATATGGTGGATCAGAATCTCATATCTGAGGGGAACCTAAAGGTGGATTCTAGTGAAGGAAATGTGTTCTCTACAGTATGATCAGTAGTTATGTCTTTAAAGAGTTGGAAGAATCACTATAATAGTGCTAACTAGAGCTTGGGAAAGAAGTCAGGCCAGGGGGAATCATCAGTTACTCAGGATCCTACTAGAGTGATTTTCTATCAATGTCGAAGGCCGAGCCACTTTCTTATCTATCATCCTCGACCACCGATAGAGTGATGGGATTATGACAGGATGGGACATCTAAAGAGGTTCTATAGGAACCCATGAAAGATGTGTAATGATGGAGCAGTTTGTAAATACCCAGACCCTAGATGCATGGAGTCTATTCTAAAAATATGTGATGTGATTTTTTTTGTAAAAATAACTGAATAATTACACAACACAATACATAATAGAGGATCTTTTAATAGCTCGAGTTTTGTAGAATTAGAATTCCAGTAAAATATTCAGATACAAAAACACAAAATTTAGTGAATATTAAAAAAATTTACATCATATCAACACTTCCACATTAGAAATTTATCGTATCATTTCCACTAAACCTGTAAGAATAATTTAAATACATAGGGTGAGCATAAAATGCACAGTAAGAAAAAAATGATTAATAAATAATTTTCAAAAAATTTCTTTAAAATAAATATATATACTTAAATCATTTTCTTTAAGAGAAATATAATATCTCTCATAGAATGTTATCATCATTTTTCAAGAGTTACTGAAAATCATTTTTAGGGAAAAATCATGCTTAAGAATTTCTATTCTTATTTAAAAGTTACAAATAAAATGCATTATAAAATATGTTCTCACTTAATAAAAATGAATGTAATTCCACCTATAAGTTAGATAATGACCATGCATGATTATGTATGAAATTCCAGGGGTAAAGATACAAATTTTACACATGAAATAATATATATTTATAATTTTCACATAAAATAATGTCATTTATCATTCAACACATAGATGGAAACCATGAAATGATAGATAAATTTATAACCTTTATTTTAATGTTTGGAAACTAAATATTAATCCTTCTTTATAAATTAATCTCTATACAAGTATATACTTAAATATAAAACATTAAACTGTGTGTATTTGAAAATATAAAACTGATTAATACAAGTTCATTAGAGAATGATCATTAACCATGGATATTCTACTAGTTGAATAATAACATGGAATTTTACTTACTAGATTCATAATGAGGTAATGCATAATATGGTACATCATAACCATACCATCAAGTCATCATGCTAAGACCATAAATAGCGATTTTTTCAAGGCCTTGTGCCAAGATCGTAGTTTGTCTCATGAGACCTACCAATGCATCAAGAGGCTATAGCGGGCCTCACCCATCACCTAATAAGTCTATTTTATTCCTCATATGTCTAATAGTAATATATATTTAAATAAAAGTGCCACACACCACTTTGATTTATTTTAATCTTAATCATAGATGAAAATAAGTTCATTGATAAATTCTTGAGGTAGATAATCTTTAAACAACCCAAAGCATCCCATACCACTTTGATTTGTTAATTCCTAATCCATATAATATCATAAAAGATTAATATTAATCTTGAAGTAAATGTCTCTATTTGTAATATAGAAATAAGTAGTTTAATGAAATAAATACATAAATGCTCTCTAAAATTAATGAAACATCGTTTATAAATCCAACATTGGCCATAAATAACTATGCATGACATGTTAGGAGATGCAGTTGCATGTTTGCACATAAAATAGTGATTTGTTTCACGTAAAATGATAATATTTATCTCATAAAAACATATAAACATGGTGAATATAAAACTTTAAACACAAGTTTGATGTGCATTAAATACCAGTTATGATTTCTAAATAATTGAGAACAAATAACTATACCTAAGTTGTTTATACATAAATGCATATGTATATATATTTATATAAATATATATATATATACACACACTTATATATGTATTTTTGTATGTGGTTTGTAATCATAAAATTCCTTCAAAACTTTAAAACAAGAACCCTCCCATATGAAGACACAAAAAAAGTTAATAAATAAATGTAAATGTGTTTAATTGCATATAGGATAACACTTATACTCACATATATGCATATCAACCTTATAAAAATAAATTTTGAAAACTAAGTTAATACATAAGTTTTTAGATATAATATCCACGGAGAAGAAACTCTTAACATATATACATATATATTCTGAAAATATTAAGCTATATATGTGTATATACGCATGTATATACATATATATATGCAATTTTTTGGTAAAAAGAACATAATTAGGTGACAATATTTCATTCTTAAAACCATAATAATTTAAATATAGATATTATAAATCAAGAAAACATTTCATATGTACCATTTTGGTTAAAAGGATATGGTATAGATATATATATATATATACATACATATGTATATATATGTATATATATTAGTTTACAAAAAATAAATAATAAAGTCTCCTTACTAGTTTCATATTATAAGAGGCTGAGTGTTTCTGGAGCTGAGGGAGGGAAAGAAAGATCTTGAAAGATGGAATTTTTGGGTAATAACTTAGGTGAAAAGCGAGGTTTAGAAAAAACAAAAGTTTTCAATTGTTATTCTGAATTGACCATAGATAACCCAAAAAAAACATTAATTTTTCAAAGATCAATGAGTAACAGGTTGATTGATACCCTAAAATATAAAATTGCAACAATTAAGAGGATCCAAGTCAAGGATAGAGATGATTGGTTTAAAATAACACCACCTTTGGAAATAAAACAAGGGGAATAGACTAAAGGAAAGGAAATAAGAGTGAAAAAATGGAATCAAGAGAAAGAGTGGATGTAGAGGGGTCAGTGGCTTCAAGATCAGATGGCGACTAGTATGGATCCTTGTGGAAAAAAATAAAGAAGTAATGGATGGTTATGATTAAAGCTGATCTGATCCAAGGGTTGGAATTAACCCTAAACATTTAACAAAGGGGTTTGTGCGGCTAAGGAATGGATGACTGGGATGCAACCACAGATCTGATTAGGAGGCCGCGGTGGATCTTCACAATTGAAAAACAATGGATTACTATGATTATATCATGGATAGATCAAATGACCCTATTGATCGCACATTTTTAAATGGGATTAACTGTCTAGATCTGGTGGATCCAGATCGGACAGTCTGCAAAAATGCATGGAGATAAATTGCTGCACTGGGACTCAAACAAGGTATCAGTGCAGACAACCTAGATCTCACATGGTGAGATCCCGCGACTAAGATCGCGCGCTGTGAGAAACTAAATCCCACATCAAAAGCAAGTGGGTTTTCAGGGTCACCTTATAAATCTATGTTTGTGGTGCCATCTCTTGATGAAACAAACACGCACACAAGGGGTCCTTATATAGGGTACCCCACCATGGGTGCTCATCCCACCCTCTTATCATGCCCGATTAGTGCCATATACATTGTTTTGTGCATGACTTTCCTCCACTATGCTTTCCTGGTTCGCCGACCTACTTCTCGAGCCTCCTTGGGCATGGGTAGACGCCACCTTGTTGGGGTTGACCAGATCCCACAGTATAGTTGAGGTGTCCCCAACCCAAGGTTGGTTCTAATTTTTTAATACTTAAAACTTAAAAAAATAGATGGGAATAAATTATTTTTCCCTATTGTTTTATCCCCTTTTTAACTTCTTTGATTAACATAATACACAATATTAAGAAAAACTATATTCAAAACCACGCCATTTTAATTTTAAATATTTATCATACTAAAATAGATAAAATAATATTGTTTAATACCAATGGTATTGAAAATTAATTTAAAACCATAATTTCATTTAACCAAAAATGTTATTTTAAAACATTTAAATCATTTTAAATTTAAAGAACTTAAATTTTCTAATGGTTTAAAACATTAACAGTCACCTTGAAATGAAATGGATATAAAACCCAATGGTAACTTTTAATCCCCCAATGACCACTTATAATGGTCATATAGGTCATATAAATACCCATATAAAGTGTTTAGAAGATCAAAAGATCATTTTTTATTTTAAGAGGATGGTGCTCTACATTTCTTTGATGCTTATCATTTTTTCCATACTACTTTCCCTACTATTTTTTATTATGGATGATCTAAGAGATGTCAACTACACCATCGACCTTATTTTCATGCTTGGTAGTCTTCTATTTATTCTATTGGGTCTTGCGATGAGTTTTCTTGAGTAGTCATAATCTTTTGTATCCATGTAATATTTTAGTGTTTGAATAAAATGTTTCTCTTTTTCCTTAGTGTGTTTGAAATAAAACACACTAATTTGCATTAAAACCAAAATAATAGTAATAATAACTAAAAATATTATTATTATAGTTATAATTAAATTCAGAGAGTTACATTGTTAAGAATAATTAGAGTGTGGGAAGAAGATCTTCTACACCCTATCAATCTAGAAGCTAGAGTCTGAATTGCCTTCGTGGTAGGGGAAGTGGACATGGTTATTCTAGAAAATAATTCTCATATCAATAGAGTGGTGCAACTCAGGGGAATTAGACTACATCCTAGAGAATAGGGTCAAGATAGTTGCATATAGTTCAACCTACACTTGTGGATAGTGAGTCTGAACCATCGAAAATTAGAGTAACTATTACTATAGAATCTATACTAGCTAGTTCCTTATTTGATACTAGAAATTATCATTATTTTATATCTACCCAACTTATGAATGGTTTGATCTAGGTACTGGAGTTTCCAATTGGAGTTATTATGATATATACACCTTTGGAAGTATTATTTATAGACATATATTTGTGAAAAGGGTGTTCTCTTTAAGTTGGGGAGTATTGTTTCCTTTGGGATCTTTACATTTTGGACATGTCAGGGTATGTATTAGTTGGTGGCATACCGATACCACATAGATTGTTACCACAATACATCGAATTTTATGTCTCCTAAGTGTGACAATTATCTATACTATGTAGAGTGGGATATAAAGTTTGTCCATGCAGGGCGAGTTCATCAGCAACTAGGGGGACTCACCACCTAGGTTACTAGTCTGTTTTTGGATGATAGAGGTGTTATCCATGATGTATTTCCACCTGTAGTGGAAAAATTTCATGATTTGTTTCCTAAATATTTCTCAAGGATGACACATGAGAGAGTTGTGGAGTTTATAATTGAGATTATGCCTAGATCTGAGCCAGTTTCTATTCCCCCATATAGAATGACACCAACAGAACTTCAAGATCTCAAGATTCAGATGGAATAGTTGATGGATAAGGGGTTTATCCATTCGAGTACGTTTCCTTGGGGTTCTCTAGTTTTGTTTTCCAAGAAGGATGAAATGACTCTATTCTTATGTGTTGATTACTGGAAGTTGAAATAGATAAATTTGAAGAATCAGTA
The DNA here is from genome assembly GCA_963277665.1 of Viscum album. Taxonomy (NCBI): domain Eukaryota; kingdom Viridiplantae; phylum Streptophyta; class Magnoliopsida; order Santalales; family Viscaceae; genus Viscum; species Viscum album. The sequence goes on from OY728147.1 coordinate 157,148,543, forward strand.
TCCTCTTCTGTTTATTGAAGATCTATTTGACTAGTTGACATGAGCTTGTATTTTCTCTAAGATCGACATGAGATCAGGGTATCGTTAGTTGAGAGTTCAACCTTATGATATACCGAGGACTACTTTCAGAAGTAGGTATGGAATTTATGAGTTTTTGGTGATGCTGTTCAGATTAATGAATTCACCAGTAGTGTTTATGGCCTTGATGAACAAAATATTACACTCGTACCATGATCCGTTTATGGTAGTGTTTGTGGATGACATCTTAGTGTAATCTAAGGCTAATGATGATCATTCCCAACATATTGAAATCATCCTAAGTACACTAAGAGAACATTTTATATACATAAATATATCTAAGTGTTAGTTTTGGATTGATCAAGTGCACTTCTTGGGTCACATCATCTCAGAGGAAGGTGTGTTGGTGGACCTAGAGAAGGTTTATGAAGTGGTTTCTTGGGAGTATCCTAATAATACTTTTGATATCCGTAGCTTTTTGAGGTTAGAAAGATATTACCAGAGGTTCATCCAAGACTTTTACCATTTTTCAAAACAACTTTTGGGCTTGACCAAGAAGGGGATAATGTTTTATTGGTTTGGATCATGTGAGAATACTTTTCTGGAGTTGAATAAGCATTTGAATATGGAAACAATATTGATCATACCAAATCCGGGTGAGGATTATATGGTGCTTTGTGATGCTTTTAAGATAGGACTTGGAGCAGTGTTGATGCAAGGAGATCGAGTTGTGGCATATTGGTCTCAAAATTTGAGGGCACATGAATAAAAATACCCTACACATGATCTTGAATTAGATATGGTGGTTTATGATTTTAATTGTTGGTGACATTATCTATTGGGAGAAAATTTTACTATGTATACTGATCAAAAGATATTAATTTATATATTTTCACAATTATATTTGAATCTACAATATGAAAGATGGGTTGAGTATATAAAGTCATTTAATTTTGAGCTAGCATATATTCCTGATAAGTTAAAGAAAATCGATGATGCTCTAAGATATAAAAATCTAAATCAGGCAGTCTAGGAGTCTATTGATGAGTGGAAAATGATGAATTTACTAGATGAGATTCATATTGATGCTTAGGAGGGTTAGGAATAGATGTCTCTTGTATCAGTTATACCGAAGTCTACACTTTTGAGTCAGATCATGGAAAGTTAGTATGAGGATACAAAATGTTTAGCCTTGAGGGAAAGCCTTGAAGGTGGAGAGACAACATTATATTGGACCATAGATGAGGATGAGATCATATATTCTAGGAATTAGGTTGATATTCCTATGAGTATGTGGGGGGAGATGATCCATGAATTTCATGCCTTGAAGTTGGTGGTGTATCCAGGTGTGACCAAAATTTATCATAAAATATGATGAAAGTTTTGGTGTCTTGGCATGAAAGAGGATATAATATGGTTCATGACACAATTCTACACCTATCAATAAGTGAAGGTTTAGCATCAACATCTTGGTGGTTTTGTACATCCATTTTCCATTATGGAATGGAAGTAGGATGCGATTTCCATGGACTTAGTGGTAGATCTCCAAAGAACACATCGAAATAATGATGCTATTTAGGTGGTTGTGGAACAATTGATTAAATTAGCACATTTTTTGCTTATATGGGAGACTTTCTTAGTAGATTAGTTGGGTGAATTTTACATTCAGGAGATATCCTATCTTCCCGGAGTTCCACAAATCATAGTTTCAGACCATGACTCACATTTTACTTTGTGATTATGGTAGGTATTATAGAAGGTTATTGGTATACAAGTTTTACTAAGTATTAATTTTCACCCATAGAAAGATGGGTAGTCATAGCGTACTATTCAGGTTCTTGAGAATATGCTTCAGGTATATTTTTTATACTTCAGCGGGTCTTGGGATAAGCACCTAACATTGGTCTAGTTTGACTATACCAATAGTTACTAGGAAAATATACATATGGAACCATATGTGGATCTTTATGATAGGCCATGCAGATTACCTTTATATTGGACGGAGGCAGGTGAGTCAGAGTTATTAGGACCAAGTCTCATACATGAGACATCAGAGAAGGTTCAAATTATTCCAAAATACATGGATATGACTCAAAGAATACAGAAGTAATATAGTGATAGAAGTTGATGAACCCTATAGTTCACATAGGGTGACCGTGTGTTCCTTTAGGTGTCACCTAGGTTGGGTCACCGCAGGATACATAGACATGGCAAGTTGGAACCTAGGTTTTTTGGACCGTTTGAGGTTGTGGAGAGAATCATACTAGTGGAATATCAGTTGGATCTTCGATATAGGTATAGTGATATGCAAGATTTTTTCATATGTCACAGCTTTGATAGTATCACCCTCACCCTTCTCATGTGATCATGGTGGATGATGTTGCAATTGATACTGATGTGTCCTTTGAGGAGCATACGATACGTGTGTTGGATCATAGTGAGAAAGTGTTTCAGGGAAATATCTTGAGGATAGTTCATGTATTGTGGCAACATGAGCATGTTTAAGAGGAAACATGAGAGATAGAAGTAGATATGTGGGCTCAATGGCCTAATTTTTTACCTTATAATATTATATATTTTTGGGAGTAGAGCTCAAGGAATAATTGTTATAAGGTGGGGGAGATTGTAAGATCTTAAAATTTTCTAGAGATGTCTCAAGCCCTTTTACAGGTGCTATTTTTCCTTTTTGAGTATATATTGTTTGGGTTTTACCTTGGAGAGTCTTTGGGTGAAATTGGAAAATTTTGGAAGGAAGAGGCTAAGAGAAAAATCAATGCACATTTTTTCCAAACTGTATGCCCAACCCAACAAACTGTGTGAACCTAGATAGAGGGGATTCTCATGGTTAGTTCACAGTTTTTCAAACCATGTTCCCTCTTAGGAGTAACTATGCACCCCCTATAAGAGGTGCATGATTTGACAAACCGAATGATCCTACCCAGGAAACCATGCACATTGGATAAAATCCATCTAAAATTATATTAAAAATTCCTGAACCCCTAGGCCTTCACCCTGACTTAACCTAAATCAACCCTAAACATTTTCTCTCATTTTTGGTGGCTCCTAGATGGATTCCAAGTCCTTGAAAACTCCATTCTTTGAGAATTGAAGTCCGGATTGAAGATATGCACCTCTCCCGGTAAGAGATCCACATCCCATGTGGTTTCCCATATCCATACCATCTTTATACCCTCATTTTAAGGTATGTTTTCATCTATTGTATATTAGTCTAGATATAAATTTTGTTAGATCTAATCTGGTTGATCTTGGATCTAGTTTTCGTATCAAGATCTCATTATTCCTTGTGCAATTGAACATTCTCCTTCAATTGGGGATTTCCATTAGTTAGCATTCATTATAAATCTTGAGATAGGTGTTTTAAATTCAATTCACATAATATTGAATTCCAATCACATGTTTGTGTTGTGAAATTTCAATTGACACGTTCGAAAATTTAATCTTGAATTGAATAAATTAATTGATTAATTAGTTTATGAAATCATTGTATTAATTAATGAGATATTCTTATTGTGGAAATTTATGGGATAATGGTATTGTGTAATTGGATTAATTAATTGATGAATTAATTAATGGGATAATGATATTGTGGAATTGAATCAATTAATTGGTCAATTAATTAATAGGATATTGGGATTGTGGAATTGGATTAATTAATTAGTGAATTAATTAATGGGGTAATGGGATTTTGAAATTGGATTAATTAATTGTTGAAATAATTAATGGGATATTGGTATTGTAGAATTGGATTAATTAAGTGGTTAATTAATTAATGGGATATTGGGATTGTGGAATTGGATTAATTAATTTGTGAATTAATTAATGGGATATTGTGATTATGGAATTAATGGGAAATTGAGATGGTTTATTTGGTCAATTAATATTATTATGAATTAATTTAAAATGGAAATTATGATATGGTTTACTTGACCATTAATGTGTTAATGGGTTATAATATTGAATATTAAAAAATGGTTTAATGGTGAATTTATCATTTTATGACATGTGATTAGAGTATTAAAGAATGATTTGTTTTAATAATTGAAATAATATATAATGACGTGAAATGTGTTAAGAGGTTTAATGTTTATTAACCTTGATTTATGTGATATATGTGATATATGTGTGCTTGTTGATATACGAGTATGAAACATAGACTAAGGACCCAAATACCTATATATGATAAACAAGACTGGGATAGGCACTGAGGCTCCAAATACCCATATTTTACATTGAGGTTTGGGGTAGGGATTGAGGCTCCAAATACCTTTAAGTGATGGAAAGTGTGGGATAGACACTGAGGATCCAAATACCCATGTGACGTTGAGGTATGGGATAGGGAAAGATGATCCAAATACTCACGTGGTATTGGACATGATGTTCTACCCCCATCCGTATGGCATTGAATTGTGGTTCAAATTGGTTATGATATGATTTGAAATGAAATGATAAATTATAAACATGGTATTATGATATGATTTAGAATCTATCACATGATGAATCAAGTATTTAAGGGTTTGGTTTCCTCAAGAACCCAAGGGTTTATGTGGTTAATTTAAATAATAATAAAATGTGACAAATTTTTACTTTTTCATTGTGATTTATTATTTATACAGATACATACACTATTATTGACTGAATATTATTATAAACACCATTGGTAGTGGCCTTATGAGTTGTACTTATACCCTACTCAGGCTTCTTGATCAGTTCCCCAATAGAATTCATGCTTGCAGGATAGGATAAGGAAAAGAACCCCATGTTAGATGGCTGAGTCGGGATGGAGTATATATTAGGTAACTAAACATGGTGTCGAAACCCACTTGGTAGTGTTAGTGTGTATTTATTTTGGTTTTTCATTTGAACCTTGACATGTATTTAACATGGAATATATATTGTTTAGTTCTAGATGTTGTATTTCTATTTTGGTCATCATTTGATACTAGTTTTTTATGGTTATTGGTTATATATTTTGGTTATTGTTTATTTAATTTTTCTATTGTTATGATTTGATAAAGAGGGTATAGTCTCCCTATGATCGATATTATAATCTTGCTGCTAGTCGGCAATATATTCCATATGGGGAGCTGCTCCTGAGGTCATGTGACTAACTAAATTGGGGCACTAGTGTGTGGAATTCAGGTCGAGAGATTACAATCACAATGTTCTCCAAATATAAAAACTTAAAAAAAAGGGGAGGTAACACTCAATTCATATTCAATAAAATCAGAATTAAAATAGTTAAGAAAAAATATTTTCTCCCTTAATTGGCTTGGCTTTAATTTCTCCTCCATATTTTATTCAAATTATATCACTTCGATGGTGACTTCTTCCAAATAAAGAGAGAGGAATAAAGGTTCTTATTTTTCATTAACATAGATGGTAAAATCACTTACCTTTTCATGTTATTAAAAATTTGATAAATACTCTTAAAATTATATTGATCTCCCACATTTATATCACCTGACATGAATTATTTTGGAACCTATTCTAGTAATAATTAAGAGAGGTCGAATATATATTCAGGTAATTTTTTCTCAGCCTTATCAGGAACATAATCTTGAAAAATTAATGGGGATTATACTTCCCCTGTCGATTCTAGTTCTTTCTCAAATTTCTACTTCTTAGATGCAAGAATATATTTAGCTATCTATTCTAGTTCACTCTCTAGATTTTTTATTTTCTCTATAAGTCCTTGAATTTGGGATTATTCATCACTGTGAAGTTCTTTATCTTATGGTTTAACGTGTGATTAATCAGTCATTTCATAATAATTTTATTTGGAATACATCATGGTAATAATTTTTTTAGTGAAAGAAAAAAAAGTTTTTAAAAAATTGTGAATAAAAATAGAGAGTGAAGTCCAATTGGATCCTCATAAATGGTTCCATGTTTTTATGTGCCTATTATAGGGTGGTTCAAAATATACAATTTATTATCCCAATACATCACAATGACTGTCCAGTTTTATCTAACTTGAAGATATTTCTTTGTTAACCACCCACTATTCCAAATCAAATTTTTCTATTTATTAAAGAAAAGTAAAAGATATGGGGGTTTTAGAACATGGAATTAAATACTGAAAGTAAATTTGTAGATGAAATTCCAAAAGAATATTATCAAATAGAATGAAGTTAGAAAGAAAGAAGATACTCCCAAGAGAATCACCCATAGTGAACCCTAATTATCTTATTATTATATTCAAATTTTCTTACTTGACACACCATATAGTTTGTGTGAACATCATATTCTACCTTGGTTGTGAATATGTAGCAAAATCAATCAAACTCACTGCACATATGCCTCCTTGATCAAGGGAAAATAATATAGAAGAAAAAGATGACCCTCGAATGGAAAGTGGAGATACAAATGAATCTTTCCCACTAAAACCCACCTTGACCTAAATCTAAGAAAATAATAGACATTAAACTTGAAAGGTCAAAGACTTGGGTTCCAAATTGGATTTATCCCTTGGGAAATTAATCATTTTAGTTACTCGTAATCATGATAATTTGAGTTCATAGTGAGAAGAGAATGAGGAGAGAAGAGAGAGAGAGAGAGATAGAATAAGAGATAAAAGAGAACACTAAAATTTAAACATGGAATTATATTATAGAATGAAAATAAAATAAAACATGAAACTAACTATATCATAAATTTAGATAGATATTTAGTGTAGTGTTAAATCCTTTGAATGGCTATGGAAGTTTAAATTTATAGGGAGATGGATAGCTCATTTTCACTCCATATTTTTTATTTGAAAGATTTTGCATGGTAGACTTATTAAATATCCAAATTGGAAAAAAAAATTATTTTTTAAAGTTCTTTCCTTATTTATTTTGTGTGTGGAAACCAAATTTTATCTTCATTATCCACGTATAACATGTGTTATATCTGATTTACTCTAGAAAATTTTTCTAGTCTGGATGGCTATTCATATTCCCATGACTCAAGTTACCATGCCATTATATCCTTGATATATGATAAATAATGTGGGTATAAAATTATTAAACATGTTCCTTATTGTTTTATGTTTATTTATGTGAAATTTTAGATCAATTGGTTTATCCATTTGGGAGATATGGTCACATCTATGAAAGTATCTAGATTTGGGCACAGACTCTAAGGCCCAACATGAATACTCATTCTAGGCCTCAAATAATTGGATTCAGATCCTATTATAGTTTTATGAAATGTATCCCAATGAATATAGAAACCTAAAAAAATAAATTTTTAATTTTGATTAATACATGGAAAGTTATTCCCAAAATATGAAAATAAATTAAAAAAATAAAAAATAAAAAACTAGGATATTCTTTCAATTAAGCTCAAAATACTTATGAAACATAAAATTGTGAAAATATACCATAAAATAACACTTCAGTGGGATTAAATAATATAATTAAAAGTAAATTTATTGAATATATTTCTTCTGTCAAATTTCGCTTTCTCGAAATATATCTTTTTTTATCTGGGAGAAGAAAAGCACTACAGAAGCTATGAAAGCATTGACTAACATGTATGTGAATCCAATAAAACTTAAAAAGTATTTATTATTCCTAAATTATTCATATTTGTACTATTATAATTAATACCAGTAGTCTAACACATGAATGATTTTAACATGATATTAAGGAAACTCAAATAAGTGAATGTTACTTTCATGGATGATGTGTAATCATTGCTTCTTTTTTCCTTCACTTATAGAAAGTTGGGATGCCATGGTGATAATATTAAGTAATTTTAGTAGAAATATAGACTTATTATTTGATAAAATTTTGAATTTTATTCTTAATGAAGATTTTGGGCAGAAGGAAGTACAAGTACCCTCCGAAAGTGCTCTTAATTCTAGCAGATGGGAACAACCACCTCAACATATAGACAATAAAAAGAAGTAATTGGAAGATAATTAACAAGGAAAAAGTCAGACTATATAAAATGTTAAAGTAATTAGTTGTTATATTTGTGGAAATAAGTCATATACCTAGAAATACAGGATGAATCATAAGGATTATACAAATAAGGCATCAGTTTCTGGAAGTATAAATTATATCAATAAAATATATAGAGATAATAATCTATTGATGAGTGTGAATATTCTAACAAAATCATTGGTTATTGACTCAAGTGTATATTTCCATTCTACTAGTGAGTGGGGGTTCATGATGGAGTTTTTATCCATAAGCTTCAGTAGAGTATATCTGGAAGATATTGAATCTCGAGAAAAAAATTGAAAAGGAAATGTCAATATTTGAATGAATAATAGAGGTGTATTGAAACTGAAAGATGTTATACACATTCCAAATCTTTGAAAGAACCTAATATCAGTTTTAAAAATTGATAAATAGAGTTTTAGAACATCTTTCTCAGATGGAATGAAAAATATAACTAGAGGATCTATAATGATTTCTCATGGGGTAAAGAATAGAACCCTATACATGAATAGAAGAAAAGATGAATTGACAATGATTGAAATCACTTCATCGGAAGATCTAGAAGTATAGAACTATAGATTTATTCACCAAAGTAAGAATAATATGAAAATTATATTAAAAAGGGTTTACTTAAACTCAATCACATGAATTTTGGAAGTTGTGAGATTTTTATTCTTGGGAAAGAGAAGAGGTTGTCCTTAAATTTGGATGGATGGAAACCTAGAAATCATAAGCTGGAACTTTTTCATTCTAATTTCATTGGACCTAACCTTATGGATTATAATGAAGGATATATATAATTTGTTACTTTTATTTATGATTCCACTTATAAGGTCTTGGAGTACTCCTTAATGAATAAATTTTATTTTTTTCAAGAATTTTTTTAGTGGAAATATTTAGTTGAAAGGGAGTGTGATTAGAAGCTAAAGTTCCTCCAAACAAAAAATGGTGGAAAATACACTGTAAAAAACTTCAAAAACATTTTTTGAAAGAAGTTATTTAGAAATTAGAAGATATATCCTAGAAATCCATCATATAATGAAGTAGATGAATGAATGAATATGAATTTACCAGAGAATGATCGACACATGAGACTTCATTATATAATTCCTAAGGGATTTGGGTAGAAGCTATAAAAAAGACAACTTACTTGATTAATAAAATTATATCTTTATCTGTGGGATAGAAACATCAAGAAGAACTTTGTTCTATTAAAAGAATGGAAGTGAACTATCTCAAAACTTTTAGAAGTATGGCATATATTCATATTGATATAAAGGAAAAATATAAATTAGAGGCCAAATCAAAATTATGTTTTCTTGTTAGATATGGTGATGATAAATCTGGATATCATTTATGGGATGATTATAAGAATAAAATAATCTGAAGAAAATATTTTATCTTAAATGAAAAACTTTTATGGAAAGATAATAAATTGTATGAGAAAAAAGTTAAGGAAAAGTCAACTGTTAAAGTTCAAGTTGACAAAAATAATATTATCAGAAGAATAATACTTATATAAAACTTATTAGGAAAATTTTAATGTTTAGAAGGTACTAGAGCTCAGGATAGAGATTCACAATAAATAGTTTTGGAAGAAACTTCAAAAACTAGTTGTGAAAAACAACCAATTTAATTAAGGAGTTCATCTAGAATCATAGAACTAGTTTAGAGACTTGGGGATGATATAAACTTTCTCCTTTTATCAGATATTGGTGAACTAAAAAGTAAACAATAAGTGGTTATCATTTGTGAATTTAAATAGTGCTAGTTTTCCATGATAGAGGAAATATATTCCTTAAATATCAATAAAACATGGGATCTATAAAGAATATGGAAGTAAATAAATAATAAAAAATGGGTTTTCTATTTTTTTGGAATAATCTAAAGGAAATAGAAGGTAAAAAACATGGATGGGGGTGAAATAATTCTAATAAAAGGAAGGAATTGATTTCTTAGATATTTTCTCACTGGTCTTTAATTACACTACTATCATGAAATTATTTTTCATTATCACATCTGATAATATTCACTTGGATAATATGGATATTAACACATCCTTTATTTATAGTGATTTAGAGGAGGATATCTACATGGTTCCACTCAAGGGTTTTTAAGATTATAAGAAAAAGAAGAAACTTGTTTGTAAATTGAAGAGAAGTATTTATGGATTAAAGAAATCCCCTCAACAATGGAATCAAAATTTTGATTCTTATATTCTTGAATAAAGTTTCACTCAGTGTGATTTCAATCACTGTTTCTATCAGAATCAAGGGAATGATGGAACTTTTATTTTTCTACTCTTGTATATAGATGATTTATTACTTTTGGGACTTGAAATTCATCGGATTGAAGAGATAAATAGAAAATTATTTAGAATATTTTGGATAAAGGATATTAGATATGATAAGAAAATCTTGGGGATAAAAATTGAGAGGGATAAGATATCCACAACATTGGTATTATCCTAGAAGGAATACATTTAGAAGGTCATTAAAAGATTAAAAATGATTGAATAAAAACTTGTCTAAAATCCCAATACTAGACACTTAAAAATCACAATGGCACATGAACCATCATCGAAATCAGAAGTCCAAAATATGAGAAAAAGTGCATTATGCTTTATCCATTGTAAGTTTGATGTATGAAATAATTTTTACATGACTAGATACTTACTATTCAAGGTGATTTTTGAGTCATTACATGTAAAATTTTGGAAGTATATATTGGGAGGATATGAAATAGGCCATTCAATGTTTAAAATATTCAAAAGATACATCATAATGTTTTGGTGACAATGATCCATTTAAGTGATTTATAGATTCATATTTTACTGGAGACATGGATTCTCAGAAGAGTAAGATTGTTTTTTATTCACTTTTAGATGGAAAATGGTCAGTTGGAAGTCTCATATACATCTTTTTCTTACTTTATCAACAATGGAATCATAATAAATTTCTGTTATATAAGAAGGAAAGAGGTGTGTCTGGTTGATTTTATTACTGAAGGATCTCAAGAAAAAAATGAAAAGGAGTATTTTAATTCTATTATAGTCAAAGTTCCATTCACCTTACTAAAAATATTATTTTTCATGTAAGTAAAAAACACATCAACTTGAAATTCTATTTCATATGAAATCAGCTAGAATACATAATGTTGGAACTTTTAAAGTTGTATGGGAAGTAGAATCTTGTGGAAAAGTTTACAAAGGTGTTAGTTTAGGATGTCAGGTCCAAGTTGAGTTTTGGTTGTATTTGTTTTTAGTGTATTAAATGGATTATATATGGTTAAATTTGAGAAAATATTAAGTATCGGTTTCTGGACACACCCTATCAGATTTACCAGGAAGTTGCACTAGACATAGTAATCATACTTAGCCCATCAACATGAGTTAATAGATCCAGTCCATCAAAATGAGGCTTTTTTGGAAATAAGAAGGGTTTGTGCAAAATTTTCAATCGAATCAAAATCATTTATATGAGAATTGGATCCAGACCATTAGTATGAAGACATCATATCATGACATTTAGAATGATATAGAAGAAGTTGGGAAGTTATATAAATTTCAAAGTAAATCTAAAAATGCTTTGATGATATTGGAGTTCTCATAAATCATAACTTGTCTAGAAAAATTATTATGCAAGACTTATGAAAGAAAGGGGGAGAATTGGTGAATCCAAAAAAATTGAAGCTTCATAGAAAATAAAGAAGTTACTAGAAGGATGAGAAGTTACAATACTTACTAATGTTATTCATACAATGTTATTCCAATCCTAGAGTTTTCATAAATCATTAAGAAGTCATGATACACGATGGTGTTTGTGGAAGAGAGGAGAATATGATGTGAAGTATTTTGACTACTTATCGTTAGTGTAAGGAATACCAGATACATAAGGATATAGATAATTTGTATGAGAATCATCAGTGTGATAATATTATAAGGCTGCAATATTAATCTTTCTGAATTAAAGAAGTCACTATTGACACCGGTCCATTGGATGTGTTATACAACTGATTAATTGTAATGGATTCTGACATCGATTAATTTTATAAATTTTTGGTATCTTTAACACATTAGATACAGAGTTATACTGAAGGAATAATTTAATGGTTAATTTATTGAGATCTATGAAAAAAAGGATTTATAGACCAATGAACCAAATGAAAATCAATAATCCAGTCAATAATTGTCGTCAGGTTTAATTGTATTTTAATTGGGTCAAGATAAAAAGAACAAAATAAGTGATTGTTTTTAGGGAAGTGGTGAAAACTCATTGGACTGGCATTGATACCAATTTATTAGAAAATTCTTAACACTAATATATCAGAATGAACCAAAGACCAATCAATTAGACATAGGATCATCAGTCTGATGAAGAAGAAGAAAAGGTGAAATGTTGACAAAGTATTGTCAAGGGAGTTGGAATATTTTTTCAAATAATTTCCAATTAATACTAAATATTTTTAAGTGGAAACTATGTTTATGACAAAATAAAAACCAATATGTTTTGGCAGAATTCTATCAAATATTAATAAGTTTTTTTAGTTGATACAAAGAATCTGTATGAGGAGACTTTTAGTGCTTACAAGAGGTCATCATAATGGTCCATATTCAGTTTTTCATATGTCTTCATCGTAATGAATAATCATAATGAAAAATAGGATTGGAGAATCATATTGAAGAATGTTTATAAATTTGAAGAATTCGGAAGATTCAAGAATATTAAAGATACTCCTGGAAGTATTGATAAGTGTTGAGGAAGTCAAATATGAAGACTTAAATAAACAAGAAATCCATGAATTGTGAATTTATTTGAATAGGAAAAGGAATTCATTTCCCACATTTTCCATTTAGGGGTGCCTTTAATAGAAGGTAAGAGTACATTTATACTTTTTAAGAGTGTTGAACTATTCATGTGTGCTAGAGATCCAACAATTTTGGAACATGTATTGAGATTCTAATCAAACTTTTTGTTTTAGGATGAAGCTAAGGAATATCCATTAGATTGAGGTTCAATCCGATCATCGAAGAAAGTTCCAACAGTTGATGTCTCATCCAAGAAAGTCCTTCAAAGTGATCTATCCGAGTGACATCCATTAGAGAAAGGTTCATTGGACTGATTTACATAATACAGTGGAATCATGGGCTTCCAATTGAGTTTCAACTAAATTTAAGAATAAAGATCAGAAGGAAAATCAGACAGAGGCCAATCGAATAGAGACTATCAAGAAAAGGTTACCAGAAAAAGGCATATCAGACTGACATTTACTGATGAATTTTTCCATAAATAGTTTCTATAGAATGTTTCAAGACCAACAAATTCCTTAGAGAATTATTGAAGTTGTTGAAGATTTTACGTAGGTAAATTTTGATTTAGATTGCTTGTGGAAGAAGTGAAGAACTTTCTAAAGTGGATCATAAAAGATAAGGAAAGTGAAACTTGTAATTGTGGATACTTACCAATTGTTGAAAAGTATTTTTTTTTGTTTTTATGGGGTGTATGTCTAGATATGGGGAAGTTGAAACTGAGAATTATAGTCGGGAGGTATAACCAACTATAGAAGGAAAGTTTCTACTTATATTTTATAATTGTTTACTTCTTGTTACTTTGTATTTTGGAAAGAAGATGGTGAAAGAATCCATGTTAGTGGGACTATCCAATATGGAAACGAGTAGTTCTTTTTACCAAACCTTTTAAATATCATGTACTTCCTTCTCTTTATATTTTTTGCATAAAAAATTTAAGTTTTAGAAGTTATATTTGAGTGGATCATAACTTTAATATGTTTCAGAGGTTAAGAAATTTTACTAAATAATATAAAAAACATTCTTATAAATGAAAAAGGAACCACTAATTCACCTCCACCCCTCAGTGGTCTTAATCTTAATTGGTAAAAAAAATTGGTATCATAGAAGGTCCCCTCCAAAAGATCCATATTTATGAATGGAGAATCTCAATTCTGTAAACTATAAAGGGATTCTAGTTTTCAATTATAAGAACTATCATATCTAGAAATATATAATGATTCCATACCTTATGTCCCTTGGGTATAATATTTTGGATGATAATATAGATGGATTTATTCCTCATATTGATAATTATTCTCTTACTACTTCTGATATAAAAAATCTTGAGAATTATGGAAGAACTAAAAATGTTTTACTCTCATCACTAACTGAAAATTTGTTTCTTAGATTAAAGGGAGTCAGAACTACCAAAGGTTTCTGGGATAAGTTGAATAACATTTATGAAGGCAATAAAAAAGGTAAATAGGGTAAAGTTACAAATCTAGAGGGTGATTTATGAAGATTTGAAAATGGGTGAGCATAAATCTATTGGTGACTTCTTTAAAAGGGTGAATGATATTTTTAGCATCATAATATGTCTTGGTCGGAAGTTGTAAGACTCAATTGTTGTTGAAAAGTTCTTGATAATTCTTCCTGATAAGTTTGATGACAAAGTTTCATCTTTGGAATATAGAAATATTAAAACTCTATCTCTAGATGATCTATATAGTACTCTTTTTTACTTATTAAATGAGAAGAGAAAAGTTTATGAAAAATAAAGAAAAGGTTAATCAAGAAATGGCCTTTAAATATTTATTAAAGGGGGAAAACAAAGATAAAGAAATTAAAGAAGAATCAAGTGAATTAAAGTAGATAAATACACTATGGATTTCAGTACAATTGTTATCCTCCTTTCCAAGAAATAAAATAAGGGAAAATAGTAAAGTAAAATCCTCAAATGCTATGATTGTGAAAGGAAATGACATTTTACATAGTATTTTCCTAGGAAGAAAGTTAAAGAATATGTGTTATAGGAAGATGATGATAAATAGAATAAACTAAAGAGAAATAATCATAAGGAAATATTTTCTTATGAAAATAAGTAAAAAGGTTATCTGAGCATAAGAAAGGAGGATGATTTATCATCCAATGATGAATATAATAACCAAATCAACTTTATTTCTCAATTTACAAATGGAATTAATTCTTCAGATAGTGATGATGGGAAGATATTATAAAAATGAAGTGGATTATAAAAAAAAATTGAAAAAATAAATTGATCAGAATACTCAACTCAAGAAAGAAATAAGAAAATTTAAGAAAGATATTAAAAGTATATATTTTGATAATAATGATCGAATGAAGAAAGGAAAGACAAACATCAATTTTATTAGATCTCAAAATATGAAGATTGGTGATATTTAAATAAAACTAAAAATCTATAAAGAAATATCAGCTGGAAATGAGAACCTCAACATGAAATAATATATACTTATTAAATAAAATAAGCATAACAATTTGAAGACAACTGAATATGAAAAGATGATAGATTTTCTGAAAGTTATTTTGGCTGATAAAGAAGAGGAGTTATTTGAAACATAATCAATGATTATTACAACATAAAGTGAGATAACAAATATGAGATAAAACTTCACCAAGATAGTTGATGTTAAGGTTGAAACTTCTGAAGAAGGTGAAAATAAAGGTTTACAAAAATAGTGAATATTCATGCTGGTATAGCATGTCTCTACCAAGAAATAAGTTTTAATCAAGGGGGAGATATGATGAGAAAAGAAGTTGAAATATTTCTAAAATATTTTTGTGACCAAAAAAGAAAACTCAGAAGGTGAATAATGGTGAATCCTCAACAAAGAAAAATGAAAAGATGATGAAAGTTGAGTATATTAAGAAAGTGGAGAAAAAAACATGCTAATTCTGAAAAGAAGGAGTGATTAGTTATTTAGCCAGAACAAGTTGACATGGCTAGGATGTTAGAAGAATAAAAAAAATCTAATGAAAAGGGGAATAAAAATATTTTTTTAAATATGTGAAAAAAGTTGATAAAAAGATATCAATAGATTGTGGTTTTAAAATTCAGAAAATATGTAAGATATGTGAGCAAGAAGGTAATGTTACTAAAATTTGTATGAATATCATACCATCCCAATTGGAAGGCATGAAAGAGTTATTACAAACTCACTATAACAAAAAGGTTACTGAATAAGAAAATAATTTAACATCCTTATCATACAAATATACAGATGAAAATAAACTTGTTATAAAATATGAAAAGGATGAATAGAAGAAAGAAAATATATCCAATGAAAATTACAAGAAGAAGAAGAAGAAAATTCAATATTTAGAGAAGACTATTAGTCTTAATATTTCTTCTAAGAATCTATAAGGTTCCTATTTATTCCCAAAATATTTTTAGTTGTACTAACTTATATGGAATTGAAAGAGTTGAAATAAAAAATATGATATTTGAGACTCTTATTTCTCTTTCAAAATAAAGTAATAAAGTTAAAAAATATGAGTTTTTGGAAATTTGTGTTTATACACCTGAACTTTCTAATATATTTATTGAGATAATTATAGGTTACTTTTATCCTAAATAGATCCTTTCAAAATTTTCCTAGAAATGAGCATGTTGAAAGAAACATGAAAATGTATTACATGAATGTTGTGTTATGGACAACATTTATAACCTTGATTATACATGCTTTTTTTCTACACTGATTTCTCCCTTGTAGAATTAGAGTTGTTTTGTTAAAGTATCCTTATTGAGTAACTCACATGATACTTATGTTCTCTTGAACAATAATTTCAAGATTATGAGATAAAGAGTTTCAACCCTTTAAAATGAAACAATTTTTCAATAAATGGGGAAATTTTTTCATAATGACCCCTTTGAATTTTATTATCAATAAGGGGGGGGGGGAGAAAAGGAAAGAGGGAGAGATAAAAATAGGGGAGTAAGAAAGGAATGGGGAGAATAAAAATTGATAAATGAAAACTATAAGTGGTATTGTTTTGAAGTGGGTTTTCACAACAAACACAAAGTGGGATATTGTTAGGCTCCAGTTTAGTTTTTAGTTGTATTTGTATTCAATGGATTCAATGGATGATATATGGATGAAGTTGAGAAAAGATGAAGTAATTGTTTTCATAAATACCCCCTCATAATGACTAGGAAGATGAATGAGACACAATAATCAAACTCATCCCATCGACATGAGATAATGGATCTAGGCTATCAGAATGAGGATTGGTCAGAAAGAATAAGGGTGTGTGAAAAATTTTCAATCAAATCCAAATCATTAGCTTGATAATTGGATCCATACCATAGACATGATTATATCATATCATTACATTTATAATGAAAAATAAGAACTTGGAAAGTCATAGAACTTCCAAAGTAAATATAAGGATGCTTTGTTGATCTTGGATTTCTCATAAATCAAAAGTTTTTTTGCGATACTTTTTTTGTGATACTTATGAAATAAAGGTGGAGGACAAGTGCTTAAAATTGGATTAAAGATTTGTATGAAAGAAATAAGTTACTAGAAGGATGGGAAGTTATAATACTTCCCAATGTAAGTCAGATGATTCTACGATAATCCT
This sequence comes from Viscum album, assembly GCA_963277665.1. Taxonomy (NCBI): domain Eukaryota; kingdom Viridiplantae; phylum Streptophyta; class Magnoliopsida; order Santalales; family Viscaceae; genus Viscum; species Viscum album. The sequence continues at coordinate 157,165,925 of OY728147.1, forward strand.
AGAGTTATCATAAATCATGAGGAAGTCAAGATACAAGTTGGAGTTTGTAGAAGAGAGTAGAATACGATGTGAATTATTTTTTATATTGTTCATCAGTGTTAGAAACACTAGATATAGAAGGATGTAGACCCTCAGTATGAAAATCATCAGTGTGACAATATCAGAAGGCATGAAGAATAATCTTGCTGAAGTAAAGAATTCAATGTTGAAACCAGTCCACCGAATGTGGTATGCCACTGATTCATAGTAATGGATTATAACAAAAATTAATTTTATAAATTTTTGGTATCTTTAAAACATCAAATACATAGTTCTATTAGAGTCATAATTGAGTGGTTAAGTTGTTGAGATTAATTAAATAAAAGTATTCAGATACCGATCAACTGGATGAAAATCAATAATGTGGCCAACCATTGTCATCAAGTTGAATTCTATTTTAATTGGTTCAATTGAAAAATAAAAAAAAATTAGTTATTTTTTTATGAGAAGTGGTGATGAATCACTAGACTGTCGTTGATACTGATTTATTAGATAATTCTTAACATCGATCTATCATAATGAATCAAAGACTGATCCATCAGATACATGATCATTGGTATAAGTAAGAAGAAGAAAAGGTGAAATATTGACAAAGTATTGTTAAGGGATTTGGAAGCTACTGTTGAAGAATTTATAAGGTTTACTGAATCTTTAGAATTGGAAACTATGTTTATGACAAAAGAAAATCTAAATTGTTTTGGAATAATGATCTTAAGTTTCAATAAGTGTTTTTTAGTTGATACAAAGCATTTGTATGAGTATACTTTCAGTGTTTACAAGAGTTCATCTTAATTTTCCATCTTTAGTTTTGCATATGTATTCATCATAAAGAAAAATAAGAATAATCAATCAAACTGGATAATCATACTCACAAATTTTTGTAAAATTGATGAATTTTGAAGATTTGAGAAGATTCGAGAAGATCCAAGAAGTATTGAGAAGAGTAAAGAAGTAAAATATGAAGTCTTAAATGAATGAGACATCCAAGAATTTTTAATTTCATTGAGTGGGAAAAGGAATTCATTTTCCTACCTTTTCCATTATGGGGTGCATATAAAAAGAGAGTGTAATACATTTATACTTTGTAATAGTGTTTAACTATTGATGTTCGCAAGTGATTTGAAAATTTTAGAATATTTATTGAGATTACAATAAAACTATTTGTTTTAGGTTTAAGCTATGGAAGATCAATTATAGTGAGGTACAATATGATCATCAGAATAAGTTCTAACAAATGTTGTTCCATAGGAACAAGTTCTAACAAAAGTTGTTTCATAGGAACAAGTCCATCAGAGTGAGCCCATCATAGAGACATACATCAGAGAAAGATTCATCAGACTGAGTTCTATCAGATAGAGGAATCACAAGGTGCCAATTGATTTTCTACTAAATTGAATAAGGAAGATAAAAAGGATAATCAGACTGAGGCCAATCTGATAGAGACCATTAGACATAGGTTACCAAACTAAGGCAGATCAAAGTGACTTTTGTATTAGAAGTTTTCTAGAAATTGTTTTTGGATAAATATTCAAGGCTAACAAGTTAATTAGAGAATTTTTGAAGTTATTAAATATTGTATGCAGGTAAAGTATGTTTCTCCTTACTTGGGGAGGAAGTAAAGAACTTTCTGAAGTAGATCATAAAAGAATAAGAAAATTTAAACTTGTAATTATGGATACTTACTTGTTACTGAAAAGGCTTGTTTGTTTATGGGGTGTATAACTAGATATGGGAAAGTGGTTACTGAAAATAATTTATGGGGGTATAACCAAATATAGTAAGAAAGTTTCTAATGAGATTGTATAATTGTTCACTTCTTGTGACTTTATATTCTGGAAAGAATATAGTGAAAGAATACATGTTGGTGGAACTATCCAACATGGAAAGGAGTAGTTTTTTTACAAAACCTTTTAAATATCATGTGCTAGCCTCTCTTTATATTTTTTTCATACCAAAGTTAAGGTTGAGAAGTTATATTGGAGTGGATTGTAACTTTAAATAGGTTAAGAAACTTAACTAAATAAGATAATAAACATTCTTATAAAATTAAAAGGAACCACTAATTCACCCCCTCTTAGTGGTATCAATCCTACTTGGGAACAACATAGGAAAGTCTAAGGAAACATTGGTCCTTAGTTGGATTTGGATGAATGGAAGGAGATGGAGAAAACTACATGCATAAAAGGAGGTGAAATATAATGAAGATCAAAGAAGGTTGAAATCCATAAATAATAAATTAAGTGGGACATTTTTTGGATTTGTGAAGTCTCTTATGTTTTTCTAGAATGAGTTTTTCTTGAAAAAGAGTTTTTAGAAGGCCCATTTTTCGAAATGGATTTTCTGGAAGTGGATAAAGACCTTGGCATATGTATAATGAATCTATATAATTATTTTTGCTCTGATGTTCAGTTGAAAGCATCAAAAGGGATTTTTTTACTTGGTAATAATGCATGTTCACCAGTTATAACCAGTAGAATAGAAGGTATAAAAGTGTATTGAAAGTTTCCTTAGTCAACAAAAGGAAAATTGTGAATATTGGTGGGCAGTGGAACTAGTTTACTTGATGAAGACGTCTATAAATATGAGGTGTGACCAAATTACATGGAATATGTAAAACATATATAATATAAAAATCATGGTTACTTTAGATATTGTATAGAGTGATTTTAGAGTAATATTGTTTGTAATATCTTATACTCTATTATCATAATGATTTCAGTGCTCTCCCATGGAGGCAAAACTTTTTTCCAAACCATGTAATTCTTATATGGTCTTCCATTTATTTATTTTCATTATGAAATTATGTGTGTACGATTATTTAATGTGATGTTTAGGTTATATATAACCTAGATATATAAAATTGATTCAATGGGATAGTGTTTTGAAATATGAAGGAAGGCAGGATTTTAGAAGAATGGTCTTCAAAATGTTTGTTACTATTCACATATTTTAGAAGGGATGTTTTTTCCCAACACCAACACCGCCCTATTTTTTAATACACATTAAACATATTATCTCATACAAACTATAAAAAAATCTCTACTTTAAAATATTATCTACATCCTATAGGATTTTTTCTCATCAAAAAACACCCTTTGAAGGAATAATCCAATTAGAAAAGGAGATGTCTCAAGGAGTAAGTTAAGAACTCATAATCTCTCTTTTTCATTTGAATCTTCTTCTTCTACCTTCATTAAATCTATTCCATCCATTTTGATATAAAAAAATTAGTATCATAAATATTCTAAAATTTTATTATATTAATGTAATGACTGTTATCTACCTTCATCTCAATTATTCTAAAATGAAAATGTCTCCCATATTATGGTCGGTTCATCGCCTCTATGGACAATGTATTTCATTTTTAATCACCATCTTCACAGATAGTTATAAAAATAATTTTATGGTTAAATATGATCATAATAAGTATATTTTATTATATTCCATATTTTTAGTGGGTAAATAAACATAAATATTAAATGAAACTGATTAAGGTCAACATGGTCATTAAAATCGCCTAGATGAACTAACCATTAAACACTAACATTAACATACCATGAATCCTGATTGTTTTTAATGACTATTTTATATTTAAAACACATTTTATTTTTTTAAATACATTAACTTCATATCATTATGCTTATATAGTTATGTACCCATTTTATAAGAACATCCATAATTTCTAATAAACTAATACAACCTTGGAACGTTGAAAAAAACTTCCTCAGGATGGTGAATATAATCATAATGTCTCAATAAAATGATTTAAAATGAATATAAAATATTAATAATAAATTAATATAAATTTAAATGTTTATAAATAAAGTATTTAATAAACATAATTTTATTATTTAGGATATTTATATGTTCATACCAAGTGAACCGAGACCCAGTGAAAGGGAACTCCCAAACCACCATACCTTTCTTATGTGTTATGATTTATATCTCTATAATACTATTAGTCACTATATTATTCCTATTTAACTTGTTTATATTATGAATATATGTTTATTTCATATTTACTTAGTTTATTTTTTTATTTTTTTATATAGATATGATTGTTTTTTAAGTTCCATTCTCAATCCTTTCTTTAAAGTAATTTTTTTAAAATGAAACATTTCTATTCTTTATTCCTTTTCATGTGTCACTAATTTAGAGTATTATACATCCAATTATTTCTAAAAATAATAACTATTTTATATAAAACCAATTCTCATTCAATTATTATTTTAAGGAAAACACTATGCAGTAAACTTCTTTAAAGAATATTAACTCATTTCATAAAACATCACTTAAGAGGTTTCTTTATATACCTACTTTTACACTCTTTTCTTATAGATTTTATTCATTTAGATTTAATATTTAATACTTATCCCTATTTAATAAAATATTAACATAAAAAATATTTAATTCATTCTTATCTTGGGAATATTTATGATATATCATTTGGTTATGCTTTGAGACAAGATTATGTAACCCATTTCCATTTCATAGATTTTTATTATGATTATGACTTATGTACCTTATGTGAAAAACATATAAATCTATAGATTATGATGCGATAGGTGTCTCTATAGTTATAAAACCCCAAATAAATTGGGTAATGTTTTCATCTCATGAGATACCATGTATGGTTCATGAGTAATATGCCTAGCACACTACGTCATATTGTCTTATCAGTGAGTCTTGACTTATACTTTTGAGGTAATGTTTTATATTGTTGAAAAATTTATATGATGCCATGATTTTATGATACGTTCATCTATATTCTATGATTCCATGTGATTATATATGATCATACTATTTTATGATATCATATTGTGCCTCTTGACTCATATTTTTTACTTCATGATCATGTTTATTCCCTTACTAAGTTTTATAGCCCACCCTTTTCCTTATTTATGTCCCCAGTGTATCCTTTGCATAAATAAAAGAAAAAAATTGACTTAGAAGTTCCTTATGAAGATTAAAATAAATATGAAGTATTTTATTTATATATTGATCTATTATGTATCTCATCTTCCAAATACATTAGATCTATAGATTTATGGGTGCTAATTTATAGAATTTTATGTTAAGAATAATGTAATACTATGTGTATGAGACTTGGATTGCTATAAGACGACACTTAATTCTCCCTTAGGCTTACTAAATAAAAAACCCCTAAATCATAAACCCGATTAAGAATCTAATTTTACCTAAAATCAGTGGAAACTAAATAATAAACCATTATGTGTTTTCCTTCATCAAAATAATAAAAACGATGTGCGTTCATAATTTGTGATCCTCCTATAAATACCACATGAAAATTACTCATTTTTATGGTGTGATTACACCATGAACTGGTAAAATCACACTAAAATAACTAAGTAAATCCATCAAAAATAAGTTAAAATCATAGTATATGTAAAATAATATAAAATTGTAAAGAAACTTAATGAATCTGATGAAAAACATCTTCCCAAACCATCCCAGATCATCATATGATAAAGGAGGTGGAGGAATAATGAAAAAACAGATCTCCCCACCTTGTAGTGTGACCATACTAAATAAGAGAACCCTAAATGGGATCTTAATAGAATTCTTATAAAATATTAAATGTTATATACTTAAATTTAGGGATTGGTCAGTCCACTAAGACTCTAGTTGACCTCACCAAAGTTCAAGTGGGATGCCTGGTCCCTAGTTCCCACCATTATACCCTTGATGCTGGATTTTGTAGCCATTGAACATCAACCAAAACTCTAGTGAACTCTATTGAGGCTCCACTGGGATTCTAGGGAAACCAAGCAAACTTGATCCTCTCATTTCGTATTGAATTGTACTTCACTAGAGTTTACATGGATATATCAAAGTCCAAAACCCCTATTTAGAATCCAAAGAGACTTTGAAATTATCTACACCTCAATTCAACATTTAAATTTAACTCAAGCTTATTTCTAATCCACCAAAACTTATCATATCTGAAATTATTCACCACTTGATGACCTGGGTCATTACATGTTACATGAACTTTTCTATAACCATTATCAGACTATTGGAATCTGATTATTGTTTTACCATTATAAAATGATTATTTTTATATTTAGAATAATCATTATAAATTAGTTGAAATTTCCTAATAAAAATTATGAATAATGAAATTTTAATATTTAAATTGGAATTATTAATCTAAAAATTATGATGGAATATACCTTTAATAATTATAAAAATAAATACCCTATTCATATTTAATAAGTAAATTATAATATACTTTAATGGTTTATTTAATAACCAAACATGTAATACTTAAATATTTATTTTCATGAAATGGAATTTAAATTTTGAATTATTACATTTAAATTAGGAAAGGGTGAAGTTTGTATGATTTTCATAAATAGTAAAAATATGTAGTAAATTATGAAATAAATGAAATATAATATATTATATAATAAGAATATATATGAATAAATGATATCATATATCTTATAAGCATGATCATATTTATCCCATGCAAATTATATACTATTTATAATCATAATAATAATCACCATTCTTGTTCTTAAGTTATAAATTTTTATATTCAATTATTTTATCTAAGTTTATTAAATTTTTATTAAGAAACCCCTTCCCTTCCAACTATAAATACTCACCCATCTAATGAATGAACCTTAATAAAAATTTTGATTTTCCCTTGATATATTCCTTAATTAATCTATATTTGATTCCCTGTCAAATTTAGATAAATTTATAAGTTTCTAATTATTGGTTATAAAGATATGAATTTAATGGATGTAAGGGTTCCTTTCATCTCTCTCTCTCTCTCTCTCTCTCTAATATTTGAAATTATTTTATAGAATCCCTTTCAAATTCAGTCTCCTATTGAATTATTTTTCAATATCCCTTATAGAAGTATCCTATTTATGCACTATTCATATGATTTTACCATATCCTATTTATATACTTTATTCATAAATCCCTAAATATACTATAAAAATCCTCATCCATTCTAGAAAATTATTTCTACATACCATTATCTAAATTCATTAATATTTCATGTATCTATGGTATTATGGTTATGAAATTTTAAATAGGTGGGGTTTATCTATTATGGGTAATATTTATATGGTTAAGTCTTTTCCAATTACCTAATAGGACTAATCCTTGTATTTATATAGTTGAACCTTTGATATTAGTTCCACTAATATTAGAAATTATTTATTTTAATAATTTTGTATCCATGCCATGAATAAAATATATGGGTTATATAATCTTAATTTTAGAGGCGATTTATCAATAATGAACTTTATATCACTACTTAATTTTTTTATACAACCACATTCCCATAATAATACATTTTATTTATACATGGTAACTATTTCTTATTGATTGATGAAATAACATTTATTCTTAGGGTTTAATTTTACCAGGAACCCTACATCATGAATTCCCTATCTTTATTTTATTTATAGATATTCACCTAGATATCCATACCATTCCTTTGATTGCAGAAGTCTATCGATATGTCCACACACACACACAAATATATATTAATTATATACAAAAAAAATTTGTAAGTAAATCCTTATTGAATATTATGCCAATCATTTATCAATTATTTACTATTGGATAATATTCTAAGTATTTTATTTGAAATTTTTTTAAGATGGAATATATTAAACAAGACAAGTAATTTGTGGAGTTTTAAATTATACAGACCCACAGTACATTGGTTGACCCCACATGACAACTAATACAAGGTAATGAGAGTGTCCTTACCCTTTAAGTAAATTTTTTGGCACAAGGCCTTGATTCTTTTTTATTTTTGAAATTGATCATTCCATTCATTAGGATTTCTATAATTATATTAATATCATGTTATCATTATTGTATCATTTATGTCAATTATTTATTTCTACCATATAATGTATGTCATGATTATTGTTAGATTATTATATCTTGATGTATTTATAGAATACTAATTCATTAACCACGATTTAGCATCTGAGACCATCGAATTATTATGTTTTAATTTTCACCAAAAATTCAATGAGAATACTAGTATGATTTATTAAGGATATCATGAAGAACTAATAATGATATATTATAGAATTTTTTAAATATCACAAAATCTATGTTTGTAAATTTAAATTTAATGATCATGTATTTATTCAGTCTCCTATAGATACTAAACTATGAAACTTGTGTATATGATCTTATGAATTATATTTCCATGTAATAAAAATTCATTGGATATGGGTAGAAAACTTTAGGGTCATTAAATAGAAGATTTAGTTCCTTAAATCATAAAAATAAACATTCATGGTAAGTATAAAAAACAAATATCATGATCAATAACACCAATTGGTCTTATAAAAAAACTATCATGGTCACAAGTACCACACTATAAAAGTATTACAACGACCATGTTTTTTAGTTAAATTATTAATGTGTATAATAAACTAAATTTATTTATTGAAGTATGTTTGAAATGAAAGTGTAATTATATTTACTATTTAATTATAAGTTACTTTTTTATTATTTTTTGATTGAGATAATTTTGAATATTAATAATAATTTGATATGGTATTTTTTATTTTAAAAGTATTGACATGTAATTTATGGAGGAAAATTATATAAAATTAGAATAATTTGATATAGGATTGATGAGGTGGATATTATTGATCTCACATAGAACTATGATTCTACACCTTGGATTTATTAAGGAGGAAATAGATAATAGAGATTTAACAATGGATTATAGAAGAGTGATAAAAAGAATTTTAATGGAGGAGAGAGGATTGTATTTTTGATTCATTAATGAGAGTTATTTATAGTGTATTTATGATTAATTATATATAATATTATATAATTATAGGATTTCATTCATATATTCTCCTCCTTGATCTGTTAATATATTCTATATTTTTAGTGGTGGTATTTTTTATGGAATATTTGACTAGAGGTAATCGAAGTTCAGTATTTTTTGGAAAGTTTTTTGTGCTATATTTAATCCTAATCTATCATAGTTTGGATTCTCATAAATAAAACATCATATTTACTAATAATATTATAATTTTAGGATGATAGGTTATTAATTATTATATCTAATAGTTTTTCAATGTTTAACATTCATGGAATTATTTGAAATATTATGGATGATTTATCTTTAGTGGAATAATTAGGTTGACCAAGTATTTAAATAGTTATAATTATTCTGGTGAAGTTTGGATTTGATCTTACACGATGAGTTTTCTCATTCACAAATGATCTATAATTTATAAATTTCAATTATGAATTTTTATTTTAACTATACATGAGTATTGAAATTCTAAATTTACTCTTACACAAGTAATAAAATTTTGAGGTTTCATTTATAAAAAGCGTGAAACCTATTAAATATGTCGAAACAAGATCCATTATTAAAAGATTCATAAGCTCATCTACCTTTGTCTCATTCATAATTGTATAAGTTAATTATTGTTACATAAAATTAATTATATAGGATTTAACAATACATAAATTGACATTTTTTAAATTCGATCTAATATAATTCAATACATTACTAATTCAATATTTTGTGTAGTTATAAGTTCAAGGTATACTTATATAACTCAAATTATAAATGATATACATTTAAATGGAGATATTTTAAAAATATATTTATTTAATTATATATATTTAATTACTTTAATTGAATATATTAATTTGAATACAAATTAATTGTTAAGGAAAATTTTGACCAAGCTTATCAAGCTATTATTTACAAAAGGATAAAATGACTACTTATGGATTTTAAGGTAGTTTTTAAAGATATTTTCTTGGTTTTTTAAATATAATATTTAGATTTATTATTTGAAGTATTTTAATAACAATGGACTATGAGTTTTTATACTATTGTTTTTTATTCTCTTTTATTTTTATAAAAAAGATATTCAAGACTAAAAAAATATGAGCAAAATTTAGAAATTGTTTTTAAATTGGTATCAAAAGAAGGATGTAATGATTTAAAGATTATATTTTTTCCTATTTTTCTAATCTTATTCAAAATCTATTATTATTTATTTAATATTAATCTTTAAATTAATCATACTTAAATCAATTATATTGTTGTACAATTGGGTGTTGTAATCTACCTTCAAAATTATTCATTTCAATTTTTCTTTACAATTTAAAACTTCTTATATAAGTGTAGGTAAAATACCTTAGAAAGTATTATTATATGATATCCAAATTAAAATATCTTTTTCTTGTAATAAAATAAGTGTTATTTTATTTCAATCTACTGTAAAGATACTTGGGTAAAAGGATGATGAATAAAACCACTAAACTTGTATTGGGTGTTAGTGGAGTGGAGTAGAGGATTATCTTGGAGGACATGAACCACTATAAAAACTCTTTATATATTGTTATTTATTTATTTTATTTTTTATTCTATCCATTTAAATTTAAAAGATAGACATAATATAATCATTGAATGGATAAGTTTTAATTTTATGAGGTTAAATTTAAGTACTCAATTCACTGCATCTTAATACATGATATAAAAACTAGGAAAATATTTGGTATCATATAATAATATTTTATTTTTAAATCCCAATCAATTAATGGAGGAAAATATCTTATATTAAATGGAATATCTTAGATAAATAATGCTTATGGTTAGAGGACCATATTTCATTGGATACAATTATGAGTATTAAAAGACTAGAATGACTATATATATATAAAATCTAGGTTTAAAAGTGTACATAAAAGTTATAAATCCTTATTATATTTATACTATTGAAACTATAATGTTTCTATATTATAAATTTACCAAGAAGCCTAAAAAAATAATTACATGCATCAGGAGTACCTCCTAGAATTCTAGAGGTTTCTAACTAGTAGTGAGAGTCTGATAACATATCACGATGAGACTATATCCTCACTGTCATTTCATAAAATAATAGACTAATAATAAAAATATCCATAACATGGTTTAATATTAGATTAATATGGAATTATATGGGATGTATCACCATAATAAATAATAAATATAATTCTATAACAAATCAAACTCATTCCATTCCATATAGTCACACATTATAATTATGATCACTCGATTGTATGGTCATACATAATAAATTTATATAAAGTATAAAAAATTATATAGGTGAAGTCACTACAAGTCATAAACCTTACAAAACAAATTTCTACACATCCTCACTAAACTACTACAACTTTATCATATGTGTTGGGACCCTTATCTTGACCTATATACCAGCCAACGTTCTACACGTCTATCAATGAGACATGAAATGTGTAAGAATAAAACGTAGTAGGACACCACCAATGAGGATCCTAATATAGAGTAATATATATCTTCATATATGTATATTATGAAATGAAATAGGTTACATACATCACATATAAATATGTCAATTCATTATGTGCTTACTAGGTAGCCATAAATCCTAATCATACCTACTACATCTAGTGTCTATTTTTGACTGAAAATATTTTTCTAAATCATAAGTTGAATAACTTCACAATGTTTTAGTAGCACTAACTTGATCTTGGTTGGTATATAGTGTTTATACTGGTTTTCTAATGATAGGATTATAGAGCACCAAACTCTAGTGATATTCTTTAGAATCACATGTTGGAAAGGTAACCCAAACTGAATCAATTAAGTTGAATAAATAGTTGAAAAAACAACCAATATAGGGGTAATATATATCACTATTAGTTGGAAAAAATAATCACTCCTAGGGATAATATGTAAAACCACTGGTTATTAAAACACCCTGTCTAAGGAATGATCTATCAATCAACATGATGAAATAACACTGAGTCAATGGAATAATATATCAAACCCTTATCTAAAAAAACACCCAGCGTATAGAAGAGTATCTAAAACTATTGGATATAAAATGACCAGTCTGAGGAATAATATGTTGAGATATTGGTTAGAAAAATTCATAGTCAACGTAATTATGCATATAACTATTGTCTATATAGGAAACTAGTCTATAGAATCATATATAATAAAATTATTTAAAAAATCTCATAGTTTATAAAATATTTTAAACATAATTAGTATAATTTTCATGTAATTAACTTTATAAAATTATAAATAGTAGTCCCAACATGATCATCTATCCCTTAACCTATTCAATCATTAAATTAACACAAACATTAGGAATAATAATCACACCCATGATAATGGATGATTCCTTTCCTAATCTTATCCCTTAACTAATAATTCATCACACCTCATGTGTAACATGTCCTCATGTCTCAATAACCAATCCATCAGATACTATCATTAATTAAAATACATGTATCAATCATCCATATGTACTTATAATAGTGATTTACTATCTCAGTCTTATCCCAAAACTTTCAGTAATCACCTCTCTTATGACATTTTCCCTTTGTCCATAAGTTTTTATACCCATGTTCAGTGTTTTAGAGTAGACTCGTCATTTTATAACCATGAAAAACTCTAACCTTGACAGTTAACCGGTCATAATAAATTTTTTTATCCAATATTCTATACCATTTATCTCATTTCTATCTCACAAATCACCTCTCATGAGGAGACTTTTCCATAAGGCTCATCATAACTCATTCCCTACACTATTCCCCGAGTTAAAAGGATCACTGAGTGGATAAATCACAAGTAAATACTTGGTAGAAATTATATTATGATCAATATATGCCTTAAAATACCTCATTTTACAATCCCAATTCAATATCATAGGTTACCCATCTTGTCTAACCTAATTTCTCATAACGGTGCTCAAGCTACCTATTACTTGACCCACCTTTATCATGTCCCTCTTGTTGTAATTTTAAAAACAATTACATTGGAACTCCGTAGGCTATCAAAATCATTTCTCAAGGATAAACACCCTCTATGGGTTCCTCTAATAACTTTACCTAAATATTATCACATAAAGGAGTCACAAAATGGAACTAAAATTCAAGTGAGTATAAGTTGATCACCCACTATAGCCATAGTAGGTCACACCTATCTTCCCATATCCCATCAATCTCCATTTTATCTCACTCAAGTTTGTCTCTCCCACTTACTCCCACTTTAACATTAAAAAAATTACATATAAAACTTGATAAAATTGGGGACCACCTTCCATGTCATGGATTTATCCCCCTTTTAAGTGATTCCTATCCACTTTATTCAAGCCTGATCGATTAACCATATAGTCATTGGATTTTATTTCATATAATAATTTAAGGAATTAATTATAAAACAATTAAAATTATTTTCCATTATTTTTTCTATAAATGGAATAATTTTGATAAAATCACAAAGTGGTGTAAACCCATAAAAATACCACAGATCAAGGTACATATGATTCTATATACACACTCAATAATACTATAGAAAAATTATACAACTTATCAATATGATCTATAAGAAAATTTCATCTAAAATTAATAACTAATCGATTGGAAAGAAACTTATAAATAAACCTATAGTGAAATGTTAATAAATAACATAATTCCATCCTCCTCGATCCTACTCTAGGAACCAAGAGAAAAATATACCTTGTTATGATATGTTGGAACCATTATATAGTGGAATTGTAATCCAAATCCCAAACACATTCACCAAAAAATTAGAGAAAACAATATAAGTGGATATATAGTCTAATAATATGAGGAATTTACTTATTTTGGAATACTGAAACCACTCTAGAAGATTTGGATTAAAGGAAGAAGAATGGATGAAAAATAAGAGGATGGGTGGATGACCCTACATTATCATGTTATTAATAGGAACATCTGAGTGGGGGATCATAATTTGAAATGTGAAATCATTTTTTTACCAGTTTTTTTAAAATGAGTCTTGGATCCACTAGGTTCCCAATAAACCTATATAGACTACTTGATAACTCAATTGGTGCCTCATGTAAGGTCACTAGCCACTCGGTGGTCAAAAAAATGGTGTATCACCACCAAACACTCCATTGGGTACCTATTGCGATCCTATTGAGTACCATATGGATTAAACATCCATGTTCAAATTTCAATTTAATTATCAGACACTATAAAACCCACTTTGAGTATTTTACATCAATATTTACACCTATGAAACCTATATTTAAACATATTATATGAATTAAAATCTTATAATTTACAATCTGAATTTAAAAATTAAAATTCACCCGAGTTCTAGTTTCATTAAAGTTATAATTTTCCCTAGTATCACCCATACTTGATGGTGAAATTCATTATAGAACTAAAGATATAGAGTATAGATTAAAAATATAAGTATTATGTTAAAATCAAGAGATATTAATGAAATTATTTATGGTTTTAATACAAATTAATTTAATAGAGTTTCCTAATGTTCTTCTATATATGAAAAGTATAAAAATATTACCATTTCTTTTAAAGGTTTGAATAATTTTAGATAGTTGACATATAATAATTTTAATAATAAATTTAATAATTTCAAGATATTTTATGGTAAAATAATCACATAGATTATTGAAGTATCTAATAAAATTGTTAATAATTTTGTTTCATTTGTAATAATAGTTGTTGGTCATGATCAAGCATTAAAATACTAAGAGTTTTACTAGCTAGATGGGGTGGTATTTCTATAGTTATTATACAATATAAATCTACACATAATCCAAATATGAAGAGGTATTTAAAATTTACCAAAACCATTTCTGTGGATATGATTTAGATTCAAAGTGGGTTTACATAGTTGATTAATTTATAAAGTGCTTATAAATTATAAAATAAGTCATATTATAAAAGTTTTTATATTATTTTATGAAATGATCATAAATGATAATATGAATTATTCATATTATGTGAAAATGTGTTTTGGTGTATTTAATTGATATTTAAATAAAATAAAAATACTTTACATTTAGAGTATATAAAATTTTCACATAAGATATGAAATGTTGATATAGAATATGCATGGTTTATATTTTTATAAAGATAATATATTTGGAATATGAAGGTTTTTATATTTAATACCATGTAAAATAATAATATGAAATATTTTTTGTTAATATAAATTTTAAATGTTCATGTTTATTTATTTATGGATTTATAATGTGATTATAATATTTTATTTATGAAATGTTTAGAAATTTTTTTCCGATATCTAAAATTTTAACTTGTTGATTTATTTAGTTGATTTCCTACTTTATTTAATTTATAAATATATATATTTTATAATATAAACCAATATATAAATTAGATTAAAGTGTTAAAATTCTTCTAATAAATTTCATACCATGCATATAAGGAGTTACATTATTGACTCAATATAATATTGAGTTTTGTTCAACCAATATTATGAATTGTTCATGGGTTTTAAACTCAATAATAATGGCTGGTTATGATTTATGTATATTAGGTGTTAGGATTATATTGGGATTCAGGTCTCTATTGAGTATTGATCTCTGGATTGAAGGATTTTGGGTTAGATGTATTGTTATTTTCTAGTATACTCAAGTAGTAACTATGTTGGAGATTCTAGATAGCCATAGGTGTGCCTCCCTAAAACATTGATCCAATAAGATGTCCCATAATCCATCATATAAAAGTAAAACAATCTACATGATATGTATCAATATAAAATAAAGAAACAAAAGATCATAATATATATACCAATAATCATAAAAATAACTGAGTACCTTTGGCCAATAGATATTTAGTATAATTGAAAGTAAACAATAATATAATGGTCTCTATCCAAACTCAATAGATGAACTACCACTAAACCCTTGATCTTTTATACACCACTATTATTGAGATATATTTCCATATCTAAGATAATAATTAAGCCTAAAATTAAATCATCAAGGTATACCCATGTACATCAAAACCCATTACATGTATATTGGTTGGGGGTGAATCTAAAGGCCCAGTAGGATTCCCATAATCACAAAAAAAATCGAAAGTTGATGATTGATTAATTTCACATGAAATTCTATGGAGAGTGAAACTTTAATGACCCAAAAACATAACCCTTGAAGTATTATACACATTAATACCTATATTCCATCATGGACATATAACATATACACCCCAAAGACTCACACTACTTCTCCCCAACTTTTGTCCAGGCCCCACCTAATCACGATTAAAGGAATATATACCCTCATATCCCAATGAGATATACCACACAACCATTATCATATCATCAGATATAATAATAAATAAGTAGCACCTCACATCTATAAATACCCACTTAGATCCCCCCTAACCCATCAATCATATAATTTCCCATCAAATAACCAAATCTAAATATCATGGTAAATAATTATAATATCAAGAACTATAACAAAGGGGAACTAAATAGGGATTAACTATGAATAATAAATATAAAATTACCATGAAAAACTAAAAGGGAGGAAAATAAATACTAAAGGATCAAATATCATCTTGAAATCAATCCGATGATAAAAAATTGGTAAAAAAGAAGGGGTATAACCATATTAAATAAAATTCTAGACCTAACAACCTACCCCATCTCAACTCACTAATATTCACTAAAACTATCACCAAAATAAAAATAGGGAACCTTCATCTCTCACCCTTATATCATAAGTCATCACATGTTCTAAAACTGAATACATGATAGTATATCCATTTAGCTATAAATTGATTACTCAGATCCCATAATAATTTCACATCATCAAAAATATATTCCATGACTATAGTTTTATCCTGATGTGGTAATATAGAAGACAACCCTATTCTAAAGAAATAACCATCACATCCCCCAATAGAATCACTCTACTCACTTATAGCATAATACACTATCGTATAATGTCCAGTCACTAAGATCATCACTATGAGAGGCATCATTATTGATTGAGAATATTATCAGTTCACATGAACTTGCAAGTAAAATTATTTATAATCCTAAATATAAATATTAAACCCTAAGTTCACCTTATGAATCACCTCTCTAAGGGTCATATATTGATTAATAGGCCTTCCATGATATAAAACCACCTCACAAGAAACATTCCAATTTTCTCCATATCAAATAGACATAAACTAACATCATTCAAAATGAATCCAAATACCCTCCTATAAACAATAATAAGGATGGAATCTACTCACATCATAATCATATATAATCATAAGGTCATCACATAACCAGATTATAACCTATGTGTGGTAACTCAATTAACATCTCATTAGAACCCATGACTCACTCCAAGTATTCAAGATTACTCAAGAGTTATAGACTTTCTCATCACATCCAAGAAAATCCATCACATTTGGTTCCTATAATATCATGAATAATCAAGTAACAAATAATAACATATGTGGAAACTAGAAACAAGAAATATACATAAGAAAATATTCTTTGGAAAATAAGGAATCTACCACATGACATTAATCAGATCAAATTTCTCATCAAAAGATACCCTCATTACTTTATTTTAAAATAAAATTAAAAATTCCTCATTCAAAAATTCACTTTAAAAGAGAATCACATGCCAACTTTACCCATACTAGAACCATGGAAAAAACCAAGTTAAAACCCCTTAGAATAACATTAAAATCTATCACTTAAATCCATTTTAGAACTTGAAATTCCATTCCAAAATCCATTTCATTTAAAATATCATTTTTAATATAAAACAATTTCTTTTTGATTTTTATTCAAATCCAACCAAAATTACTAAACAATCAATAAATTGGTCTATCATCACTTGTTCAAACAAGACACTTCCAGTGAAGTGTTTATCATGTTGTATGATCCTAGTTGACTATTAGGTTGACATGAGCCCACCTCATTTATAGATAAATAAAATCTCACACAATCATTCCATCAATAATAATAATAATCTCTTAAAAATATATTTTTTATTATTTTCTAATAAACTCAATTTGAGGTTGATTGGGAACCACTTATAAGTTAGGAAAAAAGATTGAACAAACCAAGTATAGAAGAAAATAATAATAATCTCACAAATATAAAATGCTAGTAATCATGACAGAAAACCAAGAAATCCCCATTCTAAATGGGTAAAGTCCCCCCACATTAATAATTCATCCATTTCATTATTCCATGATTGTCTCAACCACCTTTAATCATATGAGTTCCAATATCATTCATAAATACTAATAAATTAATCATGAAACCATTTAATATTTATTTATTCAACTGAACTAAATCTAATAAAACTCACCAGGCAGTGTAACAATGTCAGTATCATATGAAATAAAGTCCATTACACTCCCAGAAATCCCCCAATATTATGATGTATAAAATCTCTATGTCTTAACACCTAATATATGGTCAATTTATCATATTTTCATTAAAATCCCCAAATAAATCAACCACATGACACAACTCAAGTCAAACACTATGAAAATTAATACATATCTTGCCTCCTATATTCACCATAAATTAAATCCCAAGTTTATGATACTATTACACCATTATCTAATTGAATCATTATCAATTACCAAGAAAAATCCATCCAAATTATTGGAGGAGAGAGGAGGAGAAAAATAGATAAAGTAAGTGAAATAATTTCCCTAAATCCATATAATTAATGATACCTAGATAAACTAGATTAAGGGAGAAAAAATGTAGAATAATTTAAAAGTTAAGGATCATCCTCATCTTATAATAGACCTAGTGTAGAAATAAAACCCAATGGGTTATAAAAGAAAATTTTATAAAATTACCCATACACCTCTCTTAAGAAAGAGGCATTGGTTCCACTAGGTACCTGGTTGGACTCCCCCAATTACCCAACACCCCAACCAATGGGATAAACCCACTAGTTTCACAACCAAGTACCTAATGGAATTATACAGGGTACCTAGTAACTACATTTTTCACCTAGATTTATATTTTAACTCCCAACTTCCCAAATACCCTCTACAACTATTTTCCACTAGCCTGTCCACCTTAGAAACATCCATTTTATACTTAATACTTGTCTAAAACTTCCAACATTTAATATTTTCTCAAAATTTTAAGTTCATCTTGTCTCCAAATCTATGATAGTTTAAACCTCCTTTTAATTCCTTGATATACAAATTCATGGATCATTACAAACAACCCACCATAGTGCATCTTGTATTTAAGAATCCTCACCAATCATGAGTCCATAAATCTCAACCTATATTGGTCATCCATTCATCTCAAACTCACTATGTTACACATCTAAATACCATTCATTAATACACTTCCTAAATACAAACACCATGCACACTGTTCATTGAATGTTACACTACCTAATCAATAAGGTTTCCACTAATCTTCCATGATATCCATCTCATCATTACCTTTGTTTTACTCTATATTAAACATCCATACTCTTTCAAACCAAAACCAATCCTCTGATAATCCTACTCACATTCACCAAACTCACACTAATATAGTGTAATAACACAACCTTCAATCCCAAAACACCATAAATCAACCCATATCTAGCCTTATAGAGATCCTCACCATAAGGACCAATTACCATAAGACAATTCCATATAATGGTGCTGCCAATAATCAGGATATCCTACTAGAAATACACCCAAGTAGTTTAAACTATAAAACCATCAAAAACCATATCCAACTACCCAATCCCAACACTACACACCCAACAACAGAGATTTAATCATGCAACTCTCAAAATGATTTTAGTATAGTTTTCAAAGCATGCATGTAAAAATATTTTGTCACTTATAGTCAAATGATACAAAAAAACTAGTTATAAACTATTGATTTCTTATTTCAAAAACCTAGTCAAATCACCACACATGCACCAAAACTTACTTGATTTCTTAAATTTACCTTGGCATGAAAGGGTTTTTGTAAAAATGTAAAAACCCCAAATCTCCAATCTTTCAAATCTTTTCTCTAAAATACATTCATATCTCAAAACACATTTTAAAATATTAATTGAAAATTTTCTTTTTTAATTTCCTCCAATGTTAGAAAATCCCAAACTACCCAACCACACTATCCATTTCCTAAAAATCACTCATACATCATTTTACACACACTATACCATTGCACAAAACATTCTTTTGAAAAATATATTTTAACTCAAAATCCTAATCCTTTACAAAATAACTAGTTATATGATCTATTTCAAGTTAAAATTATTTATAAAACTATTTTATCGATGCCTTAGTAAATTATTTGAATATTTCTTTAAAAACTATGATTTTTTTCAAGAAACCCTAAACACCGAAAACCATTACCATATGATGGTCTAAAAATACAATAAATAAATAAAATAAATAATAAAAATACTCTAATCCATATTAAATATAGTCACACATTATAATATTTTTTTAAAAATAATTTAATAAATTAAAAGTTTATTTCAATTAAAATAAACCTTATTGAGGCCATATGATAAGAAACACTACTCTTAGGCATTTGTATCATGAACTAAGAATAATATTATCATGATTCATAAATAATGAAACTATATCTCAAATAATAACCATGAAACATCCTAAGACTCATCAATCACCTATTAGGATTCTCAATCAAAATCCCCACACATGCATAAAGTGTCTTCTTCCAACACATGATATCCTTTGGTGACTTGGGTTTCCACCATAGCCATGATTTCCAAGAATTCTCACGATCTACCTACTATGTCCTAAAATTATATATCCACATATAATTGAATGTTTCCCAACCAAATAAATTATCTAATACCACATTATAATGACCTTTTCTAGTCTAACAAAATGGTAACCATGCCAGAGATGGTATTTGACCTCATGTGTGACTCCCCGTATTCAAAAGGTTGTATACTAGGGACAAGTAACTAAAACTGTTATAGGGAGACCATGTCCTTAAGAAAATACCATATGGATCATGTGATTCCTTGACCTATAATTCCTGTTTGAGTTAGTGTTTTACATGGAATCAAGTACACCTTATCATTCACCAGAGGCTTAAGACTATCGTTGAGGGCCTAATCCATACAATATAGAGACTATGACCTCAAATCAGAGTTCAACATATATAGAAAATAACCTAACATCCAAAACACATAATCCGATTACACATAATCAAACCAACACAATTCTATATCAAATGTAATGCATCATATTGACATATAATCATAAAAATTATACATAAATTGATCTCCTATTGGTCCGAACACATATAAAAAATAAACCAAAAATAAAATACACACACAATGGCCCTATTTTATCCCTGGGCCTTAACACACCCTATCTCAAAATACCCATCAAGTTTTACTATCCTAATCCACTACACATACTATTATTAACCATAAAGTCAACAATAAGGTCTATAGGCACATCAAGGTTCCCATGAAGGGTTTGATAAATAAATATTAGTAGGGTACTAAAAATATCACCTAGTATATTCCATAATATACATGTATGTACAAGGAAAATAAACACAGCACACAAGCACCTTTGATGTCGTGTGATAAGTAGACCACCACGAATCATTGCACACCAGTTCAATTTATTATAACCATTCCATAATGAAACCAATAATACCTAATTTAGTTCAATCTTGGAAACAACCTCATCATATTGTTCCCTCATCCACATCACCCAACCCATACTCGAGGACTCAGGTTAAGTCTTCATTCAAGACTCAACCATTTCTCCCTCAGAGTAAGGTTCTATGTCCATGCTATGGAATCACCTTCTCAATCAAGGTGGTCATATGTCTAACACTCTACCTCTACCATATCACTCATAGTAGGTAACATCCATCTAATCCAACATCACATGCCATCCTAGAACCCATATTACCCATGGAGTTCTGATTGTCTGATCTCACATCAAAACACATCCCAAACTCTATCTCACTCATGGAAGTTTGTCCTCTAATACCATAATGTCACATTAACCCAATATCACTCATGATGGTCCAATCATTTGATCACATGTCTAACCATCTCACTCATGGAAGGCCCATTATGCACAACTCAACCATCTCACTCATGGGTTACCCGACCTCATGTCGGTGTTGAGACTAAGATGGAAAAAAGTTATTTTTAATGATGGAATATGTTTGTGTTGTATTTTTTTATCAAAGAAGATAAAGATGAAAAGAAATCAATTAACTTTTTAATTAAATTTGTAAAAGATAAAAATTGGACTCACCATCATATTCATAATATTAGACTCAAAATGATTAAGAAATTCTATCTGATTGGAGAGATGATTTCAAGAAGAAAAGGTTTACCAAACTCACATTGGGTCTGGAATGAATTGTTGATCATAATAAGATAGTTGTATCGAAGTCTTCATGACTATGATAAAAATATGATGATGCTTTATGGATATTGGATTTCTCATAAATCATAAGAAATATATAAATTTTTTGATGAAAGACTTATGAAGTAAAGGGGGAGAACAAGTGCTTCCAATCGTATTGGGGTTTAGATTAGAAAGAAAGAAGATACTGGAAAATATAGTAAGTCAAAAATACTTCCCAATGTAAGTTAGAAGTTTATGAAGTTGATATTAAACATATTCATAGTCATGAGGAATTCATGATACATGAATAGTTTTGTGAAAGAATAAAGTTGATAAATATGAATATTTTTTGTCTCAGTTTATTGGTGTGAGATCACTGGATGCATATTTGTTTATTAGCTGAGAAGGTTGATTAGAACATGAGAAGATGAATATTATGGTTTTTAGTTAGACCTCAAATCCATGAGATAGAAATATTTGTAAAAATAAGTTGTATGAATAGTAATTAGATAAGAAAATAAGTTTTTGATATTGAAGCTACTTAAATCAATCCATCAGACATAATGTTCCATCAAGAATTGGATTTATACTAACATCGATCATCAAATGAAAATCTAAGACAAAATTATTTAGTGGGGTATTTTTGGGTCTAATATAAATAAAATAAATTATAAGTTTTTGGGACTAATTAATATAGAGAAGAATAATTTTTTTTGACTGATATGAAGAATAAAGTAAAAGATTAATCCATAATGTAGTCAACCATTTTCCATCAAGATGAATTGTTGATTTTTTTCAATAAAAAGTTGGTCAAGAGCGAGAAGAACTATGATATGGATTCCATTGGGTCAATAGTCATTAGACTGGAAATGACATCAATTATCAAAGGTATGAAGAGATCAATCCACCAGACACAAGTTGATACAGATAAAAAAATCTGATGTAGGATCATCATTTTGAGAAAATAAAGAGAGGAATAAATGTTTTAAACAGCTACAAAAATGTTATCAAAGGGGGGTCTTGAAATAATTTTCTTGTAGTGATTCTGAGAAGTTTAGACAAAGGAGGTCTGTAAAGTTGATAGAATGGTTTGAATATCTTAAAGTGGTCCTCATAATAGTAAGTCTTTAGTTCTGATGAATTTTCAAGTAGGTTAAGGAAAATCAATGTAACTAAATGCTTCCATCATAATGAGAAAATTGGAATAGAGAATCAGAATCAGAATGAATATTGAAAAGAAAGTATGAAGTGAGTTGTGAGAATATTTGAGAAGTTTAAGAAATATTTTAGAAGAATTGAAGAAGTTAAGATACACATGAAATTCAAGGATAATTTATGTTTTGGGAAATTTGGTTGAGTGGGAATATTTTTCAGAATCCTGTCCAGACCATTTTTGGGTCACCTATAAATAGAGGAGTTACTTTTTTACTTTCCTAAAATAGATTTAATATTGAAGAGATAAGGAATATAACTCAAAAATTATATAGAGAAGAAGTTTTCAGATCGAGAATTCCTGAGGTAGTTTTCCAGACATAAGAAGAAAGATGAAGCGAGAATATCATATTCTGATGATCATCATATTACGATGAAACATTGGAATAATAATTATATTGGGATTTTAAGACTCAGATAGAAGAAGTTTAGAATTTTTTTATTAGTATTCTAAAAGATTTATATTATCAGACTGAGAAATCAGATTAGGAAGATTGGACTGGGAAATTATAATGAGTTTCATTATGAATTCCATGAATTTATTACATGTTATTGGGTAGGAAAGTGAAGAATTGTTTTGAATAACATATTTTTATCATAATAACATGTTTCTTATCTTGTTACACAAAATTTTATTACATCATGTTTTCTAGAAGGATAATAATCACTTTCGTATTGAACATAGTTCTACATGAGTGTAAGGGAATATCCTACTCATTGTATTCCACACAAAAGGTTTTTTAGTGGATTTTGTGGTATAGTATTTTTTTCCATACCATACCAAGGACATAGATACTATTTTTTAGTAATGAAACTTGTAAATTCTTGTATTCTTGTGGATGTGTGATTGGTTTTATTTTTAAAAAGGTAACAACTCTTTAATATGGGGAATAAGGTTTAAAAAAAAGGAAAATTAAAAGAAAAAGATACCACTAATTCACCCTCCCCCTTTCAGTGATACTTGATCTTGAATAGTCACTTACAAGTGGTATGAGAGCCAAAGGTTACCTTATTTTACTCTTAGTTTAAGTTTTTAAGAAGAGAGTTGTGATTGAGAATCTAAATTGTGTGGATAGTAAGGGGATTTCAACCTTCAATGTTAAGAAATATCATATATAGAAAGATAGAATGTTTCCTTAACACATGTCTATTGGGTATGATGTTCTTGAAGTTGAAACATATGAATTTTATCATATTTATGATAAAGTTTCTCTTACATATGTTGATTATAAGAATCTCGATAATGATGGAAGGGCCAAGAATGATTTACTCTCACTACGTTTTGAAAGTTAGTTTTTAATAATTAAGGGTGTTTCCACTTCCAAAGGTATATGGAATAAGATGAAAAGCATTTATGAAGGCAAAGAAAAAGTAAAGAAGGAAAATTTAAAAATCTAGTGGCTAAATTATGAAGACCTCAAGATGGGTGGATATAAATATTTTGGTGACTTATTTAATAGATTGAATGAAATTTTCAACACTATCAGATGTCTTGGTGAAAAGTTAGATGATTCAGTAGTTGTTAAAAATATATCAAGGATTATTTGATATAATTTTGAGACTAAAGTTTCCTCATTAGAAGATAGAGATCTATAAACATTATCTCTGGATGATTTTCAAAGAACTCTCATTACTTACGAATTGAGAATAGAAAAATTATAAAAGTTAAAACACAAGTTGATAGATGAATCTATTTCAAGGTAGCCAAGAATGGAAATTCAAAGTGGATTCTTATTGAAGAAGAATATAGTGATTCTAATTATGAAATTTTTTTATGTAAAAACCATGATGAATTTTTATCTTTGTTTTATAAAAGTATAAACAATTTTATAGGTAAATACAAATGGAAACTTCCCTTGATTTTTTTGAATATGGATCCATTGGGAACTTTGTGGTCAATTATTATTAAATAAATAAAGAAGAAGATAGTGTGGAAGATGATTTAAGTTAGAGAATATAATAAAATAAATAAGATGATAAGGATAAATATTTTTCCAAATGAAATGATAGAAAAATCTACAAATCAAAAAGGATAAGTTTCTTATATAAATATTATGAATACGAAGATAGTGATGCTAAATTCAAAAAATCTATTGAGAAGGATGAGAATATTTTTATTGAAACAGTTAACAATTAAGAGTTTGGAAGCAAAAATTATAAAGAAGAATAAAATCAATTAGAAATTCATTTGAAAGAAGAATTGAAATCATGCCTGAGAAAGATTGGGAGGATTGAGAAAGAAATTAAACAGCTAAAAAGTGAATACTCTATAATAAACAATCAAGAATGTTTCGCTGATGATAAGTTTAAGTATCTAGAAGTGATTGATGATTTGAATAAATCTATTTAGAAAGAAAATAATCATAATAAAAATCTGGAATTAAAGTTGAAGAAAAAAAAAGATTTGGAACTTGTTTAATAAAATCTTTCAAAAGTTAAATACAGGGTTACAATTTTCTATAATTCTACCTCTGAAGTTTGGAAAAAATATCTAATGGATGAACTTGAGAAGGATAAAAAATTACATTTAATGTTTAAAAAAAATTTGATTTTTTTTTGAGAAGAAGAAAGATGGAAAAGTTATGTATGTGGATAAGACAAACAAAGTGAAGAAATCCGAAGTTTCTATGAATTATAAATCCAAAAATATTTTTATTAATTCTAGTTCCAATAAGTATAAAACAAAAATCAAGATGAATAAGAAGATTGTGGTTGATAACTGAAAGGTTGGTGGTCAATAAATTTTAGATAAGAAGGTTGTTGAGAAATATGTTCAAAACTCTAATCAGTATGGAAGTTTCAGAGTAAAATACTCTTTCTATGGATTCTTAAAGTATTTTGGTGGATTCAAACACATGAAAAATATGCGTTGGTTTAATCAGCAACATTATTACTATTCAAAAAACTTTAAAAGGAAAAGTTTTTTAGGGAGTCAATCTTCTCAAAGGAATCAGTTTGAGAAGAATGTTTTGAATAAACCTGATAAGGTTAGTATGAAAACTTAAAATAGGTTCCAACCTTTGGAAACTATTTGTAAAATATGTGAACAACTTGGACATGTTTGAAAATGATATCTTGTTTTATTTCTTAAAACACCAAAGTTTTTAACATTTATTAGAAGATTCAAGCTAAGAAATATAAAGGGAAAGAAAAATCTCTTTTTGTAGAAACCACTCTCAAAGAAACAAAAGGAGAAAGACCTTGGATTTTGGATAGTGGGTGTTCTTCTCATATGAAAGGAGATTTAAAATTATTTTAAGAATGTGAAAGGCTTCAAAGAAGGAGTAGTGACATTTGGAAATGATGAATCTATCAGAATCAAAGGGTTTAGATAATCCACCATTGAGGAAGAAAATTTGAAATCCAAGAAATATTTGTTTTTTTTATGGTTTGAAACACAACTTTCTAAGTGTTTCAAAACTTTTTGAGTAAAGAAATAAAGTTATTTTCAGAAAATATGGTTTTTTTGTGTGAAAATTAAGGAAGATGGAAAATTAGTTACAAGAGGAAAACATACAAAAGGAAACTTGTTCCAAGTTGGTGTCACTCAAAACAATTATTATTTAGGCATGGTGGAAGAAATTCAATTGTAGCATAAAATTTTGGAACCCATGTTCTAGAGAAACATGATCAAGTTATCAAATAGAGATAGTTTCTATGGTATTTCTAATATGTCAACAAGAAGATATTGGTATTTCAAGATTATTAAAAGGTAAAGATAAAAAACTTTCAACATAAGAAGGTTGAAATTTGTTCAAAATGACCCTTGTAACTTATTCATTTTGATATCTATGGGAAAATGATAATATAATAAAATCATGGAGATGAGTACGTGATTAATTTCATTAATGACTTTAATCGCATTACTTGTGTTATGTATATGAAACATAATTCAGATACTCTAAAAATGTTTAAAATTTTCAGGAGGAAAGCTAATAAGTAATGTGAGTATTTAGTGAAGAAGTTGTGAAATGATAATGGTGGTGAATACAAAAATTAATAATTTTAATATTATCTTGAAAATCCAAGAATTTGGCATGATTTCAGTACAACATAAAAACCTTAACAAAATGGTGTTTCTAAAAAGAATAATAGAATTCAGGTTGAAATGGGAAGAATTATATTACTTGAACATGGTCTCTATAATTATTTTTGGAGGAAATCCATGATAACTACTATGTATATTAAAAACTAATTACAGATAGGTGAAGAGGGATTTTTTATTAGATATTCAAAGGATGAAAGAGGATATATATGTTTCAAAAAATATTCAGGAAGATTAGTTGATTTTATTGATGTGAAAGTTATTGAAAAAGCTGAGGAAGATGCTAAACAACTTATATTGATAAGGAAGATAAATAGAAAGAAATAATGGCTAATGATAATTCTGATAAGGATACTAATAATGGAAATCCTACCAATGAATAATAATTAGACTCAATTATTTCAATTGATAAGGAAGAATATTGAAAATCTCATCCCAGATAGAGGAATCAAGTGGAAGATCAAAATATTATTGGTGAGCAACATCATAAGGTTCAAAAAAAGAGGAATATAAAAAGTTATTACACAAAATTATTTTTATTCAATAGTTGAGGTCAAATATGTGAATGAATATTTTGAGCATCAAGAATGGATTCAAGCTATAAATTAATTTCTTGATTATATTGAATAGAATGTTACATGAGAACTCACCACTACACCAAATGACAAAAATCTTATTAGTGCAAAGTGGTTTTTATGAAACAAGTTGAATGAATATGGTGAATCGATAAGAAACAAAGTAATATTAGTGTCCAAAAGTTACTCAAAAATTGAAGGAATTAACTTTTATTAAACTTTTTCTCTATTATAAAGGTTAGAAACAATAAGAATCTTTCATTATATTATTGCACAATGAAGCTAAATAATTTTTTAGATGAATTTGAAATCTATAGTTTTGAATGTTGATCTTCATGAAGAAGTGTATATTGAACAAATATGTTTATTTTTTTGTTTTAAAAGATGAAAGTTATGTGTTTAAGTTGAATAAATACTTGTATGGGATGAAACAAGCACTAAGGGGATGGTTTTCTAAATTGGATATCTTCTTATGAAAGACGTGTTTTAAGAAAGGGAGGGTTTATATAAATCTTTACATCAAAGAAATTCAGGATTTTCTCTCATTGTAATAGTTTATGTTGATGAAATTATCTTTGTTGGGAATGATTAAAGAACTTGTGAAAGATTTTCTGAATAAATGAAAAAGTTATTTGAGATGTACATGTTGGGAGAAATGAAATACTTTATTAGCTTTTAAATTTTCCAAAAGAAGAAACACATTTTTCTTTCCCAAGAAAATTATTATTAGAAACTTCTTAAGAAGTTTTTCATGGAAAATTTGAAACCTATTTCCACATCGATTTCAGTGGGAACCATGTTGATAGAATATGGATAAGAAAAGCAAGTTGATCCTAAAGAGTTTTGAAAGTTTATTAGAAGTTTGTTATATTTGACCACCTCAAGTCCTGAAATTCTTTATGTTCTTACCCTATATAAAATATTTCAGAGTTATCCAAAAGAATCAGATTTGTTGGATGGATAAATAATTATTAGATATATCAAAGGCACATCAAATTTAGGAATGAGGTATGATATCTTACTATGTAGTGAATTTTTTGGGTATTTAGATACTGATTGGGTATAAAATATAGACGAAATAAGATCCACATTTGGTGGAGTTTTGAGAATTTGTGTTATTTGGAATAAATAGAAACAAAATTCAGTAACTCTTATAATGGATGAAGCTGAGTGTGTTCTTATTACTCAAGAAACTACCCAATTTATGTGGATGAAGACTCGGTTGGAAGATTTACTTATTGAAGTAAAGTTACACTTTCTCTTGGTTTGTGATAATCAAAGTAAAATCAAACTTACAAGAAACCTAGTACAACATTATAATTAAAAACCTATTGATATCAAATATAATTTCATCAAAGAGAATGTGGAAAAGAATGAATTAAATCTAGAGTATGTTCCTTCATTGGACAATTTAATGAAATTTTCAAAAAACCTTTACTGAAGGAACCTTTTAATAAAATGAGGTTGAAAATGGGCATCCAAACTTCTTCTCTTCAAGGTCAGGGTAAGTTTTTGTGTCTCTTATCTCATCTATTCTTTGGATAGTGTTTTTAAAGGAAGATAATTGTTTTATAAATATATTCATTGATATGTTGAGAAGCCTTTCAAGGAAACATGTATATAGGGGGAGTTGTGGGTAAGCTAAGATTTCAGCATGTAAATGTGTGAACTATTCTAAATATTTTTTGGAGTAGTTGTAGGTAACTTTTTTTATAGGAAAGTAGAAGAAAAAAAGAAAAGAAGAAAATATGTGGTGGATTTCATGAGTCACTACATTTGGATAGCATGGATTTTCTACCAATAATTCTTATTTTCTATAACGAGTTAGTTCATGTAGGATTAGAATTATTGATAATTAATCAATTTCTTGAGGTTAAAAAGTTTATTAATTTATGAATATTGGTTGAAAACAAAATCCAAAGGGGTATATTTTTGGGATTAAGTTGGAAAGAAGTTTTTTTGAAGCTGGAAGATGTTTGTGTTTCCTTTTGTTGTCAAATAAGATAAGGATGAAAAGAAATAAATTAACATTGTAATTCACTTTGTAAATGATGAAAATAGGATTGACTATTGTATTTATAACATTTTACTCACAATTATTTATAAATTACATCATATTCAATGGATTTTTTTGGAAGAAAAGGTTCATCAGACTCACCTTGGGTCTGGAATGAAGTGTTGATCGTAATAAGGGAGATTTATTAGAGTATGCATGACTACGATAAAAATACGATGATGCTTTTCTGATCTTGGAGTTCTTATAAATCATAAGTAATCTTTAAAACTTATGATTTAAGCCTTATGAAGGAAAGGGGGAGAACAATTTCTACCAATCATATTGAGGTTCATATTGGAAAGAAAGAATATGGTGGAAAAGATGATCAATCACATATAATTCCCAATGTAATTTATAAAATGGTGAAGCTAATATTAAACATATTCAAATTCATGATGAAGTCACGATACAAGTAGAGGTTTGTGAAATAAGAAAGTTGATGAAGCTAAAAATTTCTGGTCTTAGTTCAATGGTGCGAGATCAGCGTACACAGATTTGTTTATTGGATGAGAAGGTTGATTAGAATGAAAAGATAAAGATACTAATTTTTAGTCAGATCCAAAATCCATGGGATATAAATATTTGAAAAAATAAGTTGTGTTAATCATAATCATATAAGTAAATAAGTTTATTATTTTGAAGCTGCTAGAACCACTCCATCGGACACGATGTGCCAACAAGAATCAGAGTGATACTGACACCGATCATTAGATGTAAATCAGAGGTAGAATTATTTTATGGGAGACTGTTGGGACTAATAAAAATAAAAGAAAATAGAATTTTTAGAACCAATGAATGTTGATAAGAAATAATGTTTTTTGTGACTGATATAAAGAATAAAATCATAGATAAATAAAAAATATAGTTAAACATTTTCCATCAAGATGAATTATTAGTTGTTTTCCATAACAAGTGGGTCAAGAGAAAGAAGAACTCTAATATGATTTCAATTGGTTCAAGAGTCATCATACTATAAATGACATCTATTATAAAAGTTAGGTAGATACTAATACATTATACACAAGCTGACACTAATAACATAATTAGACATATGATCATCAGTCTAAGAAAAAGAATAAAATAAGAATAGTTTCAAACAGTTAATTTTTTTTTCAAAGGGGGATCTTGAAAGAATTTTCTTGAAGTGATTTTGTGAATTTTTGTCAAAGGAGTTTTGGAAATTTTTAAGAATGGTTTTAATATCTTTAAGTTGTCATTTTAATGGGAATTATTTAATTCTGATGAATTTTTAAGTAGTTCAAGGAAAATCAGAGTGACAAAATGTGTAACGACCCAAAGTTTCATTAATTGAAATCCCTCTTGATCTAATTAAATGTCTCTTTATGTAAAATGTTTATATAAAATGTCAACTTATTTGGTTTTATGTTAAGAATTGTGACCATTTCTTTTATAGCCATTTAACAGTGATCACATTATTAGTATAAATAGAGGGATTTAACAAATCCAATTTACTCAGACAGCAGAAGCGATGACCTCATCCAGTAGAATTTCTCCATACAAAGCCCATTTTTTGGAGCTCAGAAAAGAGGTGACGTATTTGGACTTCACCTTTGACCAAGACCAAGATGATCTACATCATATCAAGCTCAAACGAGACCGTCTACAGGAAAAGTGGAAGTTGATAGAGATTACCACTCGAGCAATGTTATCTGAGCCACCCCAAGAGTCTGTCACCATCGCACACCTTACCCTTAGGCCTTATGCAGCTATTTTAAGGGGTTATGTAAAAAATCTCTAGTACTATGTTCATGTACATTATTTTTGTATATAATAATGAATATACTTTCTTGTCATTATTGATACATTGTAAATAGTTTTTAAAGTACGAATAGTGTTTTTAGTTATTATTTAATTAAGAATTATATTTTATTAAATTAAGGGATTTTTGAATTAAATAATATTTTAATAAAATATTATTATTATTAAATTAATTTTTATTAAATATAAATGATCTTAAAATTTTATGAATGCAATTATAATTTTTATTAAGGTTTGAAAGCCATTTCTGTCAAAACCCGTGAATTTTCGATAAATGTCGGTTTTTATTTTTAAAGTGAAAATTAACATATTTAGAAAATTATTTAAATAAAATAAATTATATTTCTGGAATCATGACGTCAAAATTATCCAGCGGTGAATTTTTCATAATTTTCTGAGACAGTCAAATTTTTGGGTAAAAATTAAATACCGTTTAAATATGTAATGTGTTTTATGACATCATAATGACCCAATAGTGATGTAATAAAATACTATAAGCTTTATGTTCGGCCAATATATGTTTTACCATTAAAATAATGTGATTTTGGGTTTGTTTGAATTACTTTTAAAAGCATTAATGGCCCCTCAAGACTTATTAAACATCTTGTCTTTTTAAATTATTTTCCATGGGAGTGTGACTCACCTCTACATAAGAAACCCCATTATTTTAAGAATTTTGGACTTTTTCCTTATAAAATATTGTTTTCCTCTCCCCTTTGACAAAAACCATGGGCAAAAACCATTAGCTGATTTGTGGTTTGGATTAGTTTAATGTAAGGGGTCCCAAACCTAAATAATAAAGAATTCACTCACCTTTTCTATATATACCCACCCAAGCTCCCACTTCATCCTCAATAAAAGCCTTTTGAGTTCTTCCAACCTCTGCCCTACTCTCTCTAGAATCCTCCCAAGGTGCCCCAAGATCCCAAGAACCCTCTCTCAAGCCTCTCTTAAGCCTTTGGAAGCACACCTCCAAGTAAGGGTTTTTCTTCCTTTCACTTTTTTTGTCCAATTTTCTTAATATTGCTATTCCCTTTTAATTTCTATTATAAATTCTGGGGTATGGTTTCACAACTCCCCCATAATGACCTATTATTGTTTGAATGATGGGATACCCCTTTCCCTCTCATTAAATGCATCTCATGTACACCCGTTACTATGCCAAAATTCCGAAAGGAACTTCTCTCTCTTCATTTACATTCACGCAATATTTTTGTATCATGAATCTAAATTTCATTAAAATTGTTTGGACATGTATATATATGAACCCCTTACTGTACATTTCATGTAAATATGATGAGACACCCCTTTCTCTCTCATCAACCATTTTTATGAATTCTTATGCCACACCGTTACGCTGCCAAAATTGCACCGATTTTCTAAGCCAATGCCTTTGTGTAGTGAATACCATACCCATTTCTCCATCAAGGGTATTCACCTTTATGCACATTTACTTATTGATTATAAATTTTCATGTATGAATTACACATTCCTTTATCATGGAATAAATTATTATGTTTAATTAATCCATGTTTTATGATCCATGTGGCACACTTATGCATGAAATGAAAGGTTTAAGAAGGGTGCGCCCTTATAGTGCTCCAATGCATTGGGTAAATTATAGTTTCATGATACGTCATGTGCAATGAGTGTTGACTCATGCTAATTAAAGTGCAACTATGGTTTACTCGTGCTTCATGTGCAATGATAATTTACTCAGGATCCATGTGCAATGAGCCTTGGCTCATGCTAATTCCATGTTAAGTGTTGTTGCCACATTTCCATGTTATGAATATCATGCTTTATCATGCCTTTATGTTAATGATTCTCTTGTTATCTATTGATATTATTATTGTCTAACATGTATTTTACTCTTCATTTATTCCATGTTTATTCCCTCACTGGGCTTTATAGATCACCCCTTTTTATGCATGTCCTCAGGTTATCCCATGAAATGATAACTACGAGGGAATGTAGTTGTCATGTAAAGGAATTTTTCAATAAAGATGTTGTATTTCGTGTTTTAAGTTGTTATGTAATGATCATAATCCCCAAAAACACTAGAGCTATCGATCTTCCATGTTGTATCAAGTGAATAGTTTATGTAATAAATCATGTTTATGTTTGTAATAAAATAAGGGTTGCCATAAAATGCTTCCATCATAATTAAAAAATAGGAATGAAGAATCAGAATTAGAATGTTGATTGAAAATAAAGTCTATAGTGATCTAAAGTTTTAAGAAGATTTTAGATGTTTTGAGAAGTTTCTAGTAGAGTTGAGAAGAATGGAAGAAGTCAATATGTACCTGAAATTCCAGGAGAATTTATGTTTCCAAAAATTTGGTTGAGAGGGGAAGTTTTTTAGAATCTTGTCCAAAATATTTTTGGGTCACCTATAAATAGTGGAATTACTTTTAAACTTCTTGACATCAAAATACTATTGAAGAGAGAAGGTGGAGTACTGAATAATTATAAAGAGAATAAGTTTTAGGATCGATAATACCTGATGAAGTTTTCTAGATAGAAGAAGAAAGGATAATAGAGAATATCATATTCAGCTGATCATTATATTAGGATGAATCATCATATTGGGAATTAGACTTGGATTTATAGAATCAAACAGAAAAGGTTAATAATTGTTTTAGTGGTATTCTAGAAGATTTATATTATCAGACTGAGAAATAATACTGGTAAATCAGACTAAGTGTCCCAACAATTTCTAACCTATTTTTGGGTAGAATAGTGAAGAATTATTTTGAAAAACATATTTTTGAAAGTTGAAAAGGAAGCATAGTAACATGTTTATTAACTTGTTACACACAATTTATTACATTATTTGTTTTAGAAGGATGACATGCACTGTTATATTAAATATAGTTCTACACAAGTTTAATTTAATATACTACTCATTATATTTCACATAAAATGATTTTTTTCTAGTAGATAATGTGGTATCAGACTGTTTTCATACCATACCAAGGACATAAATACTCTTGTTAATTGTTGAACCTTATAAATTATTATGTTCCTATGGATGTTTGATTGTTTTTGTTTTTAGCAAGGTAACAGATCTTTAACAGGAGGTGATGGTTGTTTCAAAATAAAGGAAACTTAAAATAAAAAGATATAATTGATTCACCCCTCCCCCTCTCAGTGATAATTGATCTTGACTAGGAAATTATAGTCAGCTCAACCATTTCACTCAAGGTTACCTACTGTAAACATTGTATCAATCATATTGAGGCCACGCCAATCTTAAGAGACACTATCTCACTCAGGGTTGTCCTAGTATTCACATACATATTAAGGACTCTACATCACTATAATATTCTCAACAATACTATCTCACTTATAGTGGGTAAATTCCAATTCATACAAACTATAGTTTTTCACCTACTACAATCCCATGAAACACACATATGGATGTATCCCATCACAAAACTGATCACCTTATCATAGGGTGCTAGTTATTTGTACCTATCTCTTTATCTTGAACACGTCACACCTCACCCTTTAGGGAGTCCACTAGGGTCCCTCTGACCCATCACAATATCTTCTCTTTGATATAATCTCATGTATGTAAAACATTGGTAAGATTATTTCTCAAAGACTTATCCTAGCCCTAGACTTAAAATGAAGGGTGAAATACTCATCTAGAGAATCATCCTAACCTAGTCCCAGTGCTATGGGAACCATCCCAAGTCATCTTTCCCCAATCCCCTTAACTCCCTCATGCCAAGTTCCTAGACAAAACCCAAAACCCACACCTGGGTCTCATATCATGTATCTTAGGGGATATCTATGAGCCTATCACCTAGAAAAAACCCCTCTTCGATACACCCTATCTAGTCTGGAAGGACTCTTCTTGCTCATAGTTCTCACTAAGTCATAGTCTGCCCTAAAAAGTGTGTCTGATATATCTATTTTTCATATATATATTTTGATGGGTTTTCATATATGAATTCATTGATTATTAATTGATTGAATATGTGATTTGTGCCTGATACTAATGTTTTGTGTATTATTATACAAGACCAACAATTGGAACAATAGAGAGGAAGATGTGACATTTTGTGAAGATAAATGCAGTTCATGACATACCGATTCACGACATGATGAGACAATATAAATATGATGAAATTGATATTGAATATTGAAGGAAAAGAAACTAATAAATCTACTGAATGAAGTTTTCCCATGATGTTGGATAATTATGGGAGGTTCCAAAGGTAAAAAACTAAATAAACAAGGAAAAATAGAGCTTTTAGAGTCGGAAACACACTTTACACATTGTGTAATCATTACAAGATGTGAAATAATTCAAGGTGTGAACCATTTTCATGGAATGTAATTTTTGGGCCTTAAAAGATTCATAGAATTCTACATGACATGCAGAACTTTCCAGATCCCATTTTGGATTTGATTTTATTAATACTATGTATCATAGGTTTTAATTCAGATTAAAAAAAGGGACAAGGGTAAATTTTAGGGTATATAAAAGTGATAATCTTAAATATAACATGGGATAAACCTATAGAATAGGCTTCAAAGTGGTAAAAATTCACCAATTTATCTTGTTCTAACTAATTGGATCCACCTAAGCTAGAAATTAATCCATAGTATAGATTAATTGAAAACCTAAGTATAGGAAACTTGGATTCTTCGTAGAAGGAATCATGGGGTATTGGTCCTAGCATGATCAACTCCAACTAGGTCATGGTCATTCAATTAAACCTATGATGGTTATGGTAGGTAAAATCTAATGATATTTTCAACTACTTTAAACTTGGTTACTTGACATATGGTTACAAAATTTGACTTTAGATATTCATTAAGTTTAAACCACCGATACTCTTAGCCCTTAAGAATTTAATCGATCATCATTGGGTGATTTCTAATGATGAATAAACAATAACCCATTGTGGAGAGATTAGAAAAGAAAAAAATGAAAAGGAAAGAAAATAAAAAAACTATAATTAAAAAAATGTTATATAAATGTTTGAAAAAGAAAAAAAAAATAAACCTATTTATGAAGAACTCAGTGTTAGAACCCCGTGGAGCCTCCTGATAGTCGAGCCTCTCCATGCTTGGAATCATATGTATTTTCTCTTGAAAAAAAAACCTCTATTTATAATTCCAAAAAATATATTCTTTCTTCTACAGGTCAAATATTTTTTTAATGGAAATTTTGGTCATCATGGATATATTTTCGTTGAGAGATATTATGAAAATCATCAATTTTTAGTATGCATTACACTTTCACATCATGTAACGTTTACACGACATGTAATGTTTGAGCCTCAAAAGATTTATGGAATTCTTCAGAATGTGTAAAACTTTCTAGGAATTCATGAAATGTTTCACAATATGAAACTATGTGTCACGTTGTGACATATGTGATCTTAAATATAATATTTCTTCTTCATCTTCATGCCTTGTAAATGGTTCATTCCTTGAATTATTTCACATCATGTAATGATTACATGATGTTTAAAGTGTGTTTCCAGCTCTAGATGCTTCATTTTTACTCGGTTATTTAGTTGTGTGCCTTTTAAACCTCTCATGATCATCCAATATCATGAGAAACCTTCATTAAATGGATATCTTGGTATCTTTGGCTCAATATTAAATCTCAATTTCATCATATTTCCATTGTCTCTCCGAATCACTTTGCAGCTCAACATGAAGTACCTTTATCTTCTCAAAATTTCATGTCTTTCTATCTATTGTTCCAATTATTGGACCTGTATAAGAATACAAAAAATATCAATATTAGGCATGAATCTAATATTAAATCAATTAATAATCAATGAATTCATATATAAAAACCCATAAAAATATTGATTTAAAATAGAGATATCAAATACCCCCCACACTCAAATCATTTCACATCCTAAAGAAAAACCTCAACATCAAAACAAATATGGTCCATACATCAACAAGGGAATTTTTAAATTATTATGATCATAAAAAAATTATAAATAAATTTTATAAAAAAAATACCCAATAAGGAATTCACAAATCATTATTTGTTTATAATTTCCATTTCAAGACATTTCACCCTTTTCACTTATAGATTTCAACTGTTCATTAACACCCATGACAGTTATGATTTACCTCACTGTGATTTTTTTTACACTCATCACTCTGGATAATAATTTAAATGGAGCTATGTTTATACCTAAAGTAAATTATCCTAACCATAAGCTTGAATTGAATCTAATTCCCCCCTATAAATAAAAATATCAAAATTAATCATGGGGGATTTTCAATTTAGATCACTGAGTTTGAAGCTGAGGGTTGGTAGGTATCGATGTTTAAAATAAATAGGGATCAAAAAAGTAGGCTAAAATATAACGTATAATACATGATATTAAAAGGACATACTTAATGAAATTATCCTCACAAAAAATATATTATCATATCACACACCCCAAAATAATAAAGTAAAGGCTCACAAATGATGTAATCATAATAAAAAATGACCCTCTATTGTTTTTTCGAAAGTTGTACATGGGATAAGTATCACTTTCCACACCTATCCACTTATGATTTTGAGATCATCGGTATGGTGGTGGTGATTTTTGACCTACCTGGGAAACAACCCATTTTTTTCTTTTTAAAAGTCATGATTGGAATAAACCTCACATCCACCACCTAACCACATATCAAAAAAATAATTGGTCTAGTAATGGATATTTTTTATTCTCCCATGTCACAACCCATTTTTTTTTATTTTTTTCATTTTTTATAATAAGATGGATAAAAAATTAATTAAAATGAATATAAATATAAACCTTCCATAGAAACCCCATATAAACACCTTGTAGTCTTCTATAAAGTAACAATATCCCATATAAATCTTGAATAACCCCTCCTACAAACACATTCAATTGAATATCATGAAAAATACAAATAATAGGATAGGAGAGGAAAATAATGGCTTGTAATGTGGCTCAACCCTAACAAGGTCATC
This sequence comes from Viscum album, assembly GCA_963277665.1. Taxonomy (NCBI): domain Eukaryota; kingdom Viridiplantae; phylum Streptophyta; class Magnoliopsida; order Santalales; family Viscaceae; genus Viscum; species Viscum album. The sequence continues at coordinate 157,204,804 of OY728147.1, forward strand.
CATGGATTCTACAGGATATGAATGATAAATGTACATGCAGGTCTTAGGATAAATGGATCACCAATATAATGCCTCAATAATTTAATAGGTTAATTTTTCCATTCATTTATTTGATAAGATAAAAAATTAAAGTTCTAGTAGGTTTACATTCCCCAAGTTTCACTCAAGAAATATGATAATAAAATAAGAAATATTTGGTCCAAAGTACACTTAGTAATGGAAACATAAAATAATTCAATCGTGTCATGACATGAAAATAAAAAATTAGTTTACTAAATGTATTCTTCTAGGAATCAAAATCAAGAAATGCAATCATATCAGTAATCATTTTCAAGAAATTATAAGTTGAAGTAATAAAGTGACTCTTAAAATGTTCATTTTCTAATTTTTAATTTATGGGAATTATATTTCAATTTTTCCAACATGTAAAAATGTTTCTCGCAAGTGCTGATGTCTCATAAATTAGAAAATGAAATACTAATAATTCAATAATTTGTGGGAGAATCTAATTCAATTCAGTTTATGAAACAATTCAATTAATTTTTTTATTTTCTTATTTTTTTCCCAAAATCATTTGGTTATAAAACCCAAGGGTGAAAAAATATAAACGATTAAAAATTACTCCCCTTCTATTAATGTTTTTGAATGAGTTTATAGGGTTCTTTATGACCTAGGTTCATTATGTGAACTATGATTTCATGATGTTTTTTTAACACACAACATGAATTGTTCCTATTTTTAGAACTTCATTATTATATTTATTCTTGCTTCCAGGGGTATAAATGAAAAAAATAAACAGTGAAAAAAAATTCCCTTTTAAAATTTATTATATTTGGATAAAACAGAAAAAGAGATTGACCATGGGTAGAGTTATTAGACTAATGAAATAAAATAAATCTATTTACTAGAAAGAAATTTTAAAATCTTATTTTCCTCATGGTAGTTGCTATTTTTTATGGTTGTTTTTGTCGAACATTTCCTCTGTTAGCTAATTAGTACATGATATAGAGCTAACCATATTTGATTTACCTAAATTTGAATTTTATTTGCATTTGGGGTAGTCTTTTTCTTCTTTTACCATTGGTTCTTATTGAATAGTGCTTGTGGTGGGATTTAGTGTAGAAAAGTTTAATGAAAATACAAAGAAATAAAAATCTGACCATATTTTGTAGTTCTCCTACTCCAACACTACTTTTTCATCTTCTGTTTCAATTACTGGAGGTTATTATTTCTTAAATTATTCTTTAAATCACAAAATTATTCTATTTTATTTTCCTAGTCTTTTTATATATGTAGATGGGATGCATAAAGTTCTGATTTTTCATCATAAACCAAAGTTTCATTACTATGAGAGATATCAACATGCTCAAAGAATTATTCTTTGATATCCTCATTTATCTTTTCTAAATTCATTTCCTCAATAACTTTAATATCTTACACTTCTTGATATTATTTATCTTCAAATAATTCTATCTCTTCATGAGAAAATAAAGGTATATTATTCAAAAGAGAATTTAAATTTGAAATAATTTGGGAAAGGCTAGTAGTCAATTCTCCCTATTATCTGATCTAGGACTCAAAATCATCCATATTTTTATCTAATACTATAATATACCTTGTCAGTAAGGTGGTAAGTTTTCCTTCTAAGTTTTTTTCTTGAGTTTTTATAAATTAAGGGTCTTCTTGAATTTACTACTATTGAGGTTTCTATGTGTCAAAAACCTTGACTTCCTCCACTTGCAAACATTCTTTTTCTTTAAAGTGACCTATAAATGCATTATAAAATATTTTTATACTGATAATAAGATAATTTAAATTCAAAATGATTTGACAAATGTGATTGTTCAATTATCTATGTTTTATGAGTTGGGACTCATTAGTTTACATCCTCTTATATATCCCTTCAATGTACTATGCAAGAAATTAGGATAGTAAGTCTTTTGAGTACTTCTCAGCCTAGGAGCCACCTTGGTAATTTTGAATATTAGGGTATCCTCCAAAGTCTTGAAAATAAGTGTCTTGTGACTATTGAGTTTATAAATCATCATATCTAAATGAATATGAGTCATACCACCTTTTTTCTTGATGTGACCACCCTTCAGAATTTAATACCGCCCAAGTGGTCAGATACTCCTAAAATATGATGTAATCCGATGGTGGTGCAACATAATACCGATGAGGCATGTATTAAATCATTCAAAACACTATAAAATACCCAAAAAAATATAAAAATAATAATAATAAAAATGGATGAAAAAATAAGTACCTAAACTAAAATTAGTAAACAGAAATGGGATAAGAAAAGTATTTTACTTAAGCAATTATTCTAAAGTCATATACAATTCCCCACCACTCGTCAAAAAAATCTCCAAAATTTGATGCATCCAAAGGGTGCTATTAAATTCTTATGGAATGATCAAATTTAAAATTTATATGAAACTTGAACCACACTAACTAAAAATGTGTAATATAGTGGAAGAACATGGTCGATTCCAAAAAGAGTGGGGAACACATCAATGGAAACTATTGAACAAAGGTAGGGTCATCCCAATTTCGATTTAATTTTATTTAAAATATGTATCTTAGGTTTTAATTCTGATTAAAAAAAGGGAAAAGGTTCAATTTTAAGGTATAGGAAAATAATAATCCTAAATCTAACTTAGGATAAACCTATGGAAAAGGCTGTAAAGCAGTGAAAAATTCACCAATTTATCTTGGTCCAACCAATTAGATATATATAAGCTGGTAACTACTCCTTGGTCCAGAGTAATTGAAAACCTAAGAACAAGAATCCTAGATTCTATCTATAAATAATCATAGGCTATTGGTCTTATCATGATCAACTCTAACAAGGTAATGGTCATTTGATTACACCACCTATGGTCAGGGTAGTTGAAATCAAATTAGAATAAAATTTTTCAAACCTAGTTACTATCCATAGGGTTACCAAGTTCAATTTTAGATATTAACTAAGTTCAAACCACCCCGAATATCAACCCATGTGGATTTATCCAATCATCATTGGGTGATCTCCAATAATGAATAAACAATAACCCATAGTAGAGATATTAAAAGTGAAAAAACAAGAAATAAAGAAATGAAAATAGAATTAACTAATGGGAAAACCAGCATTACATAAAATCTATAAAAATAAAATAAAAGAAAAATAGAAACCTACTTATGAATAACTCTGGGTCAAAACCCTATGGAAGGCTCCCGGTAGCCGAACCACTCTATGCATGGAATCAAATTTATTTTATCTTTTATAGAACCCTCTATTTATAATTTTATAAATCTAATATATATTTATTAGGTAAAAGATATGTTTTAATGTACATTTGGGTCATAAAAAATATCTTTCCATCAATAGATATGTTGAAAATTATCATTTTTTAGTCTATCTGACACTTTCACATTGTATAAAGTTTACACAGTGTGTAATGTTCAGGCCTCGAAAGATTCACAAAAATCTACACAATGTACAAAACTTTTTTTAGGAATTCATGACATGTTTCACAGAGTAACACTTTGTGTCATGCCATGACATAGGTGATCTTCACTATGGTATATCTTCTCTATATTCTCACCCCATAAATAGTTTATGTCTTACATCATTTCACATCGTGTAATGATTACACAAGGTGTAAAGTGTGTTTCTAGATTTGGAAGCTCTATTTTTCTGCGGTTCTTTAGTTTTGTGCCTTTATAACCTCCCATGGTCATCCAACATCATGAGAAACCATAATTTAATGGATGCATTAGTCTATTTGGATTAAATATTTAATCTCAATTCCTTCATATTCTCATTCTCTCACCACACCACTTTACAACTCAGTGTGAAGTGCCTTTATTTTCTAAAAATTTCACTTCTTTCTATCTATTGTTCAAATTGTTGGTCCTTAAAAAGAATAAAAAACATATTACTTGGGATAGACCTATGACATATGCTACAAAGTCTTGAAAAATTCACCAATTTATCTTGGTCTAACCAATTGGATATACCTAAGATGGTGACTACTCATTGGTCTGGAGTAATTGAAATCTTAAATGTAGGAATATTATATTATATAAAGAAATAATAATAGGCTATTGGTCCTTGCCTAATCAACTATAACTTGGTCATGGTAGTTCTATTGCACCTCTGATAGTTAGGTTAGGTGTAATAAAATGAGATTGAAAATTGTTTTAAACCTAGTAACTATCTGTAGGGTTACCAATTTCGATTTCAGATATTCATTATGTTTAAACCACCCCTCCTCTCAACCCCTATGGATTTATAAAATCATCTTTGGGTGATCACCAATGATGAATATATAATAACCCATAGAGAAGTTATCAAAAGAGAATAAATTATAAATAAAGAAAAAAATAAACTGGAATTAAACTAATGAGAAAAAAATGTTACATCATTGTTGGAAAAAGAAAAGAGAAGAAAAATAGAAACCTATCTATGAAGAACTCCAAGTTGGAACATTGTGGTAGCCTTCTATATTTTATCCTCTCCACATATAGAATAATATGTGTTTTCTCTTGGATAGAACCCTGTATTTATAAGACAAGAAATATATTTTATCTTCCATGGGTCAAAGATATGTCTTAATGGACATTCAGGCCATTATTGATATCTTTCCATTGGGTGATACACTTAAAATCATCATTTTTTTCAGTCCAATGATTTCACATCATGTAGAGTTCATGTAGAGACCCGAAGATTGACATACATTGACATTACATTACTTTTTCGGAATACTTAGTACATAACAAAAACACACACACAAGGACCGTAATAATTTAGTGTCTTTGGAAACTCGAAATATAATCTTCTAATCGTGGTGAAAGATCTTCAACATCTCCCATAAAGATCTTCCTTTTTTTAAAACCTAAATCCTGGGAAAAAACATAAAAGGGTGAGATCAAATGCTCAGTAAGGGTAACCAAAATAAATATCAATCACATCATATTCATAAGAACATAACATTTTAGAGATCTTAACCTGCAAAAGAGAGAATAATTTCATAACATGGGATAAATCATAGTAGTGAAATGAAATCCCAATAATCATAACTTAAAACATGAAACTTTGTGGCATACACACATAATCATAGAGAATCATATCTTATTAGTCAAGACTCATTTCCAAGACTATCTTAGTGGACAAAGTCCATTTCTGAACCGAGTCACCCTCGTTTCAGTCCTGTTTCACTGAACCGGTATAACCTACCGTTCCAGCCATGTATATCTCATGAGATATAAAATCTTTACCCAATGCATTGGAGGGAGATAGAGGTCCCACCCATATCATAATGATACCATTTTATTCATGCCACATAATCATAAACCATACATCATTGCATAACCCATGTAATAAAAATGGGAATCTTAAACATCATGACATCATAAAACAATTCATATACGATAAAGGAATTCATAAAAATAATTCCATCACAACATAATCAAATCAATGTAATAATAGGGATAAAAACAGAACCCTTTATTATCTTAGATGGAAAATAATTTTGATAAAACACTTGAACTTCATTCTTGAGGAAAATATCATTTCTACTTCAAAAAAACACTTTTCCTTTCTTAACATGTCATACAATTTTAAACTAAAAGAAGTTGATTAAAAATAAACTTGAAAACTTGTAAAGGAATATTTTTGGAAATAATGTTTTAAAAATCCATTCATTCCGTATAAGTTAAAAAAAACATTCTTCTTGTACTTTTGTCAGAAAAGTCAAAAAAGTACTTCGTACGAAAAACGACAAAAGATTCCTTTCTTATCTTTTTCTAAAAACTCACCAAAGGGTAAAATAGGATTTAAAAAATTGTAGGTGAATGGAAATAATATTACATATTGAGGAAACATGGATGTGGATGATAAAATACACCCCAGTAAATACTAAAGTATAAACAATCTCGGATAAAAATGAGATTGTGATATTTCCCTTACCTTAGGTCCGATTTGCTCCATATGTGTCTGAACCTCCTGTATAATGATTTAAATAATGTCATTGACTTATTACAGAATCATATTCATCGTTATGATATCATATATGGTTCACTTATGACTTTATATTACCCGTTCTTTTGTAAATTCCATGTTAAAGAAGCGTTTTGGGTAAAATCGTTTCATTTATCGTAGGTGTTTGGACTTGTTGTTCTTGACATTATTATTACTTATATCATGATTTACATACTTACAGAATATAAAACATGATTTATATATCATATATATATTCCGTATATATATATATATATATAATAGATAGATAAATGAAATGAAACACACCGTTCATGGAGACGGTAGTCCATACGTACGCATGAACGCTGTTTTCCTTTCATTATTGTCTTGAATGGAAGTAAGTAGATGAAATACATATATATATACATAAATCCAGTAGATTTAACATGTCATATATTTCATTATTATTCATTATATATACTGTATAATCATTCATGAATGGTTAATGTGGAGAATTAATCTCATCGCGTCGTGGAGACGGTAGTCCGTACGTACGCACGAGCGATGATATCGTTCCCATGGTCATGGAATTGTGTTGAAGTGTATGCAGGGCCGGCCCTGGGGAAAGCCCAACAAGCCCCTGGGCTAGGGAAACCGACAGGTTTTTTACTGTACATGTACTGTACAGGCACTGTAGCACTTTGGAAGGGGCAACATTTATGCCCCTGGTCTTGGGAAACAAAATTTTTAGGGGCTTTCCGGGCTGGTCCTGAGTGTATGTATACTATTTCAGTATCAATATCACTTTATAATAATCATATATAGTTACTCATTACACCATTATATCCATCCAATTAAGGTGGTGGCAGAAAATAGATTACACCACGGCGTGGAGACGGTATTCCGTACGTACGCACGCGCGGTGATTTCCTTTTTCCTTAGGATGGATAGAAGGTTAATTAGAGTTGTTTCATATTTATAATAAAATATAAGTATATAATAAATACTTATGTTATTACTTTATCATGAAAAAACTAAAGAAGAAGAAGTTGAAGAAGAAAGAAATTGAAAAAGATCGGTAATGGATATTACCTCTTTTTGACGCGCCTTTTCTTAACATCCACTTAAAGAACTAAGGATGGTATTTGAAGAAGACCAGGACCTCTAGGATGATACTAGGGAAGTGGATAAGAGATTTTGGCAGGGGTTTGCCGAGCTTGACTGCTCAAATTGGTGTTAGGAGGAGAGGGAGGAGGTGCCCTTTTATAAGGGAGGAGAGGGGCACCTTAGGAAAATCTCAAAATATTATTTTATATTAAGGTCAAATTCGGTTTATAATGGTTCCAAAGGGTCTTATTTCGAAGCTCAATTGGGTATGGGTCAAAATCCTCTCATCAAATAGGATTTAGACAAGTTTAGGTTATTATTTTAACCTTATCAATTAGATTTAACTCTAAGTTAAATAATTTAACTTTTACCGTGTCTTTTTGTTTTCTTACACTATATGGTTAATAAACTTACCATAACAAGCCAAAAGAACCCCAAGTTGTTTATTATTAATATATATATCCTTATCTAATTCATTTGGCTGAACCTCAGATTTTTAGGAATAAAATAACAACTAATAATATAATATTGTTTTTAAAAACTAATTTACGTCAATTTTGACACTATTTGGTACATGATTTTTATAAAATTCATAACAGAATGATAAGTTCTAAAAAAGTTACTTAAATCAAAAATAACATGTCATATTAACCTATAAAATTAGTGTAAGTCATAAAAAGTCTCAAATTACATTTATTTGGGCATTTATAACATCAATTATGTCAATATTTCATTAATAAGACAATTACTGCATCATCTTTGTGTCATAATAAATGATAATTATTTAATCCCTAAAAATTCTAAATAAATTCCTATGATGTAGATAATTGTAGTATCTTTCTGGAGACTATTCATGTTCGAATTTACATGAAGTTTTTCACTAAATTAAAATTATTATACTTATAAGATTTAAGAAAGTGACATGTTGTCACATTCTTTGGTTTTAATAATAATTAAATTATTTTCATGGAAAAAAGTCCATTAAATGAATCTAATCCGACCCTTAGGTTATATGGGTCTACTTTTAGCCATCCAATAGGATTTTTCCAAGTGTTAGGGTAATTTTATAATCTTATATTTACCCTTAATTACCCGATTTACCTTTAACTATAGTAAATAAAATTTACCGTAGTTACTATTCACAATGCCCAAAAATAAAAAGTAGATTATTAACATGATTTGGACCCACTGATTCCAAATATGGAACCCATTTTTACAAATTCAATACACAAAAGATTCAGAAATTAAATTAAATTTAATCTCGTTGTCGAAAGAAAACGGGTTTTTATCTAAAACATTGCAAAAGATTGAATTGATTTAACCTACGAATTCAAGGTAAAATCAATTCTAATGAGATACATTATATAAAATGGTAAAAATATATTCTATTTATACTTTAAAACCATTCAATATTATAATTTAACCACATAAGATATTACAATGAAAAAATTTGTTTTTAATTAAAATATAGCGTGTTTTTACTATTCATTAAAATATGAAAGTTATCGGAAAAATATCAAAACTTTATCTAACGTAAATTTTTATATCCTGATTCAAAAGAAGAATTTTATTTTGTCAAATTTAACTTATAAACATGTCAAAAACTAGATTTAAATTGGGTGCGTCATCAAAAGGCGGCAAAACTGCATTTTTTGAAAAATACTTATTTTACCCGAAAAATTTATTTTGTTCTTATACCATGTTCTAGAAATGTGTAAGATGAATAATAATGTTGTAAAATTCAAAATTTAGTTAATACTATTCATAACAGCTAGTTCATAACAATATTATAATAATATATCATTGTTTAGTAAATCCCGGTATTGCGTACAACACACGCTATCGAGGAAGGTCGCGATTGCGTGTAATGCAAGCCAAGTCAGGGTTGCGTGTAGTGAACGACTCCTTTGTTGTTGCGTATAATAGAATCCAACCATATTTTATTTATACATTGAATATATATATATATACACTCAATGTTTCATAGAATAACTTCTATCAAACGAACTTGAAAATTGTGTGTAACAAGAGCCAAGAAAAGTGTTGCGTATACTGCAAGCTAATACGGTGTTGCGTATAGCGCAAGGTAATCTTGGTGTAGCATACAACACAAGACATTAATGAAATTAAAAGAAAAAAATCTCGGGGTGTTACATTCTACCCCCCTTAAAATGAATTTCGCCCTCGAAATTCGTCGGGGTTATAAATGGTTTACTATTCGAATGTTTCTTTAATAGAAACCCACATCGTAAAAAGGAATACCAAAACCAATCTTTAAAAACAAAAGTATGAAACGTAACGTTTACCCAAATGAACTCATCACTGGGTTTACACGTAGTAGAACATAGGTGAAAATATGGATATGGATGAAAAATCTAACCATCAAGTTCTGATGGAGAGTGGTAGAGAACATGGCTATGAAATAGCCAACAATCATAAAGCCATAGATTTGTGATGATCTAAGGTACCATCTGATTAATCAGATATAAGGGAACTAGGACAACATTTTTGGTTTTCAAGATCATTTCCCTAAAGTTGGTGAATTAAAAGAAATACTTACATGATCTTGGTACAATTTCAATGTTGTTCGTGCTTTGAACAATTTCCACTTCATCTCTTAAAGAAATGAATTTTAATTTGTTATTCATGAAGTGTTAATAGATCGTGTGATAAAATGATGGGTCATTCCATCTGTTTCAAACAAAAGGTTAGCAAAAGTTATCAAATATACATAAGTCCATCTATGGTGAGGTTAATCGTATACGATTCCAAAAATGAACTTATACTTCATATATCATACCGCGTAATAAAACTAGTTTCTACTAAACAGGGACTTCATGTAGGCCAGTTGTAGGCGATAAAGGCCAGTCGCACTTCGGTTGTGGGTTCGATTCCCACGGCCTTGTCCAACGCGATGGGTTGTCGCCCGTCCTGTAGGTTTTCCTTTTTCTAAAACTACATTACTATAACATCACATAAATAATATCAAAAAAGTTCTATCCTTAAACAATACTAACTTATGGTTAACATAATCCATTCCAATCTTTAGGCTTTTCTAAAATACTTCGGTCCAAGCTCATAGTATAAAGAAAACGATAACTTGAAATGTCGTCAACCAAGCATGTGAATACCATCATTTAACCCCCATATATCTTGTTGGTCACATTCCAATCATGTGAATACCTTAATGATGTATTCTCTTGAAAAAATGAATACCCATTAAACCTTAGTGAAAACATGAATGCTGTAAAAAGTTAACTCTTTCCACATACCAAAATCCAAAAATTCTATATACTCAAACCATGATATAACCTTCTCCTTATATCAGTCATGAGCTCATGAATACTATCAAACATTTAATTTTCTCTTTATCCCTTCATTATGCGCATATCATCTACATTCCAAAAATACCTGAATAGCCTTTCATGGATACTGGTAACATTAATCATACACTTTCAAAACTCAAAAAAAGACAACAGTGTAACAATCCTTAGATGTCTCTTTATTCAATAGTACCATGAGATTACTTATACAACATTACACATGATAAACATGTAATCATTCCACTACATTATTAAACCATTGACTGAGCTTCAACAATTCTTTCATCTCACATATCATTTGTAGTCTCTTCATCATCATCCACATAAATACTACCCATACGACCATACTGATTCTCTTCATGAGACTTTCACTTAGGGCATTGGTTTGAATAATGCCCGTACATTCCACATTTAAAACATTTAACCATTGTTGATGTCATAGCAATACCATTATCCTCATCCCTGGTGTTAACTGAACCTTTTCCTTTGCACTTACTGGCTTTGTGTCCTTCTTTTCCACACCCAAAGCATCTTCCAGTTTTTTTGAAACATTTTCCATGATGCCTCTTCCCACATGATTTACATAGGGGAAATTGAACTTTCTTTCCTCTATGATCATCATGAAACTCTATCTTTCTCTTATTAGCCGAGTCAAGAAACTTACCAAATTTTACTTTATTGATCATATTATGAGATTTTTGATTCGGCATAATAATGATGTTTGGACTTCCAAATCTCATTTCATTTGGTTGCTCATGAAGAATATCATTCCATTGTCCATCATATCCTCCATTATTGTGAATCATCTTGTTTCCAGCCATTTTCTAAAACCCAAAAAGAATAGTGTGAGAGAAAAAAATCATAATAATAGGGGAGTAACTTCAATATCTAACATCTTTGGTTTAATCTAATATCGTTACCATAGTTCTAGGACTATATCCTATACGTATACTTATCCTTAGGGACATCCCTAGACATACCTTAGAAATATCTCTAGGGATCTCACTAACGTTTTCGCATCCTAGTTTCCAAAGTTTGACTAAACCTTTCCTCTGATACCAACTGTAGAGACCCGAATCTTTACATACATTGACATTACATTACTTTTTCGGAATACTTAGTACATAACAAAAACACACACACAAGGACCGTAATAGTTTAGTGTCTTTGGAAACTCGGAATATAATCTTCTAATCGTGGTGAAAGATCTTCAACATCTCCCATAAAGATCTTCTTTTTTTAAAAACCTAAATCCTGGGAAAAAACATAAAAAGGTGATCTCAAATGCTCAGTAAGGGTAAACAAAATAAATATCAATCACATCATATTCATAAGAACATAACATTTTAGAGATCTTAACCTGCAAAAGAGAGCATAATTTCATAACATGGGATAAATCATAGTAGTGAAATGAAATCCCAATAATCATAACTTAAAACATGAAACTTTGTGGCATACACACATAATCATAGAGAATCATATCTTATTAGTCAATACTCATTGACAAGACTATCTTAGTGGACAAAGTCCATTTCTGAACCGAGTCACCCTCGTTTCAGTCCTGTTTCACTGAACCGGTATAACCTACCGTTCCAGCCATGTCTATCTCATGAGATATAAAATCTTTACCCAATGCATTGGAGGGAGATATAGGTCCCACCCATCTCATAATGATACCATTCTTATGCGTGCCACAAAATCATAAACCATACATCATTGTATAACCCATGTTATAAAAATGGGAATCTTAAACATCATGACATCATAAAACAATTCATATACGATAAAGGAATTCATAAAAATAATTCCATCACAACATAATCAAATCAATGTAATAATAGGGATAAAAACAGAACCCTTTATTATCTTAGATGGAAAATAATTTTGATAAAACACTTGAACTTCATTCTTGAGGAAAATATCATTTCTACTTCAAAAAAACACTTTTCCTTTCTTAAAATGTCATACAATTTTAAACTAAAAGAAGTTGATTAAAAATAAACTTTAAAACTTGTAAAGGAATATTTTTGGAAATAATGTTTTAAAAATCCATTCATGCCGTATAAGTTAAAAAAACATTCTTCTCGTACTTTTGTCGGAAAAGTCAAAAAAGTACTTCGTATGAAAAACGACAAAAGATTCCTTTCTTATCTTTTACTAAAAACTCACCGAAGGGTAAAATAGGATTTAAACAATTGTAGGTGAATGGAAATAATATTACATATTGAGGAAACATGGATGTGGATGATAAAATACAACCCAGTAAATACTAAAGTATAAACAATCTCGAATAAAAATGAGATTGTGATATTTCCCTTACCTTAGGTCCGATTTGCTTCGTATGTGTCCGAAACTCCTGTATAATGATTTAAATAATGTCATTGACTTATTAAAGAATCATATTCATCGTTATGATATCATATATGGTTCACTTATGACTTTATATTACCCATTCTTTTGTAAATTCCATGTTAAAGAAGCGTTTTGGAAAAAATCGTTTCATTTATCGTAGGTGTTTGGACTTGTTGTTCTTGACATTATTATTACTTATATCATGATTTAATTACTTCCAGAATATAAAACATGATTTATATATCATATATACATTCACTATATATATATATATAATATAGATAAATGAAATGAAACACACCGTTCATGGAGACGGTAGTCCGTACGTACGCATGAACGCTGTTTTCCTTTCCTTATTGTCTTGAATGGAAGTAAGTAGATGACATACATATATATATACATAAATACAGTAGATTTAACATGTCATATATTTCATTATTATTCATTATATATACTTTATAATCATTCATGAAAGGTTAATATGGATAATGAATCTCATCGCGTCGTGGAGACGGTAGTCCGTACGTACGCACGAGCGATGATATCGTTCCCATGGTTGTGGAATTTTTTTGAAGTGTATGTGTATGTATACTATTTCAGTATCAATATAACTTTATAATAATCATATATAGTTACTAATTACACCATTATATCCATCCAATTAAGGTGGTGGCAGAAAATAGATTACACCACGGCGTGGAGACGGTATTCCGTACGTACGCACGCGCGATGATTTACTTTTTCCGTAGGATGTATAGAAGGTTAATTAGAGTTGTTTCATATTTATAATAACATATTAGTATATAATAAATACTGATGTTATTACTTTATCATGAAACAACTAAATAAGAAGAAGTTGAAGAAGAAAGAAATTGAAAAAGATCGGTAATGAATATTACCTCTTTTTGACGCGCCTTTTCTTAACCTCCACTTAAAGAACTAAGGATGGTCTTTGAAGAAGACCAGGACCTATAGGATGATACTAGGGAAGTGGAGAAGAGATTTGTTCAGGGGTTGGCCGAGCTTTAATGCTCAAATTGGTGTGAGGAGGAGAGGGAGGAGGTGCCCTTTTATAAGGGAGGAGAGGGGCACCTTAGGAAAATCTCAAAATATTATTTTATATTAAGGTCAAATTCGGTTTATAATGGTTCAAAAGGGTCTTATTTCGAAGCTAAAGTGGGGATGGGTCGAAATAATCTCATACAATAGGATTTAGACAAGTTTAGGTTATTATTTTAACCTTATCAATTAGATTTAACTCTAAGTTAAATAATTTAACTTTTACCGTGTCTTTTTGTTTTCTTACACTATACGGTTAATAAACTTACCATAACAAGCCAAACGAACCCAAAGTTGTTTATTATTAATATATCTATCCTTATATAAGTCATTTGGCCGAACCTTAGATTTTTAGGAATAAAATAACAATTAATAATATAATATTTGTTTTAAAAACTAATTTATGTCAATTTTAACACTATTTGGTACATGATTTTTATGAAATTCATAACAGAATTATAAGTTCAAACCAAGTTACTTAAATCAACAATAACATGTCATATTAACCTAGAAAATTAGTTTAAGTCATAAAAAGTCTCAAATTACATTTATTTACGCATTTATAACATCAATTATGTCAATATTTCATTAATAAGATAATTACTGCATCATCTTTGTGTCATAATAAATGATAATTATTTAATCTCTAAAAATTATAAATAAATTCCTATGATGTAGATAATTGTATTAGATTTCTGGATACTATTCATGTTCTAAGTTACATGAAGTTTTTCACTAAATTAAAATTATTATACTTATAAGATTTCAGAAAGTGTCATGTTGTCACATTCTTTGGTTTTAATAATAATTAAATTATTTTCATGGAAAAAAGTCCATTAAATGAATCTAATCTGACCCTTAGGTTATATGGGTCTACTTTTAGCCATCCAATAGGATTTTTCTAAGTGTTAGGGTAATTTTATAATTTTATATTTACCCTTAATTACCCGATTTACCTTTAACTATAGTAAATAAAATTTACCGTAGTTACTATTCACAATGCCCAAAAAATAAAAAGTAGATTATTAACATGATTTGGACCCACTGATTCCAAATATGGAACCCATTTTTCCAAATTCGATACAAAAAAGATGCAGAAATTAAATTAAAATTAATCCCGTTGTCGAAAGAAAACGGGTTTTTCTTTAAAACATTGCAAAAGATTGAATTGATTTAACCTAGGAATTCAAGGTAAAATCAATTCTAATGACATAAATTATATTAAATGGTAAAAATATATTCTATTTATACTTTAAAACCATTCAATATTATAATTTAACCACATAAGATATTACGATGAAAAAATTGGTTTTTAATTAAAATATAGCGTGTTTTTACTATTCATTAAAATATGAAAGTTATCGGAAAAATATCAAAACTTTATCTAATGTAAATTTTTATATCCTGATTCAAAAGAAGAATTTTATTTTGTCAAATTGAACTTATAAACATATCAAAAACTAGATTTAAATTGGGTGCGCCATCAAAAGGCGGCAAAACTACATTTTTTGAAAAATACTTATTTTACCCGAAAAATTTATTTTGTTCTTATACCATGTTCTAGAAATGTGTAAGATGAATAATAATGTTATAAAATTAAAAATTTAGTTAATACTATTCATAACGGCTAGTTCATAATAATATTATAATAATATATCGTTTTTTAGTAAATCCCGGTATTGCGTACAACACACGCTATCGAGGAAGGCCGTGATTGCATGTAATGCAAGCCAAGTCAGGGTTGCGTGTAGTGCACGGCTCCTTTGTTGTTGAGTATAATAGAATCCAACCACATTTTATTTATACATTGAATATATATATATATATATATACACTCAATGTTGCGTAGAATAACTTCTATCAAACGAACTTGAAAATTGTGTGTAACAAGAGCCAAGAAAAGTGTTGCGTATACTACAAGCTAATACAGCGTTGCGTATAGCGCAAGGTAATATTGGTGTAGCATACAACACAAGACATTAATGAAATTAAAAGAATAAAATCTCGGGGTGTTACAGTTCCCATGTTTCACAATGTTCATGCCTCAAAAGATTCACGACGTTGTTCATGATGTACAATTTGTTTAGGAATTCATGACATGTTTCACCGAATGACACTATGTATCATGAGATGACATATGTGATATTCACTATGGTATATTTTCTTTATGCTCACACCCTATAAACAGTGCATTACTTGCATTATTTCACATCATGTAATGATTACATGATGTTTAAAGTGTGTTTCCATCTCCAGAAGCTCTATTTTTACTTGGTTCTTCAATTTTGTGCCTCCAGAACCTCCCATGATCATCCAAAATCATGATAAACAATTGTTCAATGAAATTATTAGTCTCTTTGGCTTCAATATTCAATCTCAATTTTGTAATATTTACATTCTCTATCCACACCTTTTCATGGCTCGACATAGAGTGTCATTATCTTCTCAAAATGTTATTTCTTCCTCTTCATCATTCTAATTGTTGGTCTTATATAAGAATAATTTTTTTTACAAAAAACATATATCATATTCAATAAATTTATAATAAATGAATTCATATATAAAAAAACATCAAAATATAGATGAAAAAATGGATTCAATATCTCTCACCAAGGTTGAGACATATAACTTTCCCACCTATCATCACTAGGCCTAAGCCTCTTGTATGTTACTAACTTTCCTTGGGGAAACCATATTAGGCTAACCATTTCATGTCTTGTACCTAAAGTCCCACCCAAGGTCGCATGTTAAAAAAGTAAACACCCTATCCCCTTGGATACATAGCCTCCAGGCAATCCTAATTCATAAAGCGTTGATGATATATTATGTCAAGAATTAGAGGTTCAACACAATCCTATATCATCTACCCAAGGCTCTTGTGATCCTTATAAATCTACCCAATCCCATGAATTATACATAAAGGAAAGAAATCATCAATAGTAGGCATCTGATATTGTATTAAGGGGACCAAATACCTCTAAAATCTAGTTACCACTCAATCCCTTCTCCATCGAGACTTAAACAAGCCCATCCGTGCCTCTTCCAAGATTATACCACCACATAAGATCTTGTCTCATGTCATACAACAAAAAATAATTAATTATAACAATTTGTAATAAAAATTTTAATTTAATAAAAGAAAAATAATTATTGGAAAACTCACCACATGATTCCATCACATCTAAACCACATGAAATCCTAGGTGTTCATCCCCTTAAGACCACCTATAGACACCACAAATGAAAACCCCATCGTGCTCAGATGATTTCACCATGCTCCAATGAAATCATTACAAAAATCTAGGTAAAATATAGTCAAAATTAGTGATAGAATCAAGGAACCAATAATAAAGGACCAAAGAGGTAGTAATGTAGCTAGAATCACTACCAAGAACCACCCTGCATCATAGGGGATCAATGGGAGGGGAGATCCAGCTGATTAGGCCCTCTCATGCGTGGCTCTCTCCAAATCATGAAAGGGTGCCAACCCCTAAATGAGTATACCTTATTTTAAAAAAAATCCACCTAAGAAAAATTCATTATGTGAATCCTTGGTTGATGGTGAAAATCCTCTTTAGATAGGGACACCCCAATTTTGCTCTGATTCTTTCATAGTGTGAATCCCCACTTCATGTCATGAAAGCAATGTTTTGGTACCCATGACCACAATTAAGGGTCCCATTCATAGTTTGAATAGCCCATTAATGGAATTAATTCCTTGAATAAGGGTATCCTCTTATCTAAAACCATTCTAATCCATAAAACCTAATTCACAGCCTAAACATACCTCATGAATGGACATTTATGATGTAAACCACAATTCATGCCATGAATGACATGTAAATGCTATTTTTTATAGCCCGACCACCCAACCACTACTTGGAAACTTCCCCAAACACTCATGGAACCCAATGATCCTAAAAAACATGCAAAAAAAAAACTTTTAAAGGATTTTCAAATGATCAAATTCCCAATCCAAATCTTGGATCTCAAAACCATCACCTCTCTAAACTAAAAAATTAAAATTTCCTTGAAAATTCAAAACTTGTAACGAAATGGGTCATTAAAAAATATATTCTATTGATATTATCATCCTCTATAATAATCTAGTAGTCCTCTAAAAAACTCTTACCTACTGAAATAATTAATTCATCCCCAAATGACCATGGTCCATCTTTTAATGATCAACATGATTCTTCCATGCAACTCTAACAAGCAAGCCTAAATACACCATATTTTATTTCAAAATATTTGGTCTGATCCCTGGATCACCTCAACCACACCCGAAGAAATATTCTAGATGTGATTCCAATATCACCATGTTAAATTCTATGTAAAAACGCAATTTAGTCCTATTTATAGCCAAATTTTCATAAAACTCTTTATTTCACCCCAACATTACCCTGATCCTGATCCTAACACATTGAATCTAACTGACACCACATTTGTATCCTTAATTTGGTATTTACCAAGGATCCTTATAAAATTATATTTAACCATAAAAAGTATTTCAATGCAACCATGACCATCCCATGAACGATATCACCACACCCACAACACTTTCAACATAAGGGTCATTTACCCACAAATGATATGTTTCTCCCCACTACAAGAGTATCATTATTACCACCCAAAGGACCCAAAAATACATCTACATGGTCCACATTCCATCCTATACCACATACAATGACTAGATGTAGTCGAACCATGCATAAATGAGTTCCAACACAAAACAACAGCTATCGGTGTTGCAATCTCCACTACATGGATTCCCTTACACCACTCCTTGATCATTGAACCAAATGGGTCCCATCACCTGATGGACACTACTCTTCTTGATCTTTGATCATGAATTGTTGAAAACATTACTATCAAGGAATAAAAACCCATGCCATCATTCCATCCTATGTTTCACCACCAAACTACCACCAAAACACCATTAGGGTTCATCCATAACCCAAACAATTATCAATTGACCCACACACATCCTATTTCACCAATATAAAACACAACCAGGAACTACACATACCCAATGTACAACCTCCCTCAAACACTAATACATTTTCCTAAAAATACACATCAACTATCACTCTCCTTCTATAGGAAGAGTAATCCACCAACAACCCTCTCATATATTTCCACCCCTATCTTAGATAGTTTCATTTAAACCAAATAGATTAAGATTCTCATAAAACCTAATTCCTCACCAAAATTAGGCTCCCATAAGTCACATCCCATTAAAACTACGATCATTCATCTAACCCACTAGTTATTACCTACATGCATGTCAGTATCATCTAATATCCCATGGCATCTCACTCATGCCAAGAATAACTGCATGATCACCCACCACATGTGAATCATTCCAAAATCACAAACTGTTGGTCGGAGTAGTTTACTCAAGAGGGGAGGGGTGAATTGAGTAACTTTAAAAATTTCTGTTAAAAAAATATTATTTTAAAAGAAATGGTTTTCCCAAAAAATAGATACAGCCCAGTTAATCAAGGTTATACTATTATAATAGTTTGACTTTTGAAACAACTTCTTAAAAGATTGATTAATTCTCAGTAATCTTAATTTGTATTATTAATATTACTTTTGAAGTTATCCTACTAAGAAAAATCAGTTATAACTTATTTCTAAGACAAACTATCAAAGTGAAATTAGTGTTTTCTGAATTATGAAATAATGCAGTAAAACAGAGAAGACTAAAATTAAATAGCATAGCGGATATGAAACAAGTGGTTCAATCTCAAGATGAGACCTAATCCACTCCACTTGGTGATCACCTACCACAAATAATTTTATATAAATAAACTTTGATCCACACCCTGGATCGGGGTTAATAATAGTACACAGACTGTCCAGGTCACACATGGACCTCTTCTATAGTTTTCATGGGTAAACAAAAATAATAACCAGGACATACAAGGACCTCTTCCAAATTTGTCATGGGTACACAAAAGTATAAAGAGTTTGGTGTAAGGATTTAGAAATCCTCCATTTTAGCACAGGAGTCAGTGTGTGTATAAAATATACAGAGTACACACACTGCTCAAGAATTAAGTAAAATAATCACTAAGAGATAGTAGATATGAGTTTATAATTCTCTAGTGATTTGAAGTGCAGCTCTGGACTCCTTTGATTGAACAAAAATGCTTATGATTCCTTCTCTAGTTTTTGTCTTGAAAAATAGAGTGTTGTGGTTCAGCTTGTGTTCTTCATGAGTTTTGACAATGTGAAGATGTTCTCTGGATTCCAGTGTACTTCTTATGTTCTTCAGCAGAGTCGGATTGCATGCATTTGACAATGATTTCTTTGAAAATATTGTAATGTGTTCTTCGCGGTCATGCTCACAGGCTTGTTTTTTATTCAGTATCACACTGTATTGTTGTTGGGAACTCTTCACTCTTTATCTTCAAATGAATGAGTTTTAGATGATAGGGTCCATGTATTTCATACTTCATACCTCATAATATGTCTAAAAAGAAACATTAATTATGTCAGTTCATTAAAGGCATCAAATATGACCGTTAAAAATTAAATTGAAAAACGACAAAATAGTTTAAGAAACAATGTCATAGTATGTTATGAAAATGGGTTCTCCTTCACACAGTGTCTGAGTTTCACGGTCTGAGTGTTACGGTCTGAGTGTCAGGGTCTGAGTGTCGCGGTGTCTGAGTGTCATGGTGTCTTGCTCACGGTGTCTGAGTGTCACAGTGTCTAAGTGTCATGGTGTCTTTCTCATAGTGTTTGAGTTTCACGGTGTCTTGCTTCACAGTGTCTTTCTTTACGGTTTCTTTCTTACGGTGTCTGGCATCACATTTTCAGGCTTCACGGTGTCTGGCTTACTGTGTCAGGCTTCACGGTGTCTTGTACTTAGGAAAATAACTGTATTTAGACTTAAACAGTAATATGCATGAAATGGATTGAGCTTAACCATTATAAAGAATGAGATAACTTGAAACATAAATACACATGATTGGATATAATTTAATAGTTAACTAGGTTGAATAAGATTTGTGATCATTAATGAGATTTTGGATCATTAATGAGATTTGTGATCATTAAAACATGATTAATACATGAGGAGTCCAACAATAACCCCCTTTTTTATGATCACAAATCATGTACAGTAAAAGTGTGAAGTGGATGCAACTATAGAGAAAATAAAAGATATAAAATTTATGCAAAAACTTCTCCCCCTTTTGGGATTATCAAAAAGTGCACATTCCATTAAGAGAAAATAGTTCAGTACAAAATAAAGGAGAAATAAAAAAAACAATAATGACATCCCCATCAAAAAGGAGTAAGCATTGGTCTTCGTCAGAGATTGGCCTTCTATTTTCCTTTATCAGCAGCAGAAGAGAAATCCCTAGGAGAAATGATTGATGTATAAAAAGGAAGAGACGTGGTAGATAGATAGGGTAAAGGGATGCCTTCAAAGACCGATGGAGCCAAGGTAGGAGGAGTAGAAGATCTAGGCAGTTGCTGATCAAGAATCACAGGCTCGATCTGACTGAGAGCTTGGCCAACAGGCATGGTAGTCGAGGCTAAGGCAGAGGTGAAGGTAGGTAGGCCAGGTCTGAGAGGAGCAGCCTCTAGAGCAACAATTGATGTACTCTGGACTTGAAGTTAAGGTCTCAGGTTTTTGATGAAGTCTGCAATAATCTCTCCACCATACTGCATGGCCTTTTCAAAGTCATCTTTTTTTCCATAAACTTTTCCAACAAATGAGTAAACTCGGTTAGCTTCAGGACTTGGTTTTTGAAGGCTTGAGTTATAAGAGGAATTCACATATTCTCTACAAGGTATTTTAAGTGGTTGGTTATATCAGTATTGGAGAAAATTTGGTTGAAATAGAAATCCACTTTCTTAGAAATCTCTTACTGGGAATCATTTTCAATCTTAGAGTGAATTTGAACAAGGTCAAGAACTCTATCATTGTTCTTAACAAATTCAGAGAAAGAAGCCACATTAAATCCACTGAAATCATTTTGATGCTCTTATTTGACTATAGATCTGAGAAAAATACTATCCAAGGAAGGTATAGAGGATTGACCAGAGGTATTAGAAGCTTTGACGATTGTGTTTAGAGATTTGAGCTGATTCAGTACCTTTTGAAGACAACCAGTGTACTCATCAATGAGTTTATTAAGGTTCACAACAATCTCTCTCATGTCCTTAAACATCTATTTGTGCCTTTCCACAATCTTTTCATCGAAGGATAATAGATAAGGGTGAATCTGAGACACAACATCTCGAGAGATTTGAGAAACAGTGGGTTCTAGAGAAGCAGTAGTAGGCTCTGATCTTGAATGATGCTCTTTCTTCATGTGTTCAAACATGCTTCTCAGGGTTGTGACTTCAGTACTGAGCAACTTATTTTCAACTTGTACTTCTTTAATTTCATGGAGCATATTAGGATGGATTTTCCAGATAATTTTCTCCAAAAGCAGTGAGGCATCTTTCTCACTCAAATTTGTCACAGGACGAGGTTGGGAGTTCATAAGCTTCTCAACAACAGATAGGAGAGTATCACCAAATTCCTTCAAATCATCCTTACTGACAAAGGACAGTTGTTCAGATAAAGGTTCAGATGTAGGAAAAGGTACATGGAAAAGTTCAGGTTCAAGTTCCCTCTCAGGGTCAAAGGTTGTGATTGATTTCAACTGAAACAGGGAAGAGAGATCAATCCCAGTTGCAGTAACCTGATGAGACTCATTTACATCACAGAAACTAGGAAATTTTTACTGAGTGTCCATAGGACTTGACTCAGTTGGATGTGAGGCTTCATCAGACTCAATATTTTGGGTTTTCTCTCCCTCAACAGGTGCCTCCTTCTTAGGACTGAGAGGCTCATAAGCTTGGTCTAAATCCACAGTTTTATCTCTAAGTTCCTCATTCATCTCTTGTCTAGCCAGATAAAAGGATATCTCTATCCTCTCTTTAGCAGAGGGTATTATTTTAGGAATAGATTTTTCCACAAGGAGTTATTCCAGACTTTCTTTCTTGCATAACAGAGAGTTCTTCCAGATTTTCTTCTTTCACAGTAGGGAGTTCTTCTACAATAGGATCTTCTATGACTTGCTACTCAGATTCTGTCACCACTGATTCTTTTTCAGCCTCGGGTTGGATTTCCATATTGAAATCATCTCTAGAGGCAGGAGCTTCTTCTTCAAGAACAACATGAGGAACAACAATCCTTTCTTCCTCAATAAAAACTTCTTCCCTATGTGGTAATTCAGCCTATTCTTCCTCTTCTTCTGAATACTCAATAAGTTCATCTGGTTCCAAACCAGGATCAGAAATGTCTTTCAGCCTTGATGGATAATCCACAGGATTAAACTTCTCATAAACCTTATCATTGTCTTCCACCCATTCCTTTTTCCAAGGATTCCAGTTTATCTTCATTCTCCTGATGATGGATTTAGAGAGATAGTACTCACCGTCCATAAGCACTTCTTCATTAGGTACAACTACGCCTTTTGCAACAAGAATGGATGATATCCATTGAGAGTAGAACAGAGAGGTGGATTTGGATGTAACCTTGATCAACTCACACATATGGTGAATGATGTACTTGCACAGGTTGATCTTGTGTCCATTCTTCATAAGATGAATAAAAAATACATCTTGATACTTTAACACAGAAAAATCACATTTTCTTGGACTAACCAGATTTTGAACAAACTTAAACAGCAGTCTTGCTTCTCCATAAAGTTCAGCAATGATGGACTTTCTCTTGGTTCCATTCCTGGTTAGGGTTTTCATAGTATCTTCAAGATCAAAGAAATAAGTTGTAGGTGGAGGTTCTCTCTGATAATCATAAAAAATTCCATTGTGAGGTATCCTAAGGCATGATTCCCGTAACCTCGAAGAGAAGGAGAATCTTTTTCCATTTACCCAGCTCCTCACAACATAAATTTCACCAGAATCAAACGAGAACTGTGCGTACTGGTATAACTGAGCTACTAACCTTGTATAGTTGGGTTTATTCTCCCATGAGAACCATTCTAACCATCCTTGTTCTTTTAACACTTTCAAGAATAGATATTTTCTAGACAAAATCCATTCGGGGAAGATTTCTTTCTTAGGTACGACACTGTGATTTACCAGGTTCAGATTTAACGGTCCTTCGGGCGTTAGCTTAAGTGATATCTTCTTCTTCTTCGAGTTGCGCTTCTCAGGTGTGGATGAAGATGGTCGTTTAATTCTAGGCATCCACTGAATGTTTGAGAGAGAGAGATAAAGGGTTTCAAGGTTGAAAGGGTTCGAGATGAGTGAATAGGAGAAAGTCTGGGTGAAGAACTGAGTAAATATTTTTGTTTTATCATTTAATAATGCCAAACATCACAAAAATAAAAACTCAGGAAAGTAAAAGAGGTGAAATAAAAATTACCGCGGTATGGGTTTTAAAGAAAATCATAAAGAATTTTCACATTGAGACAGTAAGTGGACATCACGGTGAGACAGTGAGTGATCATCACAGTGAGATAATGAGTGGTCGTCACAGTGAGACAGTGAGTGAACTTTTCAGTGCGTGTTACAGTGAGACAGTAAATGCCAGACCGTAAGTACAAAGTGCAAAAGGTGAGACCGTAAACATGAGAGACAGTAACTGAGACACCGTAATCATGAAATAGTAAAATAAAACATAGTAAAATGTTGAACAGTAAGACAAGTAAAATGTCTATTTGAGATTTATCATGCCAAGATCATGTATGATGTAGTCTATTCTCTCATAATTTAATGGTTTAGTGAATATATCTGCAAGTTGATATTCAGTACCAATGAATTCCAAGGTGATATCATCTTTCTGATAACAATCTCTCAAAAAGTGATGTCTTACATAAATATGTTTTGTCCTAGAATGTGAAACATGATTTTTTGAGATGTTAATAGCACTTGTGTTGTCACAGTTTATTGGTACATGTTTGAATTGATATCCATAATATAGTAATGTGTGTTTCATCCAAAAAATTTGTGTACAACAACTTCCAACAGCTATGTATTCAGCTTCTGCAGTAGATAATGAAATAGAATTTTGTTTCTTACTACACCATGATATTAGTGACTTGCCTAAAAGGTGACATGTTCCAGAGGTGCTCTTTTTATCTAACTTACAGCCACTGAAGTTAGCATCAGAATAACTAACTAGTTCAAATGAATGTCCTTTAGGATAGAACAGTCCTATATTGAGTGTATGATTAAGGTGTTTGAAAATTCTCTTTACATCATTTAAATGAGATTCTTTAGGGTTTTCTTGAAAATAAGCACACATACACACACTAAACATAATGCCTGGATGACTAGCAGTTAGGTAGAGTAAACTTCCAATCATTCCTCTATAAGTGGTTTGATCAATAGCTTTTCCATCTTCATCAAGATCCAAATTACAGGTGGTACTCATGGGAGTGTCACTACTTTTAGTGCTATCCAATACAAAACGTTTTAGAAGATATCTAGTGTATTTACTTTGAGTTAAAACAATTCCATCATTATTTTGAAAGATTTTAAATCCAAGGAAGAATTTTAATTCACCCATTAAACTCATTTCAAATTCATTTTGCATCATTTTAGAAAAATCAATACATAATGAATTTTTTGAAGATCCAAAAATAATATCATCTACATAGATTTGAACAACTAAAACATCATTATAAATTCATTTTATAAAGAGGGTAGGATCAGCTATTTCTTTTGTAAAATCTTTGGAAATGAGAAAAGTACTCAATCTTTCCTACCAAGCTCTTGGAGCTTGCTTTAAACCATATAAAGCTTTTGATAGTTTGAAAATATGATTGGGAAAATGAGGATTTGTAAATCCAAGGGGTTGTTCAAAAAATACATCCTCGGCTGTATACCCATTTAATAATGCACTCTTAACATCCATTTGATATAGTTTGAATTCTAGATGTGAAACATAATCAAGTAGGATTCTGATGGCTTCAAGTCTGGCTACTGGAGAAAAGGTCTCCTCATAGTCAATTCCTTCTTCTTGACTATAGCCTTGTGAAACTAATCTAGCCTTGTTCCTAATTATATTTCCAGCTTCATCTACCTTATTTCTAAACACCCATTTAGTACCTATGATGAATGTGTCCTTGGGTCTTTCAACAAGTTTCCAAACTTTGTTTCTTTCAAACTTATTAAGTTCTTCTTGCATAGCCATTACCCAAAATTCATCATTGATGGCATCATAAATGTTTTTAGGTTCAATTTGTGATAATAAGTCTTGATGTTCAACCTGATTTCTAAGATAAGCTCTAGTTTGTGTTCCTTTCTCTAAGTCTCCTACAACAGCATCTAAGGGATAGTTTTTAAGGGTTCTAACATTTCTAGAAAATGAGGGACTAGTGATTTCAGGTTCATCGACATATTCAGGTTCATTATGACTTGATTGAAGGGAATTTCCAGAATTAGAAGTTTTCACAAATTCTTTCATAGAGGAATTTGAGGAATTTGAGTTGATGTTCAGATTCGATACATCATCCTCCAGATTTTATAGGATAGTTGTAGGCTCTTGTGGATCTATTTCATCAAACTTGATATGAACAGATTCTTCCACACATTTAGTTCTCTTGTTGAATACTCTATAAGCTTTACTTAATATTGAGTAACCTAGGAAAATTACTTCATCACTTTTGGATGAAAATTTGTCAAGATTATCTTTAGTGTTGAGAATAAATACTTTGCAACCAAAAACTCTAAAGTAATTAACCTTAGGCTTTCTATTGTTCCAGAGTTTATACAAGGTCTTTTTGAGAATTGGTCTAATCAAGACTCTATTGATTATGTAGCATTCTATATTAACAGATTCAACCCAAAAGTAAATAGGTAATTCATATTCACTAAGAATTGTTCTAGTAATTTCTTGTAGGGTTCTATTTCTTCTTTCTATAACACCATTTTGTTGAGGTGTTCTAGGGGAAGAGAAATTGTGACTATAACCATTCTGTGAGCAAAAGGATTCAAAATCTTGATTTTCAAACTCACGACCATGATTACTTCTTAAAGATTTAATTTTAAAGCCACTAATATTTTCTATAGACTTGGAATACTTAGTAAAATAAGAGCAGGCTTCACTTTTGTGGGCCATGAAGAAGGTCCAGGTATATCTAGAAAAATCATCTACCATAAAATAAACATAGTGCTTCCTATTTAAACTAGAAACTCTAGATGGTCCAAAAAAATCCATGTGAATCAATTCGAGAGGTTGAGAAGTAGAAAATTATTTCTTTGATTTGAAAGAGATTTTGTGTTGTTTTCCCTTTTGACAGGGATTACATACTTTGTCATGTGGAAACTCAAGTTTGGGTAAGTCTTTAACTATGCCTTTTCTAGTTAGCTTTCTAAGGGAGTGAACATTACAGTGTCTTAGTCTCCTATTCTAGAGCCAATATTCTTTATGAAATACACTTAAGCATGAAACATTTTGAGAAGCTAAGGAATCTAAATTAACAGAATAAACGTTCTCATTCCTTGATGCAAAAAATACTAATTCATCTTTAGAATTAAATACATTACAGGCATCATTTTCAAATTTAACATGATATCCATCATCAAATAATTGTGAGATACTAATCAGATTATATTTTAATCCATTAAAAAACAATACTTTAGAAATTAAAATTGAATCAGAGTTACAAATCTGTCCTAAGAAAATGATCTTCCCTTTGGCATTGTCACCAAATGTGACATGTCCTTCATCTACTTTTATCAGGTTCTTGAAGCATGAGTAGTCTCCTATCATATGACTTGAACATCCACTGTCCAAGTACCATAGATTCTTTCAGGATATCTTTAAGAATCTTTCCTATAACATGATAAAGAAAAGACAGATTTTGGTACCCATACTTGTTTGGGTCCAGTAACATTAGTAATAAATGCTTTAGGAACCCATATTTGTCTCATAGGTTTCCTATAATAATTATGTAAAGTTTTTTAAAAATAAACTATATTTGGTCCACAAAAACTTGAAACAGTAGAATATGTATCATGACTTGATCTAGTTTAGTTGTGTCCAGAACTGGGAACAAAACTATATGTCCTAGAATTGGAAACAAAATTCCTTCTACCTAGTTTTCTTTTACCAGGTTGATACCCAATGCCAGTATTATATTTGGGGGTAATTTGTTTTCCTAGAATTTGGGTAAGGGTATTTTTCCCATTAGTAAACTTTTCTAAGTCACTTTTTAATTTCTAATTAGACATTTTTAATTCATTGTTTTCTTTGAGCAGTTGAGCATTTTTCTCCTTTTTAGTAGTAAGTTAAGATTTAACATTAATAGTGAGAGAATGGTATTTCTTTAGTGATTTATATTTATCTTTTAATTCATCGCATGTATCTTCAAGCATGTTGCAATATTCAAACATTTCTTCATTAGTCATATTTTCAGATTCACTTTCCTCTTCAGAATAGTATGAATTTTGTAAAAAAGAGTTCAATGTTACCTCAGATGTGTTTGTCATAAAACACATATTGGCTTTGTTATCCTATTCATCATGTGATGTCTCTGAGTCACTTGAACTATCCTCAGAGGCACTCCATGTTGCATTCATTGACTTTTTGTACTTATTATCCTTGTCCTCATACTTCTTCTTATACTTGAGCTTTGGAAAGTCAGCCTTTATATGTTCTTTGCGCTTACATTCATAGCATACAATTTCAGCAGTTTTGTCACTTTTTTTCCAATCCTTTTTTCAGATTCCTTTTAGATCATACTTGCCCTTGAAGTTAGGCTTTCTGAAAAAGTTATTCTTTTTGTAGAATTGTTTGAATCTTCTGGCCAGTTGAGCCATCTCCTCATCACTATCAGGTGATGATTGTTTAGTGGTGTAACTTTCTACAAAAGCTTCCAGTTTCCCTTTGTCTTTGTGCTTTGAGAAGGTGGTCTTGAATTCTATAGATTTCCTCTTTGGTTCATCCTCCTCTTCTTTGTTTACTTTCAGCTCTTAATCATACATCATTAGTTTCCCAATGAGTTCTTTTACAGGTAGCTTGCTAATGTCGTACGATTCTCTAATAGAGACAGAGGTTCCCCTCCATCTGTCAGGTAGACATCTAAGGATTCTCATGATCTGTTCTTTAGCAGTGACTTCTCTTCCAAGAGAAATCATTATGTTGACAATCTCATTGAACCTAAGATACATGTCAGAAATAGGCTCATCAGGTTTCATTTTAAAATTATCATATTTTATAGTATAAGTATTAAGTCTCATTTCTTTTACACTATATGTGCCTTCATGTGAGACAGACAATGTATCCCAAATTTCATGGGCAATTTTACAAGAAGAATTCCTATTAAATTCTTTATCTCCTAAGGAAAAATACAGAGCATTCATGGATTTGTAATTGTTATT
The DNA here is from genome assembly GCA_963277665.1 of Viscum album. NCBI lineage: Eukaryota > Viridiplantae > Streptophyta > Magnoliopsida > Santalales > Viscaceae > Viscum > Viscum album. The sequence goes on from OY728147.1 coordinate 157,233,975, forward strand.
TTAAGCAAGTTTCGTAGGTTCATCCCTTGTAATTCTATCAGTCACAGGAAGTTTGTATTCATCTATAATGGATGACCAAATTTCAAAGCTCATACTCTCTAGATGCATTTTTTTAAATTTCCATTGAGCATAGTTGGTTCCATTAAAGAAAGGTGGTTTGTTGGTTGCAACACCTTCCAATATATTATCCATACTAACAAATTGCTTTAAAAGAGATAGAAATTTATAATTAACAGAAATTTATAGATCTTTAAAGTACAACTACAATCACAGTTGAGTAAGATTACACAAAGTCCTAATAAAGCAACCTCTGATACCAAATGTTGGTTGGAGTAGTTTACTCAAGAGGGGAGGGGTGAATTGAGTAACTATAAAAATTTCTGTTACAAAAATATTATTTTAAAATAAATGGTTTTCCACAAAAATATATACATCCTAGTTAATCAAGGTTATACTGTTATAAGAGTTTGACTTTTGAAACAACTTGTTAGAAGATTGATTAATTCGTAGTAATATTAATTTGTATTATTAATATTACTTTTGAAGTTATCCTACTAAGATAAATCAGTTATAACTTATTTCCAAGACTAACTATCAAAGTGAAATTAGTGTTTTCTGAATTATGAAATAAAACAGTAAAACAGAGAAGACTAAAATTAAATAGCACAACAGATATGAAACAAGTGGTTCAGTCTCAAGCCAAGACCTAATCCACTCCACTTGGTGATCACCTTCCACTAAGTAGTTTATATAAATAAACTTTGATGCACACCCTGGATCGGGGTTAAAAACAGTACACAGACTGTCCAGGTCACACAGGGACCTCTTCCATAGTTTTCATGGGTAAACAAAAATAATAACCAGGCCACATAGGGACCTCTTCCACAGTTATCGTGGGTACACAAAAGTATAAAGAGTTTGGTGTAAGGATTTATAAATCCTCCAGTTTATCATAGGAGTCAGTGTGTGTATGGAATATACAGAGTACACACACTGCTCAAGAATTAAGTAAAAGAATCACTAAGAGATAATAGATATGAGTTTAGAATGCTCTAGTGATTTGAAGTGCAGCTCTGGACTCCTTTGATTGAATAGTAATTATTTTGAGTCCTCTGGTTTTTGTCTTTAAAAACAGAGTGTCGTGCTTCAGCTTGTGTTCTTCACGAGTTTTGACAACGTGAAGATGTTCTCTGGATTCTAGTGTACTTTGTATGTTCTTCGGTAGAGTCGGATTGCATGCATGTGACAATGCTTTCTTTGAAAATCTTGCAATGTGTTCTTCGCGGTCGTGCTCACAGGCTTGTTTTTCATTCAGTATCACACTGTATTGTTGTTGGTCACTCTTCACTCTTTATCTTAGAATTCATTATTTTTAGCTGACAAGTTCCATGTATTTCGTACCTCGTACCTCGTACTATGTCTACAAAGAAACATTAATTATGTCAGTGCATTAAAGGCATCAAATATGACTGTTAAAAATTAAATTGAAGGATGAAAAAATAGTTTAATAAACGGTGTCACAATATGTTATGAAAACGGTGTCTCCTTCACATGGTGTATGAGTGTCATGGTCTGATTGTCACAGTCTGAGTGTCACAGTGTTTGAGTGTCACGGTGTCTTGCTCATGGTTTCTGAGTGTCACGGTGTCTAAGTGTCACGGTGTCTGAGTGTCACGGTGTCTTGCTCATGGTGTCTGAGTGTCACAGTGTCTTTCTTCACGGTGTCTTGCTTTAAGGTGTCTTTATTATGGTGTCTAGCATCACGGTGTCTGGCTTCACGGTGTCTGGATTACTATGAAAGGCTTATTGTGTATGACTTCATAGTGTCTTGTACTTAGGCAAATAACTGTTTTCATAATTAAACAGTAATATGCATGAAATGGATTGAGCTTAACCATTATAAAGCATGAGATAACTTGAAACATAAATACACATGATTTGATATAATTTAAGAGTTAACTAGGTTGAATAATATTTGTGATCATTAATGATATTTGGGATCATTAATGAGATTTTTCATCATTAAAACATGATTAATATATGAAGAGTCCAACACAATCCATAAAACCTAATATCCCACCACAGTATAACTAATAGTCTAGGAATCATACTAATACCTCCCTATGAAACCATCATTAATACCAAGAGAACCTCCTATGATCTACAAAACAACCCAAGGTATATCACTCATGTCTTTCTCAACTGATCAATTCATTTAAGTATGATTACACTAAGAAGCTATAAGGGAAAACACTCTATAGTTTTTTGTTGAAAATTTAAGTAACTAAACCCATTTTCTTAGATTATCTCTCTTGAACACAATGCCTTCATTGAGCCATTACCAAGGAATCAATGCCCAAACCGACCCATTTTAGGTTTCTAAAAATCCCTTAATTAAGAGATTACATTTCAATAATTGGATAATCTCTTACACTAAGATCCACATGACCTTACATCAGAGAAAATATTATGGTCCTATTGAGTAGAATGACCCCAAAAAGTTATATAGGAAGAAACCACATTAGTTATTATTGAAACTTTAAATAACAAATACTCTCATAAAAAACAACTACTCACAATCATGCATATGTCATGTGAGTACCATGTTACAAATATGATGCATGAACAAAAACCTCTTTCCAATAGGACAATAGGAAAAAACATAAATAAAATAACTAATAAATTAAACATATTCAATAAAAATATCATCCAAAATAGTGAAAAGTATGAATGAAAGTCTCATACACCTTGAAACTAGGACTTCCCACCAAAAATTTGTTCATGAATCATCGGTATGGGGTCTTTCACAAGATTAGACACTTTCATAAGCAACCTATATACTATCTTCCAAAATATTAAGATAAAAATATCACTAATACCACTATGGTAAACCCTGACCTAGAGATACCATCCAATATGAGGTTCCATGTGTCCTTAAGAACACCTCCCCATATTATAGAGGTAACCAAATAGTGGTGAGGGATTAATTTATACATTGGAAAGACTATTACCTTGAATTAGAGTGAAACATATAACATAAATAATCAAATATACAAAACACATGATCAACATATTTATAATCAAACTGAACCAATGATATATCAAATGGAATGCATTATAAAAATACACAATCATATGAGTCACACATCAACTTATCCCTTAATGGGTCAATCACATATACAAAATAAAAAATATAACACACACCGGTCCTACTTCCATCCCCATGAAACAACACTGCCTATATCTAAATACATTTGGAGATGCACTGGTCTGATCCACTACACATCGTGTGCTCAAATTAAAAGTCAACAATATGGAATCCAAATGCATCGAGGTTCCCGTTTAGGGTGAGGGAAATACATATCTACAAGTTATCACTAAATCCCACTATTATATGCCATAATATATGAGTATTCATGAAGAAAATAAACATGTTTCATAAGAACCATGGATACCGTGTGATAACCAGTCCATCACAACTCCATACACATCAAGGCGCCATGTGCTAACTAAGACACCATGACACTAGATCATACATGATTCGACGCCATTCCAGAATCCACATCATTGTATCATTACCTCATCTATATGACCCATACCATACCCAAGGGCTCAGGGTAGGGTGTCATTCAATTCCTAACTACTACTCCTTTAGAACAAGGTCTTATGTCCAAGCTCTCGACACACCTTCCCACTCAAGGTGATCCCACATCCAATACACGACATCCAAAATCTCACTCATGGTAGGTTCCAACCATTTGATCTAAAATTTCACTCCATCATAAACCCCATATCACTCATTAAGGTCTAATCATCATATCTCATATAAAAAATTATTCCAGACTCCACCACACTCATAATAGTTCTTAATATAATCTATTTACATCACATCAAGGGACCCATATCATTTATAATGGTCTAATAATCCAATATAATGTCCAAACATCTCAATCATGGAAGGAAAATTATGCTCAATCCAACTATCTAACTAATGGGTGACATAGAATCATCCTTGATCAACCATTACACTCACGATTAACCACTTCCAACATAATATCACTCATGATGAGGCCAAACCTATCTTAATCCATACTATATCACTCATTCTTAGCCCAAACTTCACATATATGTCAAGTAAACTACCTTTAAACAATAGTACAACCCACTATATCTTATTTATAGTAGGGTGAGGTCTTATTTTCCATAAACCATGTTATAGTTTATTACCTTTCATAAGCCCATGAAATACATATATGTTTCTATCCCATAACACAACTCATCATCTCATCATAGGGAACTAGTCACTCATACATTGACCCTTATCTTGAACACATCATGCCTCACCCATTAGAGTATCCACTAGGGTCCCTCTGACTCGTCACGGTCTCTACTAGTCGATATAGTATCACATCCATCACCTATCGATGACCACATATCATGAAGGATCATCCTGACTCTATCCTCAGGAGATGGGGTCAAATAATTATCTAGATAATAATACCAACCTATCCTAGTACCCTGGGAACCATCCCAATTCATCTTGCCTCAAACCCATTAGTAACCCTATACCAAATACCTATCCAAAACCCTTAACTCATTCAGGTCTCATCTCATGTCTCCTAAGGGAGATCTATCATCTCATAACACAGAGTAAACCCCTATTCGATACACCTCATCTAGTCCTGAAGGACTCATTTGACTTATAACACTCACTGAGACACAACCCACCCTCATAAAGGTGTCACTTACCAAGGATGAGATGTACGACTATCTAACCTATCTTCACTAGGCCTATTAATCTTGCACCAACTCAACTATCCCTAAGTAAAATATCATAGGCTACCCATGTCAATTATCATACCAAAAAACCCACCCAAGTACTCATGTAAACTCATTTGACACCCTTAACTCTTTGATATATAGTCTTTGGGTAATATTAGTTCACTAAAGTGATATAGAACACTTATTTCAAGTATAGGAGGCCCAACACCATCCTATATCATTTACCCAGGAAACCCTCGGTCCCTATCCATATACTTTCTCCCATGAAGTATGAATGCATCTAATAAATCATCTATAATAAGAATATAATCTTATATTAAATGTACCACCTACCTTTGAAATAGATTTACCACCAAATCCATGCTCTATTGATCATCTACCAAGACTTTCCATGCCTCATCCAAGTTCATACAGCCACCCAAGATGTCACCTCACATCATATAAATAAATAAATAAAAAAAATAATTTATAATTAATTATTTAATTTAATCCAAGAGGAAAAATCACATGAAAACTCTCTATGTGATTCCATTGCACCAAAACCGCCTAAAATCCTAGGTTTTCATCATCCTGGGACATCCTCTAGACAACGCACATGAAATCCCCATCCTGCTCAAATGATTTCATTATGCTCTAATGAAATCATTATTGAACCATAGACAAAATCAAACTGAAATTAGGGATCACAATAAGGAATCAAGAACATAGGACAATGTAGGGAGGAACATACCTAGAATCATCACTAAGAACCACATCGCATCAAGGGGGTTCAAATAGAGGGGAGATCCAAATGATTTATCCCTCCAACACGTGTCTTAGAATAAAACCTAAATGAGGCCGACCCCTAAATGGATCTTCTTTATTCAGAAGAAAATCCATCTAGGAATCATTCAAAGAATGAACCGCTGGTTCACAAAGTGAATTCCCTTTATACAGGGGTGCCCCCACTCTGCCTTGATACTTTCATAACATGAGTAACTACATCATATTATGAAAGCTACATATGATTATATTGACCCATAGGTAAGTTTCCCATTCAGAGTCTGAATGACCCATTCGTGATGTGACTGCTCCATGTAAGGGGCTCCCCATATCCAAAATCTTTTCAATACATGAAACCAAATTCGTAGCCTAAACAGACCCCACAAATGGTCATTCATGGGATGAACCACCATTCACACTATGAATGGACTACAACTACTATTTTTTAGTATATAAACCACCTGATCACTACTCCAATGCTTCCTTGAACACTCGCAACACCTGTTGAGCCTCCAACCACAAATAGAAACACCTTTAAAAAATTATTAAATGCTCAGATTCCCAATCTGAGTCCTGATTCTCAAAACCAACCTCTCACCAAACAAAAAAAATAAAATTAAATAAAAAATTAACAAATTACAATGATGAGTTTCATTATAGTTCATTCCAAAATATATTAAAATTTTGGAAAGACTTATCCATAAAATGGTTATACCCAAACATGTAGACATAAAACAAGAATCTTGGATGGAATATTGTAATAAAATGTATAAAATTAAAATTTTCTACAAGATATTCATAAATTTAAAATAGACTTAATGTAGATAAATATATATATATATAAGGAATCATAAAAGAATAGGATTACCCTTACGTGATACCAATACAATATAACTGAAAGTAAACAATAATACATTAGACTCTAACCCAACTAATTAGGCTATATCCTACTTAACCATTAACCTCAGATACACTTCTCATCCAGAGCAATATGTCAAGATTCATGATGATACGTGTTCCTGAATAGAAAACATAAAGGTATACCCTTGTACATTAAAACCCATTCCATGCACATGGGTAGGGGTGAGTCCAAAGACCTAATAGGATTCCAATAGTCAGTTTGACTCTTTAAGTTCCAATGATCAAGTAGTTTTGTGTTCAAGTATGTCATGAGTGAAACTCACCCACTTTAAAACATAACCCATGTATACTCATCAAAAGTAATATACGTGTTTCATCATGTCTAAAAGATGCACACACCCTCAATACTGATACTTACGCTACCAAAATTAGTCTAAGACCCACCTATTCATGGTCAATTACTTGTTTAACCTTATATCCCAATTAGGTATATCACTCAACCACTCTGGTATCATTGGACATAATCATGAAGTGGTATCATCTAATATCCAAAAGACTCTCACTGATAGCCCCACTAACCCATAGGTTATATCCATACCCATAAAATAATCCAATCCTAAAATATCATGGTAAAAAATGATGGTATCAAGAAATAAAACAAAGGATAATCAAAGAGTGAACAACTATCAATAATAACATTCAAACAACCATGAAAAACCAAAAGTGTAGTTAAAGAGGTCCTGAAAAATTAAATTTCATTTCAATAGTAATACCATGATAAAAAATAGACAAAATAAATAATTGATCCCAACTATATAAAATAATAACCCTATCTATCATGCCTTGTACTATCTTAATTCATTGGTCCTCATCATAACTATCACCAGAATATCTATAGGGAACTTGTGAGTCTATCCCATATATCTCAAGTTATCACAGGGGTTGGATCACATTGCATGATATTATATCCCCATAACCACACATTGATCCCTAAAATCCAATAAAAACATTATAATTATCAACAAACATGTGTTATGACCATGATAAAACCCTAGTAAAGAAAGATAGAAGAAAAACATCATGTAAGATAAGGACTCTCACATCCAATAAAAATTTACCCTATATGACTGGATCCTAATTTAACAATGCATTGCATCCAATTTCCAATGGGTAAGAACACCATAAGGATAGACATCATCATTAACTGATCATATGTTCCATGCATGAAAAATCACAATTAAAAGTAAACATTCTCATTAAGATTAATTACAAACCATTAAATCATCCAAAAATTCACCTCTTATAGGAATGTATTCTAATAAAGAAGTTAATCATGATATAAAACTACCTCATTGGATAAATTCATTTTCACCTTGTATTGAACTAACAAAATCCAACAACCTTCAGGATGAATCCAACTCTCCTCCTATAATAACACTAAAAAGGTACTCTAGTCACCTTTTAATCATATATAATCCTATGGTTATCACTTAAACTGAACAAAAATTGTGTGTGGTCACTCAACCCACATATCACTGGAACCAACATATCACTCTAAATTGTTAGGATTACTCCAGAATATTGAAATCTCTCACCACATCAAAGAGTATCAACCAAAGTCACTTGAATAAAAAACTATTAAGAATCTCACTAGATACCCAAACCTAGTAAAATAAACCCATAACCCAAGGGAAGATTTCAAACATTATTCTGATGCTATCATACATCACCAAGAAACAAGAGATAAAATACATGAAATCTATAACCAAGAAACTCACACAAGTAAACAATATTTTGAAAATATTTAATTTCCCACTCAAGGTTAATTAGACTTAAAAACTTATCAAAAAAACCCTATTTTATATTCATTAAAATAAAATTTAAATATTTTTTTCAAAAATAACTTTAAAGTGACATCACATGCCAACTTTACCTACACTAGGACCTTTGGAGAAAACCAATGAAAATTCCTTTGGAAAATACATCTCTTTTATTCTAAAATACTATTTTAAAACCATCACTATAAATCCCATTTATCACTTTAAATTCCATTCCCAAATCCATTTCCATTAAAATAATATTATAAGGTATAACCATTTCCTTTTGAAAACCAAGTCAAAACCAACTCACACCACTAGTAAATTTATAGAATGATCCAATAAAACTTGTTCAACCAAGAACCATAAATGAACTATTTATCAAGATATACAATATTTTTTAACTAGTAGGATAACATATTCCCATCCCATTAATAGAGTTATTTTATGTTACAAAATCACGCTATCAATAATAATAACAACTACACAAACACAAAAATCTAGCAATCAAGCTAAACAACTAACAATCACAATTATAAATGGGAAAAGGACACTTACCTCAATATTTTATCCTTTTATTTAATAAAATATCATATAAACCACTATTAATACAATGAAAACTTATCTTATATATATATACCAAACATTTAATCACAATTCCTTTTAATATCAAATTCTATAATTATCCAAAATCTAGTAAAACTCACATGGATATGTAATGAATGGAGAATGAAATGAAATGAGGTTATATACACTCTTAACATGAACTAAATACTATGATATATGATAGAAAAAATTATAACACCTAATTGATGATCCATTTCACCCAATTTCATCAAAATTCCAAAACAAATCCACTGGGTGACATACCTTAAGATAAACAACCTAAAAACACATTAATCCGTTCTTCTTGAGAATTCTCTACACACTACACATGAATTTATTAAGTTTTTTTAAGTAATTACACCTTGAATTATTTTAATTTCATATAAAAACAATTGTAAAATCAACCAAAATTAGTATATGAGAGAGGAATATAATTAGATAAGAAGTAAGAGAAAAAATCACCTCAAATACATGAAACTAATGAAACTTAGATCCCTTGGAAAAAGGGAGGACAAATGGAGAGGAAGAGAGCTGGGGGGGGGGGGGGCATACCTCCCCAATTTTGACTATTTGAGTTAAAGAAAACCTAAAGTAATTTCAAAATAAAATCCAAAAAATTAATCATCTTAACAAATAAAAAAGTGACACTGGGTCCACTAGGTACCCAGTGGGACTCCACTAACTATATAATGTCTAAAATAGCTGGAAAAAAACATTGGATTCACCACTGGGTACCTAGTGGAATATTACCAGGTACTTTATAGCTTCAATACTCCACCTACCATTTTATTTTAACTAATAACTACTTTAGAATTCTCTCCAAGAATTTTCCACCAATATTTCCACCTCTAAACCATCTACTTTAATAATATGTCCAAACTTTCCTCCCTTGGATCTGTTCTCAAGACTATATATTCGACATGTATCAAAATCAATAGTAGTTTATACCTACTTTTTATTTACTGAAAATTTAAGGGATAGATCATTAAATCATACTTCTTTCTTCTTAAGTACTTAGGATGTATGTAGAAAAGTAGGAGTTTACTACCTATCACCCTATAATTTATATTGAGAGGTTTTTTTTCATATGTATATAAAAAATTAAATGAAAATAATTTATATACCTTATTCCTAGAATTCATTTGGATATATGTGAATATATTTGGATTCAATTTTTGGGAAATTAATACACATCATGATTTTTATAATGTATTATACTTTAATATTTTATAAATATATTAATTTGGTTAAAGTTGCATGATATAAATGCTAAATCATTAAAAGAATGTATATATGATTGGAATGAATGATATAATATGGTTATATATAAAAAACCTCTTAAAAATACTAACTATTATATTCCATCTAAAGTAAAAAAATAAATACCTTGATCCTCGTAATGGGTTGGTTATGAAAAAACTAGAAGCCAATTGATTATCTTTTACAAGGAAAGTAAGATATCAGTGAACCTAATAGTTAGGTGCCTATTCTGAGCATGCACTTTGAGTTACACTTAGCTGGGAAACCATAATGTTTAGGATATCATAGGAATACATTTTGGAAAATCCATATGATATATTTGGTTAAGGAGTTATCTACTCAACTTTCCAATAGTCATATTTTATATGATTGACATGAAGGTATACTTAAATAACTAACCAATGAGAGGAATTCATCATCAGACTCAAAAATTCAGTAAAATATAGATCTTGGACTACTAATGGATATGAGGTAAAATAAAGGGGTTCATTATTTTAGTGGAATTATATATAATAATATTCTTTATTAAATTATTTAAAAATATGATACTCATTTAAAAAAATAATATATTGTAGAAAAAATGGCATTATCATCATTAAAATTTACTTTGAGATCAATTTTTAAAAATGATAATATTAATAGTAGAAACATATTAGACTGGTATATAGACTTAAGAATTATTATTAAATAAGAATGAAAATTCTATGTGTTAAAGTGACCCCTTCATGAGTAATAGATAGATGAAAGTATTTAACAAATAGATCTAGGCATTAGAGGTATGAAGTTTCAAAGGCATTATTTATATAAAATATGACCAAATAAACATCAATTTATACCCAATTACTCAATATGTTTGGTTACATTAATGGATCGGAGAGACTAGGGTATCTATTAAGGATGTATTGATATATGGACTATATTTTAATATCATCGGTTAAAAGGTTCTAATAATTTATTATAAACTATAATATTAATGAGTTCAATAAAAGTATACTATATCTCCCTAATATTTTTAGGAAAAATGAGTTAGACATGGGTAGTTTAGGATCTGGTTCTATATTAACTATATATAAGGGTAAAACTCAAATGATGTGTTAGTAATGTGGGAAAGTGTTTCCATTATGGTTAACCTATCCTATGGAAGAAGAATTTCTCAAATACCTAAAGGGTTTTGAGAAATATCATTGAAATTCAATGTTAGGTATTAATGTTATGTAAATAATTTTATCTATTTTGAAGGGTATAAGATACCAGTTATACATTATAAAATTATTTTATAAATATAAAATAGTTTAAAAATGATTAAGAGTTTATGGATAGATCTTTAAGTTTTGTATTCAAGTGATGCAAAAAAAGAGTTTTTATATCTTGAAGGTGGATGTAATGTATTATTTTAAAATTTGAATGATTATAAAAAAAGTGGATATACATTTTCATCTCATTTCTTCTATGTGATAAGAGATGTTATTTGTAATAAAAATAGTTGTTATGAATAATATGATGTAATTTCTTTGATACACATGGTTTATGATTCATCATATTCTATAACATGTTTAAAAAGAAGTTATAGTTAATTTTTTTATATAAGATATAAGATTTTTATCCAATTTATTTACTAAAATAAGAGGGAACGAGTTACCACCACCCAATAGTGGAATATTTTCATGAATAAATTCTTCATTTCCAAATATTTCACCAGAAAACATAGAACACCATGTGGTATATGGTTGTTAATATTTTATTTATTAAATATTTCCATAAATGAAATATTTATTATTTAATAACAAAAAATATTTTGTTTCATGTAAATATATTTTGGAGAAAATATAATTTCTAAGAAGCTAGTGAGAGTACGTTTAAACTTTGATAAGTTTAAAATGCAACAAATATATGATTATACCATGATAATTCAAAGTAAAATTCACTTTCATATCCTGAAAATTTTTGGGATATGTTGGTAGAGGCTGATATTAGTGTATAAAGATACATTTAAATTTGTTAATTATTGATCTCAAATAAATGTTTGAATGGAAATATTCTATAATGAGGATGAACCTAAAAAGAGTTACAAATATTTAAAAATTAGACAAGTGATTAATGTCATAACATTATTTGTTTTAAGTAAATAAGTTTGAATATTATATTTAAAGAGTTGAACATGAGGATTATGAATCCTATATGTTAACCTGTTAAATTAATTTAGTTAGAGGATTGTTCATTTTCTCACATGAAATGTGGGAGTAATTACATAGTGTTTTAATTATTTTTAAAAAAAACTTAAAAATGTAGTGATAATAAGGAATATTTAGTGGTCAACTATATAGAATTTGATTAAATAGGGGATTATTTATGTATTTTTCAATATTTTTAAAGGATATTAAGAATATACAATATGTATCATGTTATAAAAAGGAAATCGCCACTCCAACATTATTTCATATTGATTGTATATATTATAATAATTGAAATGATAATTAACCTCTCAAAGTATGAGTTCAAGTTATCTCTAATTGATGGTCACATGAAGTATTATAGGTTGTGATGACATGTAAAGATTAACATGGTTTGGGTTTTGTATAAAGATTTTAAATTTTCTCATGATGTATAAAAGAAATTTTGTGTGTTGGATGGTCCAGTTAGCACATCACATAGAATATTATAAACTATGTATTTGGGATACTTGGGGTATACATTTCATATTGAATCCCCATTTCTTGAGTTTGAAAAGTATATAATATTAATATATATATACTTTTATACCTTTCTTAGGATTGATATATATTAATGGATCCAATATTATATGGATGAACTGCTCTATCTCATTCCCTTCTTCTCTTAGAAACCTAGGGTTTCCTCTCCCATTCCCCCACTCTGGGGAATCCTACATTGGTTTTTTATCCTTCCACTCAGTGGTCAGTGGGGTTGTTCCTAATATTAATTTGATCCTATATTAATTTATTATTCTAGATTCAGTTCATTTTAATTATTTTTTTTGTATTTTAGGTGATGATAACATTTCACTCTTGGTTTACATCGAAAACATCCCCCAATTTGGAATTTCATTTGACACCCCTTTAAGTGTTATTTACTACACTTCCTACAAGTTGTGAATCTTAGATATTGTATTAACTAGTTTATCTAACCTTATTCCATTTATGGTATAGAGAAATTCATTTAGTTGATGATTTCATCCTAGTAAGTTTTAGGTAGCGTCTTTGGTGGTTCTCTCACATCTGGGTGTTGATTCTTATAGCCCTTATATGTGATGGACTGTACTTAGACTCAATAGTGATTGGATGTTTCAACAAGATCATGTCTAACTAGTGGGGATTTTGGGGTGTATATTTGTGAGGCATTCATTCCTTTATTGGGTGTAGGTACAATTTTTTTTTTAAATTTTGACGGTTAAATTACTTGTGGAAATGGTTTCTTATATGTTTCAAACTCATTTTGGATCTCTATCTAATGCCCTTGTATTTTTCAATTCTTAGGTGGGTGTTTGTATGATGATAGAATTCTGGTTCATCTACGAAGTTTTTATAGTTTTAGTTTTTAATTATGTGCTCTTATGGATGGTAATTTTTTTATATTATCTTGTTGATGTTGCATTATGATAGAGTTTTTTTATTATGGATGGAGTTCATAGTAATAAAGAAGTTTACTATTCAAGGATATGGTGATTATTCATAAGAAACATGATTAGTGTAGGTTTGACGGTGCATGGTTCGACATTGGTGTCATGATAATGAAAAATTTGATGATGATGTGACTCTGTCTCATTGGTCAGAAATCTTCATGGCATGAAATTTGTGGTATAGGAATTTATCATAGAATTCATATGATATAGAAGTCTCATATTTGAATTTTGAATTATCCATTTTGAAATTAGAAATTTGTATCTATGTTTTGAAAATTTTTATGTTATTTAGTAACTATAAAACCATGAAAATTTTGTTTAAAATAATAATATGCTTGATAGCATTCTTAACACACAACACTGAGTTTAAGCGAATTGTGATATACTAAAAAATATTATTATTTAAATATGAAAATTATAAAATTACCGTGAAATTGGTGGGTATTAATAGGAATAACCACATTATGAAATATATTCATAAAGGTCCTACTTAATACAAATATATTTATTAATTATTATGAAATAAGAATTTAATTTTTAGTAGTCATTTTATGTTTCAAAAATTCACTTTTCCTTATAATGGGTTACATTCCTTTTATGATAAAATATTATAATTAATTTAACCAATTTTATAATTTTTTGATAAAATAAAATTCATTTTTTAAATCATTATTCCAATATTATCTTAGAGTTAATTTTTTATAATTTTTTGAAAATCTTAAATTTTCAATGATTAGTGAAAATATTGATTTTTATTTAAAACAAAATTTTCTTTTTGATAATTTACAAATTTACATTTTGTTTCTTAATAGTTTTAAAGTAAAATTAGTTCTTTTATATTATAAATAATCTAATTAAGGTCTTTTCAATCAATTTTATTCTTTATTTTGGTATAAAAACTTTTTATACTCAAGAAGACATTTTTTCTAGAAAATCACTTTTCATAGCATTTTAAGGGTTTATTTTTCAATTAAATTATAAAAAAAATTGAATTTAATTTTATAAAATGGATTCCATATTATTAAACATACTAATTAATATTAGGAAATAATTCCATATTAATTTTTGGTTATAATGAATAGTGAAAACTTTAAAAATATGTTACCATACTTAAGGTTAAAACATGTTTACCGGGGGTTAAATTAAATTGTTAAGGGTTAAAATGACATAAAAACTTTTATAAATACTATTTTATAGATTTATTTATACCCTTATAACCTTATTGTCCTAATTTAATTGTTAATGGGAAACTCGTACATGAAAATGACTTAATAATATTTAAATCTTTTCAAAAATACCAAGGTTGTCCTCTCCCTCACCTATAAAAGAACACCCCCTATCCTCACCTATCCACACTTTAAAAGAAATTTATCTTGGTATATAACTTATTTTTTTAAAATACCTCATAATTTACTATAGATATTATTTTTGGCACAATTCCAATCTTATAGGGATTTTGGTGAAAAGAAAATGAGGTTTTTTAAAGAAGAGGTATAACTTTTAACCTAATGATTTAGTTTTATATTTACTTATACCTCCTGAAAAATTATTCTAACCATTTTATATAATAAAATAAGTATCTCCAATATAATATATGTTATTATTTTGATGTATTAAACTTAATATAACTTCTTCTTCATCTACCACCTTGTGAACTGATGTGATTTTTTTCCATCACCCCCTCTTATTTATGGAGGAAATTATGGATGTGAATGGTATAATATGATATATATGATATTAATTCAATTATGGAATGGTACAATAAATATATTTCTTCTTTATTTATAATCCAAATGGAAAATAAAAACAGTGTTCATATGTACGATGGACAACCACCTCGCGACCCAATGCATTTTATTTTCCTTAAAAACCTCACATGGATGGTAATATAGGTTAATTTATTGAAATAATATGATATTTATAATAAATTAATCATTATATAAAGAAAAAATAAAACTTTCCATATTTTATTTATGATCTTCAAAAAATAAAAATGTTACTCATGTGTACGTGAGGACTACCACCTTCATGATACAATATATTTTATTTTTCATTTCTATCATTTATTGATGATTATAAAAATGATATTAATTTATTAAAATGATTATTTTGTATTCAAAATGATTATTTAGATGTTCTGACAAAGAATATTTTGACCATATTCAAGCTATCAAAGTCATTTTGGACTTATTAATCGAACATCCTCAAAATGCCTAATGCGAACTTAATTGATTAAGTAATTAATTTTAACATGGTGGTAAGTGAAATAAAATGAATAATAAAATTTAAAATTTCTATGAATCAAGTAATTTTTTACAAAAATTTTATTCTTCAGGATGATAAAGAATGTATAAGTCAAGTCAGGGTGTGAGGTAAGAAGTTTCTTTACCTAATTTCCATTCATTGAGTTATATCACTTATTCATTGATTATATTATACCAAGATTATATGTGAAATTAAATTTGTTTTATTTATTTTTTATTTTATTTTGATCTATATTTGTTACACATAATATCTCCATTAAATAATTATCAATTCACTGATATAATCTTTGTAAGGGTTATTCATCCCAAATTTTCCTTCTTTAGAAAATATGTTTGTGTAATGAACATATATTCTTTTATGAGGTTTATATAATACCCTGAGAATGTTATATTATTAATATCCTTATATTCATGGTATTTAATGTTTCATTTTAAGTCATTTATTTCATGGGATTAAGATTCAAAAGTCACCAAAATGGTAATTATTTTTATGACATAATCTCATTTTGGGATTATCTATGTTAAAAGTTCCTTTGGGAGGGATCATATTCTATTATTTTCTAGAAAAAATATATTTTCTTCTAATATGATTTTAAATTTGGTTTACATGTTTAATTTCCATTTCCTCCCTTATTTATTAATGAAACAATAATAAAGATGTTTGTAAGTAATACCGATATTGTATCTTCTTTTAGATCAGGAATATTTCTTATCCATATCCATGTTTTAAAAAATGTTTTCAAGAATGTTCTTATTTAAATTAAATTATTTATTAATTTTATTTTCATGTATATTTTTATTTATTTACATAGTTTTTTAAAATTAATCTTTTTTTACATTGTTCGCATGACAAATTTTGAATTTCTCCACCAAAGTGTTAATTTAATGTTTTATTTTAATATATATGGCTTGATTTTTTTCACAATAATGAATATTATTTATTTTAGGATTCATTTTAAATTTTCTATTCTTAATTTTAGAGAATTTTTTTCCCAAATATTACATAATTTTTTAGTTTTTAAAACCCATTTTCCAAGTGGAAAGGGTATTTTCCCAAATAATGTTTATATTGATATTTTATTGGTATTTATATTTAAAAAAATAACAAGCCTTGATGTTACTTATTCTACAATGGTGATACATTATAAAGATACCATCAATACTCTTTATTAGGAAAAAATATGATTGTTTCAAAGAGATTATCATGGAACAAATTTCTTTTCTATGGGTAAATATAGATATGAAAGAACAATGGTTATTATCATGTCTAAAAGTGAAATCTTCAAATTATTTGATCATTATATGGTACTTAGACATGTGTATATTTGATTTAAAACCATTTATTTTATAAACCAATGATAGTTGGTTACATTATAAACCAAGTATGGGTGGGTCTATTATATCCCTCTAATGCATTAGATAAAGGTATGAAGCTAACTATTGTAAGTTACTCCCAAGAGAGTGAGATAAAGTTATCTTTTGATAGGTACTCCTATAAAGATATGAATTTAAATGATGTAAGTTACTCCTAATATAATAATTTAATTATCCTATTTAGGTTATTCCATGATGAATGCATGAATTCTCAAGTTACCAATATATTTTCTTTATGCTTACATCAAGTTTTAATGTTTCCTTTAATCACGGATTATTATCACATGGATTATGATTGTTGACTTATAAGTCTCTCATAATTTTCTAGCACTTTATTCCATGTTAAAAAATTTATAATATTTGTTGTTATGAATATAAATTATCCTATGTTATTCTTGTGAACTTTGAATATGTTCTCATACCCTTATCCCTATCTTGTGCTCGTTAAAGTTGTTTAATGATTATTACCTACGTTTACCATTACTAATTATTTGAGCTCACCCTTCCAATATTTATTTTCCATAGGTTATGAAGAAATATTTTATGTAAGATAAATCTATAAGGATTCCATGTGAGAGATGATAGAGGCATAATGTGGAATAAGAAAAGCTGGGAAAAATGGGGAAAATTACTCATTAAAGTACATGGATAATGTTATGTAAGAATTTTTACTAATTTCTAAAATAATAAACCTAAAAGGTCATTGATTATTTAAGTGATACATTATTTACATTTGATATTTTAAGTTTTTTATTGTTGAAATTGGGTCACACTTATTGGTATCAAAGCCATAAATATAAAGATTATGTTTCAAGCATTGAATTTCAAGAGTGTGGATTTGGGGATGTTATATTTGGTTTTATAGTATGGTTTAGATAAATTTGAAGATTAAGATGTTTTAATATGAGTATAACTTAAGATTTATAAATACCATCATGGGTTTATAAGTTTATAGATTAATGTTTTACGTATTTGTATAAAGGATTATTTAGGTATTATCATACCTTTTTCTAACCATTTTAGATTTAGTAAATATAGGAGGATTACCTTTTTATCTTTTTCTAGATCATATGATCTATTAAAATTTTATGCTTTAGGAAAAAGAAATATTTGTTATGAATACTAATTGGTTGGAGTAAAATATGACAGACAGGTGAAAAATGAATGATACACTCAACCAAAGGAATAAATTTTATTTTTGGATTTGAATAAATCAAGTATATTTCTCATATTCTTTATCATGATGATAAAAGGATTCCTTGCCATTAGATAAGTGATATTTAAATAAAAATGGTGTCCTATTACATTAATTTTTGATGAATTTATTATATTTTTTACACTTCATTATTGTATGGTTTTGTGGACATTTAATTTCTCACAATCATTCACTTTCTTATGATCAATGTTCTCTGTCATTCTCTATCATTATTTGGACATTAATTTTCTCCTTCATATACATATTTTCACATCCCAATAATGTTATTATATTTGGGATCCTAGTTATGTGTTATTATAGGTACCTTAATGTTTCATATTTCCTCTAATCAAAATTATTTTTATTATCCCTTTTAATGATTTGAGTTTTCAACAAAGTTATTTTTAAATATTAAAAAGGTTTTTCCTTTCCTAATTGTATGTTTTATCTTCCACTCCCTACTATTGTTTTTTTAATTAAATAATTTTTATCAAGAATGAGATAAAATTATAAGGGTGAAATTTCTTTAATGAGGGTATAACTCAACACCATGAAAATTTATTTTAAAATAATACTTTGCTCAACAGTTTTCTTAACATGAAACGCCAATATTTAAGATAATTGTGATATACTATACTTTTTTTTTATTTAAATAAGACTGTTATAACCTAGATGTTAAATTGGATTTTATGAATATAAATAACCAAATTATTAAATATATATATAAAGGTATTAATAATTATAAATTTATTGATGAATTTTTAGTAAATAATCATGAAATTTTTAGTAAATTCATTTTATGCTTCAAAAATACATTTTTCTTCTAAAATGGGGTTTAGTGATTTTTTGTGATAAAATATTATACTTAATTTACAAAAAGTTTATAATATTTGTTGGATCAAATTAACATAATTTTTAAAACATAATTTTAAGATTATTATAGTGTTATTTGTTTATAATTTTTTGAAAAGTTTTTTCTGATGAAAATTGAAATTTTTTATTTTTATTGAAAACTATCATTTTATTTCAAGAATTTAAAAAGATCCATTTTATTTAGAATGGTTTTAAAGTAAAATTAGTTCATTTAAATTTATAATAATCCAATTATGTTCATTGGAATCAATTTCATGATTGATTTTTGTTTAAAAACCTTTTATACTTATGATGATTTTTTTTTCTGGGAAACCGCTTTTCGTCATGTTTTATAGGTTTATTTTTAAATAATTTTTTTTACAGTTATATGAATTTAATTCTTTAAAAGTGATTAAATATTTTAAGTCATCATAATTAATATCATCTAATAATTTCAAATTAGTTTTTCTCAAAATGAGTAGTAAAAATATGCTACCACGGTTAAGGTTTAAACAGGTTTACCGGGGGTTAAACTAAAGTGATAAGGGTTAAAAGAACCTAAAACATTTCTAAATACTGTTGGATTGATTTATTTTGAACCTTATCACCATAATATCAGAATTTATTTTTATGGAACTTTTCTATAAAATTAAATTAAGAATATTTAAATCTTTTCAAAAATACCAAGTGTGTGCTCTCCCTCACCTTTAAAAGGACACCCCTGTCATCTCCTCTCTACACTTCAAGATCCATTTATCTTAAAACTTCCTCAAAAAAATATCTTACATAAATCCCTTCCCATGTCCTAGATGTCTTAGTTTTGATGGAAAACCTACCTCTAAGGGCTTAAGGTGTAAAGAAAAATTGGTTGTTTGGAGAATAAGTATAACTTTTAACTGAATGTTTTATTTTTATATATACTTCTACATACTTAAAAACTTTTCCAACCATCTATATAATATAAAATATTTATATCCCCTATACCAAGTTATTATTATATTTATGTTTTAACCTTAATCCATCTCCTTATTTATCTAATGGGAAAGGAAACCATCAATCAGGTGTATGGAAAACTACTGCCTCACGAACTAATGTAATTCATTTTCTATCACCACCTATCATGAATAGTAAACATTATGGATATAAATGATATACTATGATATATATATAATATAGATTCAATTTTTTATGATAAAATAAATATATTACTTTTTTATTTACAATCCAAATAAAAAATAAAAACATCACACATGTGTATTGTGGACTACTGCGTCATGAGACAATGTATTTTATTTTCCATCACAACCTCACATGACAATTCATATAGGTGGATTTAAATAAATAATATTATATTTAGGATATAATAATAATTTTAGAAATATTAAATAAAACTTATCTACTTTCCCTTATTCTCTTTGAAAAATGAAAATGTTACTCATGCGAATGTGCGGACTACCACCTCTATGACACAACCTTTTTTATTTTTCATGTAATTATTTTATGGATGGTAATATTTTTTTTATTAATTTATAAAAATTATTATTTTTTCATAAATATGATTTTTTATATATTAAAACCATTAATTTTTTTATCATAGTTACCATAATGAAGTTATTTTGGACTTGTAGACCAAACATCTAAAAAACACAAAAAATGAAATTAATTGATTAAGTAATAGGTTATAGAATAGAGGAGAGTGAAATAAAATTAATAATAAACTTGAAAAAAATTATTAATAAATTAAATAATTAATTTAAATTTATTATTCAGGGGGATAAAAATGTACTTGTCAAGTAGGGGTATGAGGTATGGGGTTTCTTAACTCAATTTCCTTTCATTGTGTTATATCAATACATTATTTATTATATTATTACAAGACAATATGTAAAATGAATTTTTTTATGTTGTATTTTCACTTGTTTTGGATGGATTTACCATTTTTCACATAATATCTCTATTTAATAATTCTCATTTCAATGATATGATCTTTATAAGGGTTATTCATCTCATATTTTCTTTCTTTGGGAAATATGTTTATGTTATCCACCTATCTTTTTTTATGAGGTGTATATTCTACCCCTTTAAATTTTATACTGTAAATTTACATATATATTCATGGAATTTAAAGTTTTGTTTGAATTCAATTATTTCATAAGATTAATATTCAAAAGTTACCAAAATAGTAAGGTTTTTATGATACAACATCTCATTTCAAGATTTCTTATGCTCAAAGTTCATTCGGGAGGGATCATATTATATATTTAATTGAAACAAATATGTTTTATTCTACTATGGTTATAAATATTTTTAATTGTTTAATTTACATTTCAACCTCTATTAATTAAAGAAACATCAAGAAAATTTTTCATAAGTGACACAGATCTTATATCTTCTTTTAGATCATGAATATTTCTCTTATATATCTTTGTTTTGTAAAATATTTTCAAGAATGTTCTTATTTAAACTTTAATGATTTATTAAGGTCATTTTCAAGTATCATTGAATTTATTTACAAAGGTTTTTAGAATGTATCGTTTTAACATTGTTTGTATGACACATTTTTTATTGTCTTCACCGAAGTGTGAAATGAATGTTTTATTTTAACATATATAGATTAACCACAATTTTTCACAATCATGAATATTTTTTATTTGAAGTTTCGTTTAAAATTTTCCAATTTAATTTTTTTTAAAAAAATCCCTAATTTTTTAGAATTTTTTAGTTTTTAAAGGTGAATTCAAAGTAAAAAGTTTACCTTTCTCAAGAATGTTTTAATGATATTTTAATGATATTTTAAATGATCAGATCTATTTAGACTAACCCTTTGTGTGTTTACAAATATAGTGGTTCTTGGAGGAGGAATGGAGTGAGTCTGGAGGGGTTTAGCTACTAAAATCTAGAAGCAAGGAGAATACACATCTTATAAATGTGTTTCATGTCATGTATTCAAAGTTCACAGTTTGTTAAGGCTAGTTCATAGGTTGTTACACAACATGTAAATTTTTAAGATAAATTTTTTTGAGGTTATCCATTTTTTGATGAGTTATGAAGCCCTATATTTACACGATGCGAAAAGGGGTTTCACATCATGAAAATCCCCTACGCAGTGTGCTTATAAATGTTGCAGTAGATTGGGTTTTCCTTAAAACCCAAGACCCTCTTGAATTCCAAGAAATCCAATAACCTTATCTTTAGGATTTTGGGGATTCCTTTGATGATGACTGATCCTTGGATTCCTTCTTCGATCCATGGTGATCTAAGGTGTATTATTTCATCATTTTCTAGTGGGTTCTCCCTAATTGGTCTTGTTTCCTCCCATTTCTTTTCTTCATTCTATGGTGCTTTATATCTACTATTCTAATGAGATTTATTTTTTGTTTTTGGTTCATTTGTGTAATGATGTATTTAGGATATTTCAATTTACTCATGAGGGAGGTAATTAGAGATGAGCAATGTTGGCCTATTATCATGAGAATAACATTGATTCTATTGAGGTAAGGGATTTTTTACTTCTATTATCTTATTTATGGGGAATATTATATTGATCATGCTTTATCCTTTTGGTTAGAAATTAAATTAACCTAATAATTATTAAACCATATTAATAAATAATTGGCTTTCGATCACATGTTAATGTGATTTATACTATGATAGAAGATTAACTCTTGATTTTCTAGATAGAGTGATATTTATGTTATGCTTTGATAGCATGTTCTTATTCTTGTATTATCATGTTGAAATTGTTAAATAATTTAAATACATAATTAATTTAAAATTAACTATATTTAGAGTAAATAAAGAAGAGGAATGTTTGTAATCTAGTTTTTCTAGTGATTTGATGATAATCAAATTGGTTTAATATGCATGTTTAATTAAATGTAATATTCCATGTGTATATGATTTGATAAAGAACATGAAGCATTATAACTCTTGTTGAGAATGTTGATAATAAATAAAAATCATGTTAATTGAGTATGGTTATTCATACTATTTAATGAAATTGGTTTTAATGAGAAATTCATGTTTATCTTTTGATATCTTATTATATCTTGATTCCATAGGTTTCTTATGGTTGTGACATATTTATAATGAATCAGTTAATTCAAGATGGAATAAAAACCAATTGTCTGATAAAGATAATTTCTAGGGTTTGAGTTTACCATCTAGTTGAGAATGTGTAGTTTCTTGAGTTTGGATATGTGAGAGATTGTTTTGTGTGAAGGTTTAATGCCTTATTTTAGAGTCTTGATTTTCCTGTTGACTATGCTTGATTATTATTTGCTTATGATATGATCTGGTTTTGAGCTTCACTATGTGGTGTGATATGGGGTGGTGAGGCCTAGATGTGATATGAGCCTAGGATGGTTGATCCTGAGATGGATGGTGTGATGTGGGTGGGGAGACCCAGATGATGTGGCATCAATTAATTCCTATGATAGAAAGATGCACCAGTATAAGCATGTGGTTTTTGGGGATGCCACCGAAGATGATGGGATGGGTTGAAGATTAGATTACCCATTAATGTGATACTGAGAGATGTAATTCTCACTTATGATGTCACGACCCGCCTCCCCGGGCCATTAACCTTGTCATCTGACCCCATGGGTCTCCTGTAATACCTTGGTTTCCTTCCTAGAACACCATAGGCTATTACTCACTAGGGTCTCTTATCAGGCTAATGATTGTCCCCATAGGCCAACACATGTACTTTTAGTGTATTTTTTCCTCACTTACACACATCCTGGAAAACCTCCCTGAAGGTCACCCATCCTGATTACTACTCCAGGCCAAGAATTCTTAACTATGGAGTTCTAATCAGATAGGCTCCTGAAAAGAAAGGTGCACCTTGTTGACATGGGTAGTAACATTTAGCCTTTTAAGTCTCACTTTTCCAAGGGTGTTACATTATCCACCCCTTTAAAGCACAACGCCCTTTTTGTATACCCCATGCCTCAAACCTAGGCAGTGCCTATGAACTTACGGCTGGGTATCGGCTCTGATACCATTTATCACGACCCGCCTCTCCGGGACATGAACCTTATCATCTGAACCCTTGGGTCTCCTGTAATACCTTGGTTTCCTTACTAGCACACCATAGGCTATTACTCACTAGGATCACTTATCAGGCTAATGATTGTCCCCGTAGGACAACACATGTTATTTCAGTGTGTTTTTTCTTCACTCACACACACCCTGGGAAACTTCTCAGAAGGTCACACATCCTGATTACTACTCCAGGACAAACATGCTTAACTATGGAGTTCTAATCATATAGGCTCTTGAAAAGAAAGGTGGACCTTATTGACATGGGTAGTAACATTTATCCTTTTAAGTCTCACTTTTCCAGGGGTGTTACATTATCCACCCCTTTAAAGTACAACGACCTCGTTGCAGACCCCAAGCCTCAAACCCAGGAAGTGCCTAAGCACTTCCGGCTGGGTATTGGCTCTAATACCATTTGTCACGACCCGCCTCCCTAGGCCATGAACCTTGTCATATGACCCCATGGGTCTCCTTTAATACCTTGGTTTCCTTCCTAGCACACCATAGGCTATTAGTCACTAGGGTCGCTTATCAGGATAATGATTATCCCCACATGCCAACACATGTTCTTTCAGTGTGTTTTGTCCTCACTCACACACACCCTGGGAAACTTCCCAGAAGGTCACCCATCCTGATTACTACTACATGTTAATCATTCTTAACTATGGAGTTCTAATCAGATAGGATCCAAAAAATAAAGGTGCACCTTATTGAAATGGGTAGTAACATTTAGCCTTTTAAGTCTTAATTTTCCAGGCGTGTTATATATGAATCTTTTTAATGGTTTCTAACTGGGTTTCTTGTTTTATATACATTCCTTTCCCCACTACATGAGGCAGTTGGGTGTGCATGGTTGAATGTTTCATCTTGGTTGTATATTAGGATGGTTTTTCTATAGTACATGGTTTGTGTAATGATGCTAATAATGAATAAATAATTATTAAACTATAGGGTTGGTGTTAATGGAATGAAAATGATGGAAAGATTTTAATCTTGATAAACTATGGACTTGGTTTGGATTAGTCCTGGAGGGAATATACTTTAATCTGATGATTAATGTAATGTAATTTGGAATAATGTTTATGGTTAATTAATGGATAATGATTTAATTAACAAAAGAAAATGATTAAAATAATAGATTTAATTAATGTAGCTCTTTAAATGTTTTATTTCTTATAGGATATCTGGTCTTAGTAGTGACAGTCGAGATTCAGAGCAATGCTTGTTGCAGTTGAGTCTAAGAATAGATTTTTCCCATAGTGTAGTTGTGAAGTATATTATATCTTGTATATTACATGATTTCACAAGCTACCCCACCCATGTTGTTTAGGATGAATAACACCTAGTGGACTCTAGAAGGGTGTTTTCCCTAACATCCTGGTGAGAGGATGGATGGCTAAATACCCTCTTCTGGCCTTCTCTCTTATCTTGGTAGTTACATGTGTCAGTATGCATGGCAGTTAGTTTTCCTTTATATGTGTGTAAAGGGATGTGATGTCTTGTTGTTATTTCACACAAATGTATTACTAGGTATTGTATCTAAAGGATTATTATAGGAATGACATTTATAGGCTATGATGGCTTGTATTAGCATACTCGGTGTATGGGCTGTAATGGTTTGAGGTATAATACCCTATGTATGATACATGTCATACTGACTATGGTGTCTCCCAAAAAATACTTGGTTACTATATATGGATATGTATATTGGATAATAATATAATTTCATGCATGAGTTTCATGTTGTGATTCTATTCCTAGGTGTCTTTGGGATGGATTATTTGGAGAGATATGGATCATGATGTGCGAATTTGGGGAAGATTGGAAAAATAGCAGGGAAGTTGGATTAAGGTACCCTTAATGTTTCATTATTATATTATATGATCTCTTGTATGAAATACTTGGTGAGAGTAATCCATAGTGAGGCTAGAAACATATTATACCTATTTAGGTGACAAGTTAGTTTCACTGTTGTTCACTATTCTTTAAAAAACTTTCTTTATCTTTTTTATGAGTGGATCTGGGGAAGATCCTACTGAGTATACTATTATTCTCACCTTATGTATATATAAACTATTTTTAGGTGAGTTCGAGAAGGTTAGAGACTGGGATGGATATTACTAGCTTATTTTTTTAGAGGATCTGTTTGGGGTTCATGGTCACTACCATCTTTACCTTTTTGGTACTTTTAGTTTTCATTTCAATTGTTTTAGTATTGTATGAAATTTCATGTTTGGAATTTGATTTTCTCTATATATATATCTAATCATGTGTTTATTGGTGTATCCTTCTTATATATATCTCTTCTACATCTTTATTTTAGAGGGTAATGCATCCCATATGCATTTTTATTATACCATCAGTGCTTCTCGCTAACCCATGCCCTACTGGAGGTGAGACTCGGTAGTCACTATCTCCCTCCCCTTATTATGGTATAATGGAGGGGAGGGAGTCACAACTTTTTTATATATATAATTGAAAATAATATTTAATGTTACTTATGCTCTATTGGGGATATTTTTTAATGATACCATCCTTATTATTTTTCTAGATGGATTATGATTATTTCAAATAAATTCTCACGGAACCTGTTTATTTTCTTTGGGTAAATCAATCTATGAAAGAAAAATGGTTATTGTTATATTGAAAAGTGAAAGCTTCATATTTTTTTCTCATTATATGGTTCTTGGACATGTGTATGGATGATTGATGTCTAGTTTTGTTATAAACCAAGTATATGTGAATTTATTATAAACCAAGTATGGTTAGATCCATTATATCCCACCAATGCATTGGGTTATAAGTTACTCATAAAAGTGTGAGATAGAGTTATCTTTTGACAGGTTCTCCTCTGAAGAAAAAATGTTAACTATTGTAATTTACTCTTAATGAAAATTTTGTATTATCCTTTTTAGGCGATTCCATGATGAATATTTTATTTTCTTAGTTACAAACATGTTTTCCTTATTATTGCATCATGTTAAAATGTTTCCTATGATCAAGGATTTATAAATAAAATAAAACAAGGACCCCATATGTGGAAGGTCAAACCAAGTATCAAGAAATGGAAAATAAAATATATGCAAAAACAATAGTCCAGAGTGTGTCTTGAAATCTCATTTGACTCCAAGCCTCCATCACCTTACCTCCCATTAATAGGACCTTGACCTTTACTGAATCCCTAGCCATGAAATATGCACATGAATCCGGAGGCCCATGTAGGGTGTGAGTATAACCATATAGGACACCAACAAATCCTCCTTATCATATGTTCACATTCACATAGAGGTGTTTTCTATGATGATAAAATAAATTCACACATAAGAAAATAATACCATATAGATCGTCCATGCGCTAACAAATACACCACAAAAACTAGTTGTACATTCTTCTGAACTACATTAGAAGAATATGTGAATGATCATTGGAATATAATAATTAGAGGATCCATCCATAAGGTTTCTCGGTAGAATTAAATGCTTGAGGGCTCATAATGATATCATTGTCTATTTTTATCTCTCATGTTAGATCACATAATACCATCATGACCCACTATTTCATCTCAGGAAAAATCACATATGACCATCATACCCCCAAATTAGTCCACCCAAGGATATCATGCCCCATAATCAAAATTGTTCTTCTCATCATGTCACATGTATCGTCTGAACACACTCCACCTTTAGGGCCACCAAGCCATGATATTTCCACTTGTCACTTTAGTACCATGCATAAAATAATAAGAATATAGAATATACCAAATATATCACATGTCAATAGATTCATCAAATCACTCGTATATATATAGAGGAAAAACATAACAAGAATTTGCCTCAAGATCTATACTAGCACACACAAGAATACCATATCATACAATAGTTCTCTATTCTATGTCTACACACAATCCAACATGTCATGTCACACAAGGAACCTATGAATATGAATGAACATGTAACAAAATATGAAAAAAACTCAATATCAAGGCCCTATATGGTAAGGAATTTCTACCACAATCTTGTTAAAGTCGATGTCAATATTCTCTAATATTTTATTCCCAAATCTCAATCCTTCCCACTAGATAAAACTCACACATCAAGGGTCACCAAAAATGATTCCACAATAATATAAAAAGTGTTATAGAATGATATTCAAGAAGGAATCAATCCAATGAGGTATATCCACATCAACATACATGAAGAAAACCACCAATGTTAATGGTGGATCTATGTTCAGTCAAAGGAAGTGAAGAAATGACCACAAATCTCCTTTTATACAGACATAAGAATATTAGTTTTGTGGAGGTCGAACATGATTTCATAACTCTGTAAAACTCCCTTCATTATTCAGGTAATACTACTTGGTTGATCTTATATATTATTAGAAGGTGTAGGGGTATTATTAATAATCATATGAGTGTACTCCCCACATTATTAGAGAGGAAAAAATTGGTGGAATTCCTTGATTCAAAGTAAGTAAATGTGAAAGGGTCTACTTATTTCCTAGCACGAACTCTCTGATGGTTGATGGGGTGAATCTCTTGGAATAATATGCCCTTTGATTTCATTATTTTTATCCTAACTAAATATTATCTATCATCTTTACATGTTTTCATGTTGTTCTTTATTTTTTTTGAACGTCATTTATTTGAAAATAAAAATATGATATTAATAGTAGTAGAAGACCAAGGTTCTATAAGGACATAATACTTGATAAAAATAAGATGACCCAAGATCACCCTAGGTTTTTTCAAAGCATATAGATTTCATTTTGATCAATGTAATGGTCAAGGTAATAAGTTAGAATCAATTAATAGGGTGAAATTGAATTAAAATCACATTCAAGAACCCTCATAAACATCACATATATTTTCTTCTTTGAATTCTCGAGATCCAAAATGTCTGATGACAATTTCATCTATTTCAAAGACCTTAATAACTTCTACCAAGGCCTCCACTATGTACATCATTTCCTCAGACACAAAAAGTCTAGAAAACCAACATGGACACACCCTATACTGTTTTGATAAAATTTTGACCATTTTCCCCTCACCATGACCTCCACCATGGGCATGGTGAGGTATCTCTGAATGTGGTCCACAAGAGCTCCCCCCATCACTCCACACACATGGTAATACCATTTCCCAACCATTTTTTACTTTCTAATTTTACATAGGTCTCACTAGGTATAAACATATATTACACCAATAGTGTAATGTTGTCCCTGTTAAACCAAAAAGTCCCCAAACATTAAAGAGTTTTTGAAAAGTCTCATAAGGCTTCACCAAAGCATGATACAACACATATAGCCATATAAAAATAAGGAAACAATTATTAACATATTAGAAATAAAAATTCATAGGATTTAAAAATGATTCTTAATAAGGTTTATAATAATCATAGTAATGTCCACTTATAGAAAAAAAATGTTTAGTGTATTGTTTAACCCAAAATATGACGAATTAATTTTTTAATATAAATTAGTATATATATACATATATATATATATATTAATAAAATTTAAATATATTTCCAACCTAAGTTTAATCACCTTATTAATAAATTTTAATAAAAATATATCACTTCACAAGAATAAAAAAAGTTCTGTTTTGAAGGAAAAAATATAGAACATTTGTTATGTGTGTAAAAAATTAACATTTATTCAGTTTTTAAATTTTTTTAATACTTAAAATATATCATTTTATATTTTATTAACATCATGGAATATTATAAGATCCTTTTGAATTTGTTTTAAAGGTTTTTTAGTTCAAAAATAATCTCCATGAGAAATGTTTTATCCTTCCACATAAAATTCATTTTGTCAATTAAAACCATATCTTATCATAATTGTTATCTATCATGGAAAATTATAAAGGTGTTATAATATTTATTAAATATATACATAAACATATAACTCAATTATATTTCTTTATAAATATATATTTATTTTGAGAGTAAATATTTAGAAAATAGAGAAACATAGAAAAAAAAGAACAAAACATATGTAATTTGGATTGTTTGACCCTCCAAATGGAATATTAAAGTTTTTATTATATATGATGAAATTTATTAAAATAATTTATATTTTTATCACATAAATATGATTTCTATATTAACATGTATAAACTTTACAATATATTATCAAATAAAAGTGATGTAAGATCCTGTGTTTTACACTGGGTTAGATATTCTAGGAGAATTTCAACGTTTCATTTGATGGATGAGGAAAATGTTAAGTTATGTTTTGGAATGAAAATATGATATTTGAAATGATTAAATGTGTTTTTTATGGGTTTAAATTCTTGAGATTTGTATCGAGTGTTCATTGATGTTTTGGGAGCACCAGACTTCAAAAACCCATCTTTTGGAAAGGGTAAAAGGGGGCAGTGTGGGGTTTTGTACATGGTTAGTGAAAACCATGAACCCAAACCATGTGAACCATATTTGGGGACTAAATTTTTGTTCTTACCATGTGATAGGATGTTCAGGATCATGTGTGAGATTCTGTAGAAAATTACAGAGGTAGTGTATGGGATGTTTAAGGTTTTTCAAACTGTGCACCTAGCCTACATGCTTTATGCCACTTATGTTGTGATCCCATATAGTTGGTGCATTATTTGGACAAATCATGTTTCCAAACCATGTGTCCAAACCATATGGATCATTATTGTGACTGATTTTAGTGATTTACCTCTCCTGGGTTATTTATTTTCTTCCTTACTTTCTTCCCTCATTTCTCCCATGCTAGGCCACTCAAGCTCCGCCTTTGGACTCTCCTAGGATTTGATGTAACTCCTTCATTTGACATAAAAATTAAGCTCCATCAATATCGATGGATATATATCAGTATGTTATAGATTTTGTTTTCTTATAATTTTTTTCTCCCATACTATATGGAATTATAATTTTATGAAATCTCTTTTTCCCTATTTTTAGGGTGTTTGTAAGTTTATTTAATTTCTCTCAAACCATATTGAGTAAACACTTGATAGTGGAAAATTGATCCCTCCTAATCATGAGGTAGGTGGTTTGTATTCTTTCCCTTAAAAGTTTCATCATTTATAACATGAGTCATTATGCCACACACTATACCTTTCTTGTGTCACTTCTTAGATGCGAATTTAATTAAATTAAATGTTTAGACTATGACCTAGAATCCTCTTACATGGTTTGAGGCTGACAACCACAACCCAAACAACCTCTTTAGGTGAGTTTGATTATATACTTAAGTATAATCTTTGAAATTTTATTAAAATACTACTTGAGTGTGTTCATTAAATGTATGGTAACATTTATAAATTCTCAAATGAATATAATGGTTTAGAAAAACCTCTTGGTCCTTAATAGAATACTTTATTCTGGATGTTGATAATCAATCGATCTTATTAATTAAATTGAATTGGAATATGTTTAATGGGATTCATCTTGATAAATTAATTTATAGAATGGGTTTTTTATCATGTATTTCATGTTATTATGAATGGAATTTCCAAATTCATAGATAAATTGATAATGATATGGATTTCATCCCTTACCCCTATTTTATAATAAAACTACTTATGAGGTGTTATGTCTTCTCTAATATAATGGTGAAATAAAAAGGGATTATTTGAAATGGTAATGATATAGACATTACCATGGACTCTTTATTATTCATACTTTAATTTTTTTTATGATTTTCTAGCTAACATAGCCCTATCTATTACATAGTGTAAATGGTTAGATAACTTGTAAGACACCTTGTGCGAACCTCGGTTTCCCAAGTAGGAATTACTTAGACGGGGGGTCATTGGTTAGATGAAATATATTAATACTTGAGAGATAATTAGATTCCTTTTTATGTAATTTCATGGATGATATAATAGGTTAAATGAATTATAAAATTCCAATAGTGATACTTGGATTCTTTTATAGAATACCTTGGATGGGCTCACTGAGAAGATGAATTATATCACCCATGAGCATTACCTGGTTCCCATGTGGATTACATTAGACGAGATCAGGGGGAAATGATATTGTACCATATCATAAGAAATACCTATACCTCAATTTATTATATAATGGATGGGATTATAGGGTTATGCTTTTATATAATTTCATGAGTTATACTTGGGTTCTTCTTACAGAACTCATTTGAAGGACTCCTTTAGTGATGAGTCTTTGTATGTGCTCTAGGATTGATACTTGGGTTCCTATTTCTTATAAAAGGCCTCAAATGGGCTTTGAATTCCATTTTTATTAAATCAATTGAAACATATTCCAAGTTAAAGAACATACTTGGAGTCAATTTATGATTTACATACTTGATAAATTAGGCTTACTCCCTTATTAAGAACTTATGAAATGAGAATGATGGAAACCTTGGGATTAGACATGGACACCTGAGTTATGCCTCAAGTCCTAGATAGTTTTACGTATCCATATATATGGATGTATATGATACATCACATATAGTTAATATATATAAATATGTGATGAAACATGTTTATAGATGTTCTAACTTAGGATAATGTAGGTATGGCCGTCCATGTGTCCATTGAGGAACAAATCCCAACTTATTTAAATTTATTTACTTACTGCCTTATTGATATAGCTCAACACTATTATCCTTTATATCTATGGGCTATATAGATTTAGACACCATTGGTGGTGGCCTATTGAGTATATCTCACACCCTGTTCAAGGATCCATTGCATTGGGGTACCTAAATAGACTTCATGGTTATAGGTTCAAGTTCATGGACTATTCATTTGTCGTTACATGTGTATATTTGAGGTTAGGTTCATATGACTAATTTGAATCTTGGTATTCTCATGGATATATCCTTTGTGTCCAATTTCTTTTTGGTATTTAAATTGTGTATTTTATAACTGCTTTCATGTATATCTATTTTCTTTTTAGTGTTTTCATGAAATAAATTTTGACATGGTACTTTTTATGTTCTAGGTTATTTATTATTGTTGGGATGATCTATTTCCACTGGTTTTAATTAATATTTCTTCCATTATTGAACAATTTATCATATAACACTATGTTTGGTGTTAATATAGAGGGAATAGTCTCCCCATTGTACCACCATTAGACCCTAGCTACTAGTTGACACCCTCTGGCGTATGAGGAGGAAAACTTGAGGTTGGGTAGCTAGTAGTTCCAACTAATTATTATAGAGTGATTTGGGTTATAATTTTAAAAAGTGGTATCATAATTTTTTTCATTTGTATAACTATTTTGGGCTGGTAGACAAGTGGCTAGGAATGTGTCATCTCTTGGTAAATAGTTGTGTCTAGGAGTGATCAACCTACACATAGGGAAAGGACCAAGTGGATATGGATGGGATTGTGGTTTATTATATTCTCTATTATCATTGATTATTATTCCACGTTGAGTGATTGATACACTTTATACCACTTAATAATTTTTGATATTTATGGAATTTTACCCTTGTCTTGATATGGGAAGGAAGTATTATTACATGAAATATTATAGGCACATATATATTCACATGAAATGAATATTACATGAAAATTAGGTTGAATTTATTAAATTTTTAAAAACATTTTGGATGTTTTGTGTGTGTTTTAGAATCATTCTTGTTTTTATACCATGTTTAAGGGATTGTTTAGTATGATTTTCCTATATATACCACGCTTTTGTGGTTTCTAGTTTAAGTTTCTATATCTTTCACTATTAATGTGATAAAATAGTTGGTTATAATTATAATATATGTTTTTTTATTAAAGTGTGTAAATCTATGAGTTTAGGAAAGAGAAGTCTATGTTCAATAATGTATGCAAAATGCAACACTGAACCCAGACAAACAATGATTATTTAAATATAACAATTTTAACCTTTCCATTAAATTTTTGGATATTATTAGGATTAACTAATTTATGAAATATTTATATTTCCTAAAAATATTGATAAATAATTCATAAATAATCAATCAATTTTTGGTAATGTCTTTTTCTTCTTCAAAATCTGTTTTTCCTCAAAAATGATTTGTATTTATTTTTATGAAAAAATATTATAATTATTATATAGAACATTTAAAAAATATATTTGATAAAATGGACTTAATTTTTGATATCATCATATCAAAATTAACTTAGAAGGAACATTTTTTATTTTTTAGAAAATATAGATTTTTCATCGAATAGTGAAAAGTACCATTTTTATGTAAAATTACCATTTATTATGATAAATTTATTAATATAAAAGTAAAATTATTAAATTAATTTTATTTCAATGTAACATAATTATTATTTAGATATATTTTATTTAATTAATTACCTTTTAATCATCTTTAAATCATATTTTTGTATAAGTTTAGTTTTAGGCTTGAAAATGAAATTTTATGAAAATTATTTTTAAAATGAATAATGTTTCACCAATTTAATTACTTAAAAATAAACCCTAATGGGAAATTATTAAATTTAAATTTATAATCAATATTAGTAGTTATAGAGTTAATTTAAAATCATCTTTTCCAAGAAAAATACATTTTTTGAAAAAACGAAGGAAAATAGGTTAATTAAGGGTAAAAATAATTTAATAAAGACTAGAAACAAAGTAAACCAAAAAGTATGAATATTTATATTTCCATTTAATTTAAATAATTATTATACTTATTTATTATTGTTTTTAATTTATAAATGACTAATTAATCAGTTTGATAAAATTATATTTTGATATGATAAAATACAAATTATATTTTTGAGTAATATATAATTTCAATTAAGACATTCCTTTTGATGAATTAATGTAATTTTGAAATAAATTATGTTTTAATAAAATATTATTATTAAATTATAATTGTTAAATTTAAATGATAATATAATTTTTATGAGTTAAAACGTAATTAATATAATGGTTTGAAAACTATTATTATCCAAAAACCAAACATTTCTCAATAAATGTCAATTATATTTTAAAAGAAAAAATTCATATATTTAGAAAATTATTTTTATAAAATAAATATTATTTTTTAATCAACATGTCAAAATTATTCAATGGTTAATTTTTCTTAATTTTCTAAGAGAGTCAAACTTTTGGGTAAAAATTAAACTTGGTATAAATATACGGTGTGTATTATGAAATCATAATGACTCAAAAGTGATGTAATAAATGTTATAAAATGTATACATAACCAAATATATGTTTCACTTTTAAAATAATGTGATTTTAAGTTTATTTTATTAATTTTATAAAGACTTTATGAATCCTCCAAAACCTATATTATATTTTAAGGTTTTAAAATCATTTCTTTAAGGACATAACTCACTTCCACATCACAGAGGTTAATATTTTAATAAGTTCATACCTTTGACTTATAAAATAATGAACCCCCCTCCCCCCATTTAGAATAAAACATGGTAAAATCCATGATAAGTTTTTTGGTTTTGGTTATTTTATTATATAGAGTCCAAAACCAAAGTTTGGGAAATAAAAAAGAACTCCCATCTCTTTACCTATATAAACCCACCCAATATCCCATTAATATTCACTAAAAAACCTTGTACCACGTCCTTAATCTACCCTATCATCTCTATAGTCCTTCTAAGGTTACCCCAATATCTCAAGAATCTTTTCCCATGCTTTTGGACACACCCTCTCAAGGTAAGGGATCTCCTACTCTTGTCTTTTTAAGAACCTCTTTTATGTTATGCCTCTTAATTTATAGTTTTTCTTGTTTGGGTATGTTTTTATACATCCATATTAATTTAATTTTTATTTAAATGTGATGATATTCTCATTTCACTCCCATTAATCCCTACCATGCATATTTTTTTACACCCACTACCCTGTCGAAATTTAGTAAGGGATCTCCCACTCTTCTTTTTATTCAAGCACATGTTTTATGTTATGCCTCTTAATTTCCATTTTTTCTTGTTTGGGTATATTTTTCAACATCCCTCTTACTTATGTTTTTATTTACATGTTATTATAGACTCATTTAACTATCATTAATTCCTCCCAATAACCTTTATGTACACCTACTACCGTGCCGAAATTTAGAAAGGGATCTCCCACTCTTCTTTTTATTGAAGAACCTATTTTATATTATGCCTCTTAATTTCTATTTGTTCTTATTTGGGTATGTTTTTATACATTCCTATTACTTAAATTTTTATTTCCATGTCATTATATTCCCATTTCACTCTCATTAATCCCTCTCATTAACCTTTATGTACACCAACTACCATGCCGAAATTTAGTAAGGGGTCCCCCACTCTTTTTTTATTCAAGCACCTATTTTATGTTATACCCCTTAATTTCCATATTTTATTGTTTGAGTATGTTTTTATACATCCCCCTTACTATCCTTATGATTTATAAATTATTAAATACCCCTTGAACTCTCATAAATCCCCCTATTAACCTTTATGTACACCCATTACCATTCTAAAAGTTAATAAAGGACCTCTCTATCTTCTTTTCAATTCAATCACCTTATTTTTATTAATAATTTTAAATCTAAATTGGTTATGTTATAATGAATTTTTTAAGTTCCATATATTTTAAAATTTATTTAATAATAATTATAGATCATTTACCTCATCTCATTATAATAATTATCGAAGCTATTACTATATCGAAATTTAGTAAGAGATCCTCTCCTTCTTATCTTTATTAAAACATGTTCATTGTCTTATGATTTTTTATTCAATTAATAACATTGGTATATGTTATTAAATATCCAAATTATTTACCTTCTGATGTATAAATTATTAGATAACCTACTCAACTCTCATTAAGCCCTTCATGAACATTTTTGTGCCCCCATTATGCTTCCGAAATTGCCATGAAATTTTCCATTAAAAACAATTATGTAGTGAATAATTGTACCCATTTCCTATCAAGGGTATTCACCTTTATGAACTTATAATTATTTTATTATGGAATTATGTGTATTTATTATGCACTTATTTATTTTTTAATATAATGTGATGAAAAAATATTTCATGTTGTATGATCTATGTGGCACACTTATGCATGTGAATGATATGAAAGTAATGGGTGCACCAAGAATTATATAGTGATCAAATGCATTGGGTAATATTTTAGCCTCATTAGATTTCATTCAAGGGAATAAGGAGTGAACCTAATCCATCATGGTACTTTTCCTATCATTTTTTTATCATTTATCCTTAACTTATGTTTATGACTTCATGTTTAAAGTTTTTGACACATTTCCCATGTTGCAAATATATTACCATTCTATATCATGCCTCATTGTTCAGGTTTATGATTCTCACACCTTTTATGTCCCATTGAAATGAATATTTTCTAACATTTAATGCTTATTTAATAATATTATTTGTTTATTCCCTTAATGGGATTTATAGCTCACCCATTTCTTATGTATGCCCCCATGTTATCCCATATAGTTTTAAAAGCTATGGAATTTTAGAATCATGTTAAGTAATTTCTCAAATGTTGTTGTATTCCATGTTCAAGATGTTATGTTATGTACCAAATGACCAAATACACTAGACTATTTTATCATCAAGGCTGTATTATGTGAATTCTTATGTAATAAATCATGAATTAATCTATAATAAAGATATAAGTTTTCATAGTTGGTGTCAAATAAAAGTTTAATTATTTTTAGGATTATGATTAAGAAACTCTAGTGAAAGACTTAGGGATAAAACTAAAAATAATAAAACATCCCTAAATTTTGGTAGTGTGTAGATTTAGTGATTTCAAAGAAAATACATCTCTACCTAGATAATACAAGTGGATGTGGCTCTGGCTCAGGTGTACCTAGAGGTAACGCTCAAAAACACCGCATTGAGCTAGATTCGATATAAAAATGGTTAACGACAACGTACCTTGATTCACACATGGTCTCAAACTCCCATGTGATATAACTTGGTAAATTCACAAGCTGATTATGAACCATTTATAAGGGAACAAAAATTCCCATAAGTTTTTATTTTAGTAAATTGATTATCTCTAACATAGATTTAAGCCTATAAATTCATAAGTTAAGGAAATACATGTCATTTATAAGTTAAAACATTAATTTTATTGGATTCCTATTTTTATATTTAATATTTTAATGTACACATCTATAATTTTCCCTTTATTATATTCAATGACTAGAAAGACGAAGAACAGAGTCAAAAACCAATGTTATGGGAAATGTGATGACTTCCCAAGTGAGATACTTAACATGATGGAATCTTAAGTAAGACATATTGTGATTATTCAAAACTATCGATCAAAAAATCATAATTAAAAACTGGAATATAGTTTAATGTAAAAATATATCAAATGATATGAGGAATAAATCACAAGAAAGTTCATCTGATAAAGGTGATAAAAGAAATAAGATTCAATTTCTTAAATGTTAAAAATGTGGAAGGTAGCACAAAGGGAAATTCAACAATAGAACTCAAAGGCATTTTAATTGTTGAAAATAGAGTATAAAGTATCTAGATGTCATAAAAATGAAGTGTATTATGGAAGGGAATAAATTACATCCTACGACACCCCTTGTTTAATGTATTATGTGTGGAGAATATGGTCTTTATCTGAGTCAATTCCATAATCCAAGGGTTAAATCTTAGACTAAGGAAGAAAATATGCTATGGAAGTTAATGAATTATAAGGATTGAAGTGTTTATGTATTGTAATTTGAGGATTATACTTTATAAGTAGTATATCAATGAAATTATAGATATAATAATCATGAAACATATAAGTATTTCTTTATAGTATTTTTTATATAATGACTTGAAATATATGTTGAATGGTACCAATAACCAATAAAAGTAATTTAGTGACAAATTGATATTTTAGAAAATAAAATATTGAGGGATTAACAACCCTTAATATTTTTTTTATTTTGGTATAAACCTAAAGAGTCTTGGGATGATATGTCTAACTATAATATTATGTTTAAAAGAATTGATACAACTTTTGAATATTTATGTGATGGAATTTTAGTATGATATTTTTAGAAACATATTACAGGATCAAATCCTTTTGATTTTTATGTGATTAATGATATTTAGGGATATGTTTTATTGGGTTAAGGTATATATATCCATTAGGATTAATTGAGAAGAATTATGTTATTTTTTTTTGAGGTGTAAGATGAAGGGTACACTACTGTAAATTCAGGCTATAGCCATGGTTTAAAACTGTGGCTATAGGTAATATCCACAGTTTGAGAAACTGTGACTAAGTTTTTCATGGCTATAGGCCTAGACTTATAGCCACGGTTTGGAACCGTGACTATAGGTCTAGATCCACAATTCAAATTGTGGATATAGGTATACAGCCACGGTTCAACCCGTGGTAATATCACTATATCCATGGTTTAGAAGCGTGGATATACTAGACGAGGGATACAATTTATTGCCATAGTTAGAAACTGTGGAATTCGACCTATAGCCACAGTAAAAAAATGTGGCAATAGAACTATATCCACAGTTAGAAACCATGGCTATAGGGCCTGAAAACCATAAAAAATAGCCCCCACCCCCCTGTAGTAGCCCACCCCCATGCAACCCCCTCCCTCCTGGACACCCCCACCCTACATAAACCCCCATCCCCTAGACAACCCCCTCCCCCCTACAAAGCCCCACTTTTGGAAAGACCGTGGACACCCCCCCCCCCAGACAGACCCTAGACACCTCCCCCAGACCCTAGACACCCCCCCAGACAGACCCAGGACACCCCCCAGAAAGACCCAGGACACCCCCATACCCTAGAAACCCTTCAGACAGACCCAAGATAGACCCCCCCCCCTCGAACCCTGGATACCCCCCTTGGACAGACCCTGGACACCCCCCAAACCCTAGAAAGATCCCCCTGGACAGCCCAGACCTCCACTCCCCTGTACAGCCACCCCCACCCTCCTGGACAGACCCTGGAACCCCCCCCCTCCCCCAAGAACCTGGACACCCACCCAGATCTTCCCACTCCCCTGGACAGAACCCCCCTCCCACCCTCCTGGACAGACCCTGGAACCCCCCCCCCCAGAACCTAGACACCCCCCAGACCTTGGATAGATCCCCATAGACACCCCCCAAAACCTGGACACCCCACCCCTTTCACCCCCTGCCAGTTACCCCCCTCCCCCCTGCCAGTACCCCCTACCAGTCCCCTCCCCCTGCTAGTTTCCCCCCTCCCCTACTAGCTCCCCCCTCCCCCTTACCAGTCCTTCCCCCCCAAACCTGGACACCCCCACCCCCAGACCCCTAGACAGATTCCCCCCATATAGACCTTGAATAGACCCCCCAGACCCTGGACACCCCCTAGATATACCCTAGACACCCCCCAGAACATGGATCCCCCCTGACCTTGGACAGATCCCCCTGGACACCCTCCCCCCCAGAACCTGGACACCCCACCCCTTGCACCCCCTACCAGTCCCCCTACCAGTCCCCTCCCTTCCTATCCCCTCCCTTCCTATCCCCTCCCCTTGCAAGTCCCCCTACTAGTTCCCCCCCCCCCTCCCCCTGCCAGCCCCCACTTGTACCCCCTGCCAGTTTCCCCCTGCCATTCCCGTCCAAATTAAATTATACACGAAAGATACTTACATAATAAGAATTAAACAAATCCAAATATAAAAAAAACACATAACTTCACTTACATAAGTCTCCCTATAAGACAAACTATCAAAGAATTCTGTAACTAGCTCAAAAGTACCTACAAAACAAGGTAGAACATAGTAGTGCTCATCCCCTATACCCACACTTCTCCCACCTCTCTTCCCCCTGCTAGACCCCCCTGAACAGCAGCCCCCCTGGACAGTAGCCCCCCCACCCCCTGCTGGACCCCCCTGGACAGCAGCCCCAGCTCCCATGGACAACAGCCCCCCCCCCCCCCCCTCGCTAGACCCCCTGGACAGAAGCCCCCTACTGGACCCCTAGACATCCCCCCTATACATCCCTTGCACATATCATAAGGGATCCTTAGTAAAGAATATTGACCAAGAAAGTGAGCTTCAAGATTTTCTTTTTGATGTACCTACCAAATCATAACCTGTAGAGGCTTCTTTACCTAGTGTTGAGAGAGTTGTTTCCCTAGTGCCTTCAGATTTTGTATCCATAGTATATTTATAATATTTCAGAGAAAGACTTCTTTTAGATTTCAGTGGAATTTTGAGTTATCAAGAACCTCCTATTGTTTCATCTACATCTAGTGCTCCACCTCCCTCAGCTTTAGTTGATGCTGATTCGATCTAGTCTATAGTAAAATAGTATCTCCATGTTGTTATAGGTGATGTGCATTCATCTCATTAGGATTAATTGAGGAAAATTCTGTA
This sequence comes from Viscum album, assembly GCA_963277665.1. Lineage (NCBI taxonomy): Eukaryota > Viridiplantae > Streptophyta > Magnoliopsida > Santalales > Viscaceae > Viscum > Viscum album. The sequence goes on from OY728147.1 coordinate 157,275,708, forward strand.
GAATGGGTTTTCAAGGAATAGGTTGACCAGTTGAAAGTGAGGACAACTCTACTCAAGCTATTCATTGAGGAGAATATTTCTTTAAAAGTATGGAGAGATGAGAAAATATTATTATAGACTTTTTCAATATTATGTAGCATTTCTTATATGTATCCAATACTCTAGTGTCTATCGGATGGAAGTCAAAAGTGCAACAGTAAAGTGGACTCCAAAGTCTGCAATGCTACAGTGGTAAAGTGGTGTTCTTACTTGAGATTCTTCTTCTCTCTCTTTCTGTATCTCTATTTTTATCTTTTTGGAAATATCAAGTGATCCACTAGTATTTTTTCAATAGTTGTATAACTTTTTCAACTACTATACCTACTGTTAGGTTTGTTACCTAACATTTGGAGACTCCACTATGGAAATCGCTTGAGGTTGAAAGAAGATCTAAGCTTACCATTTGGTGGAGAGACAGTACGCATTTGGGAAATGAAACACAGCTGGGGAAGATCAAAAAGGCATCTCACATTGAGGAACTGGTTTCTATTATTAGTTTTCATTTGGCGTGATCATGATCGGTAGGTAAGTGCAACTAATTTGTGGTGGTGCTATTGTTTGAAAAAGAAGAAGAAAGAAACGAAGTCCTTGTAGATTATTTCTCTCTCTACCACCTATTTTTCTATTGTACACAACTTCTGGGAAAATCACTGGTGATAACTCAATATTTGCTGGAGGAGTGAATGCTGGGAAGTTGAGACTACTGCTGAAGACACGTCAGAAAGTCTAGAGGAAATGCACGAGTTGTGTTATCTTGTGTACAGTTTAGGATGGAGTCATAATTTTCTACAATGGTACGATTTATGCAAGCTCAAAGTAAGGTCAGTGAGCTTTAGAAGGCTGTGCTTATGATTAAAGCTTCCAAAATTTTGTATGAAGAGAAAAATATTGATTCTCAGCCTGTTTTTTTGGTATAAGAGGAGATGTTTTAAGTTCTTATTCGGGGGAATGAATATCTATTATTTAAACTGGGATTTCCATGTTTTTGGTTTATTTGTTATGGGATACTAAAAATGGGCCAACAAAGTAAGTTCAGTGAGCTTCATAAGACTTATGCTCCAAGGAAAAGACTAGAAAAAGTTACATTAATGCTTAGGCTACCCCCAAAACCGCCTCTAGGGGTTTCTGTTACAGTGCTTGAGAATAGGTTGTCATTCCAGTACTTAAGAAGTCGAGAAAAGCTATTCGTAGTCCATCTAGAGGATAATCTGAGTTTTTAATGGGTATTAAATGTTAGTAATATGTGGGGGTTAGTTTGTTGTGGGGCTGGCTGGGGCGTGTATGGGAAGTAGTGAATAATTAGGGGCGATGTTGTCATTCTCGATACTTTTCTATTTTGGCCAGCTATAGGAGTTAGGTAGTTTTTGGATGGGTTGTTAGAATTTGTTTCAGATATTAAATAGGGGAGATAATAGTGGGAAGGGGGTACAAATTAATTGTCTTGGTTCAGCTAGTTTATGTTGAGAGGTAGGGGCCTTGGGAGGTGTTTAACTTATCTCTCAAAGAGTTGGTCTTCTTCCTTGAGATTCTTCTCCTCCCTCTTTATGTATCTCCATTTCTTCTCATCCTAGAAATCTCAAGTGAGCTATGTCTATTTGTTCAATGCTTTTATACCTATTTTCAACTGATCTCATTACTGTTTGGTTTGTTACCTAACTTTTGAATACTCCAATGGGGAAATCACTCAAGTAGGGAAGCTGATCCAAGATTTTCAATAGATATAGAGAGATTAAGGATTTGGGAAATGCAACACAGGTGGGGAAAATTAAAGATGCATCTCACACTGAGGAAATGGTTTATGTGACTAGTTTCTGTTAGGCATAATTGTGATCAGATGGTATGCGTGACTCTTTCATGGAGGCATTTTTCATTAAAAAAAAGATGAAATAAATGAATTACTTGTAGTTTATTTATCTATATAACATCTATTTTTATATTGGACACAACCTTTGGGAAAATTGCTGCTAAAAACTCGACTCTGATGGAGACACAAACATTGGGAAGTTGTGACCATTTCTGAAGACACGCTGTAGAAGCTGGAGGAAGTTCACGAGCTTTGTTAGCTTGATTTTTGTTTATGATGGAATTCAAATTTTCTGCAGAGGTGTGACTTATTCAAGCTCATATTATCATGATTCAATAACTAATAACAACTATAAAAAACAGCTTCAGTTCTTGCGAGCAGAACCATGAGAGCTGGAGATGCAAGAGTCTCGTTGCTTAGATTCTGGAAATTGAGGTGACAAAGATGCTGCATGTACATTTAGTAGACGCAATACCAAGGAGCAGTAGCTTGTAACCAAACTAGTATGTACTGAAGAGGTAATATCTTATTTTTATTTTTTCATGGAAGTGGATCAAATGGAATTGAATAGAGATGTAGAATACTTGTGAACTTTTTAGTCCAGACAGAAAGGGATAAACAATGAAGAGATTGAGGAGAAGTTTGAATCCAATCTCGAATGGCCTGACATGGTACATTATAATCTTATTTCTTCATAGTATAAGCATGAAAGGCATATTGAGGAGGGGAAACATGTTCATGTTCTAATGTAACCACTAACTAAGGGAAAAAAGTGTTTGAATGTTCTATCAGAACAAATCACGATGAAGTACAAATTAGCAACAATAAATGAGTATTTTGATTTTTTTGAAGTAGAACCCATAGAATGAGAAGTTATTGATTTTGGAACTTCCATGGAAAATGTAATAGAGGCTGGTAGAGTTTCTATGAGACAACAATTTATTGCCTCTGCAGATACTCGGATTGGCTGTGAGCATTGTTTTTCTGCCAGTGGTAGAAAGAGTCAAGATAGTCTAGTGACAACTACAAAAACCAATGTCGAGGATTCTTACACACTGGTTCAAAGATTTCTAAAGGAGAAAAAGGCCAAACAATAAATTTTTGGTCCTCTTCCTCAGTCTAAGAGGGTTCTGGATGGGAATTCATTAGTTGCTGCAAAGGATTCAGAAGGCTACTGTAAGGGATACTTTTCAGAAGGATTTTCAAAGTAGTATGGATTACCTATTTGATTATTTTTCAACATGAAAAACCACTGTAATAATTTTATAAACATGGAATAATATTCCCCAACATCTAATTCTTGGCCTAGGAGTTCATTGTTTTCCAGTAAGTTGCACACTTTATTTGTGATAGATCTATTTTATGTTGCTGATGTGGAAGGTCTTTTCCAGTGGTTTTTGAGTTTTTTCTTATTCCATGAGGATGAAGATCCTTGAATAATTGTTGGAAATGACTAGATACTTCACTTCGATTAAGTGTATGAATTTAAATAGATTATTATGTAGAAATCACAAGTCCAACGGGAATTTTCAGGGACGCTGAAGCAAAAATTGGCAAGGAAACAAACAGGCCAAATTATTGTTGTTCTTGAGGATGCCATTGAGAATTAAAGCTTTGTGAATTATAGAACTAGGACCCATGATTATTTATCTAGTTTTACACCTTAATTCATAGATTCTAATTTCATTGAAGCAGTTTTGTGCAAAAATTGTTAGAAAAAAAAGTCAAGTGTTGTGTTTTTATTTAGTTCTGGTAGGGAAAATGTTTGTTTTTTTAAGGGAACAATTTAGAGTTCATACACTTCTGGTAGATCCCAATAGGATGTTACTAATTTCATGTTATGCTTTGGATACATCAGAATTGAAACTCATATTTGGGAAGCCATCTTCTCCTACATGAAAAATTATGATCGTTATAAATGCATCAAAGGCTGGCATTACTATTAAATAAGATTGTTTTGTTGTTGATTTTGGAAAGGCAAGAGATATGACCAATGGATTTTTTTAATATTTCTCCTTATATGTTACCAACATGGGGTACATACTGGTTTTCTAAATCAACCAATAATGCTTCTCCAAATTTTATACCCACTATGGGAAACATTTTTTCTACTGAAAAAGAGATTGAGGTTGGTTTGATGAGTTACGAGACAAGGGGATCCTATATTGTTAGAGTACACACAATTAGTATGAGTGTTCATGTTGAAGAATTCTTGCAGGAGAAATTAGAAATTTTTTTTTACTCACTTGAAACTTTGATTTTTGGAATCCATGGGGGACAAAGGAAAGCTGGATGTATTCCGGTTTTTTCTTTTAGCATGGAAAGGAGTATCTCCACTGGATTCTTGGAGTACAAAAATTTTGAAGCCTACTAAAAGGGAGTCAGTCACTTACTTAGATTCGTCTTGGGAGAGTTGATAGTTTGGTCTACCTGTTGGAGGATTGATTCAGTTTACATCTTTATGGTTGATAATAATTCAGAAAGTTCTGCAAATGAAATCAGATTTTTCATGGTTGTTCCTGCTTCCAAAAAAGCATGACGAGACTCACTGGTGTCTATTTTTATGATTAAAGCTTCTATAATTTTGGTCTGAAGAGAAAAATATTGGTTCTCATCCTATGTTGATTTTATGAGAGGAGCTATTTTAAGTTATTATTGTTGCGGAATCACTGGGAGTCGCAATGATAGAAACGAGAAACAGAAGAAGAGTGCAGAAGAAATGAAAACAACAAGAACACAACGATTCATGTGGTTCGGGAAAAATCCCTACGTCCACGGAGAGGCAGAACTTCACTAATTTGGGAGCACAAAATTACAGAGTTTTTCAAGTGATAACCCTAGCCTGAAAATGGGCTATAAAATGAAGAAGACGATCACTGTTCCAAAAGTAATTCCCTATCACTATAGTGAAAGGCGGCCAACATTGTCAAAAGTGCTATAGTACAGTTGACCCCGAAGTCCGCACTGCTACAGTGCATGTCGGTGTCGGTCGGTCAACTATGCTACAGTGGTAAGAGATGCTACAGTGCCGAAAAAAATTGGTTCGGGCCCTTTTTCCCCCTAGACCCCTAAAGTAGGGTGCATTGCCCCATGAAATCCCCAACGAGCTCACCACAGAGCCTGACCCGTGACAGTTGTGGGCCACAAGCATTTGGTCCAACCGGATCGGGCTACACCAATCCAACAATCTTCCTTGTTGCATCGCTTGATTATAAGGAAGTTAAGAGTGCCATTTTTTCTCTAAATCTTGAGAGTGTGGCTGGTACTGATGGGTTCACAAATTAATTTTGTATGTTCTACTGGGACATAGTTCGTGATGAGATCCTTAATGCTATGAGGGAGTTCATTAACCATGACTCAATGCCCTATGGAATCAAATCAAATTTTATTACCCTGATCCCAAAGAAGGAAAATGATGTGGATGTAAAGGATTTCAGACCTATTGCTATTGGGAATACCTTTCCAAAAATCATTAGAAAAATTATTTCTATGAGGTTAGGTATCATTTCTCATGGGTTTATCTCTTCAAATCATCCCTCCATACATCCCTTGGACACCCCCCTGGACATCCCCCTCGACACCCCACCTGCACCCATCCCCCTTCCCTACAGACCCCCCCGAACCCCCCCCCCCCCGGACAGCCCTTGGACACCCCCCTGGACAACCCCTCCTAGACACCCCACTTGCACCCTACCCCCTGCCCTTCATACCCCCAGCACCCCCTGGATATCCCTTGAACACCCCACCTACACCATGCCCTGTAGACTCCCCCCCACCCCCGAACAGCCCTTAGACACCCCCTGGATGGCCCCTCTTAAACACCCCACCTACACCCCCCCTTCCCTGCAGACCCCCCCCCCCCCCCCGACACCCCCCCTGGATAGCCCTTAGACACCCCACTTGGATAGCCCCTCCTAGAAAATTCTATAGTCATCAGTACCTTTACTTAATTATGAAAGAATGCTAAATGAACAATTCCTTGAAACTTTTCCAAGAATAGTCTTTGTCTAGATTAGTTCGAATAATAGACTTACACCACTTATAACTCGGACCCTCTAGTAGGATGGTTACAAAAATAACCTTAAGAGACTCATAAATCTAAAGTTGGATAAAAATATCCTCAACCTTCAGTACTAAAACGAATTCATCCTAAGAATCTTATTACCCAGGAATTATTGTGGGGATACCATCTTAATTCTGGGGTTCCTAGGTGTGCCTTCAAGATCAATTTATTCAAGGCTTTTGTATAGGTCAGGTGGGACTTCTTATGGGATGCTTTGGATCTGCTCGGATTTTCGGATAGGTTCTCATCTTGGGTTAAAAGATCTGTCTCTACCCCAATGTTCTTGGTGAACATTAATGGCAGTTTACATAGCTAATTTTCAGGGAAAAGAGGGCTCAGGGAAGGGGATCCACTTTTTTACTTTCCTTTTTGTGATTTTCATGGAGTTTTTCTCACGCATCCTAGAATGCAGGAGGTTGGGGGCTGGTGAGGTGGCTGGTGCAGGCTGGAGTGGCTGGTGTGGGCGAGAAGGCAGGCGACAGGGGGATGACAGGGGGCTGGTGCAGGCTAGAATAGGTAGTAGGGGCTGTTGTGGTTTGGATTGCAGGTGGCTGGGGGTTGTTGGGCATGTAGCAGGGGCTGGTGTGGGATGGGATGTAGGAGGACGAGGGCTGGTGAGGGCTGGAACTGGTGGTTGGGGTTGTTTTGTAGGTGGAAGGGGGCTGGCATGAGTGTTTTGCAGGAGGTTGGGGGTGGTGGCTAGTGTGGTGGCTGGTGCGGGCTGGATTGCAGGTGGCTGGGGGCTAGTGAGGGCACTAATGCAGGTGGAGGGGGGTTGGAATTCTGGTGGATGGGGGCTGGTTGTAGGTGCTGGGGGGATGGTGCGGGCTGATTTGAAGGTGGCAGGGGGATATTGCGGGCTGGAATGCTGGTGACAGTGGGCTGAAATAAAGGTGGAAGGGGGATGGTGTGGGATGGATTTGGCTGGAGAAGGGGAAAATCACGACATTACCGTGGCGTGACCGCGGCATGACCGTGGCACGACCGCGGCGTGTTGGCCCAATCCAGCGACATCTGTAGGGCAGCATCTTCCGGCCAGGAGTGAAGGGAGTGGGAGGAGGTGGGGCAACATTCCAGCCATCATGCCGCCGGTGGAAATTTTGATTAGTCAGTCTCAACATTGATCACCAGACTCAATGAATACTATCACTACGAACCGCCGCAGGGTGTTGTTCTAGAGCAGGGCCAAATCACAGCATTACAGCGGCGTGACCGCAGCGTGACCGTGGCGTGACCACGACGTGACTGCAGCGTGACCGCGGTGTGACCACAACGTGTTGGCCTGGTCCAATGACATCTATGGGGAAACATCTTCTGGCCAGGAGCAAAGGGGGTGGGAGGAGGTGGGGCAACATTCTGACTGTCACCCCGCCAGAAAAAATTCTGATTAGTCAGTCTCAACATTGATCACAAGACTCATGGAATACTATCACTATGAACTACCATGGGGTGTCGTCCTAGAGGAGGGATAAATCACGACGTGAACGTTGTTTGATCGCGGCATGACCATGGTGTGACCGTGGCGTGTTGGCCCGGTCCAGCGACATCCGTGGGGAAGCATCTTCCGGCCAGGAGTGAAGGGAGCGGTAGGAGGCAGAGAAACATTCCTGTCATCGCTCCACCGACAGAAATTGTGATTAGTTAGTCTCAACATTGATCACAAGACTCATGTAATACTATCACTATGAATCGTCGCGGGGTGTCATCCTGGAGTAGGGCCAAATCACGGCGTGACGACAGCGTGGTCGAGGCGTAACTGTGGCGTGACCGTGGCGTGACCGCGGTGTGACCGCGGCGTGACCACGGCGTGTTGGCCCGGTCTAGAGACATCCACGGGGCAACATCTTCTAGCCAGGAGTGAAGGGAGCGGCCGGAGGCGGGGTAACATTATGACTGTCACCCAGCTGACAGATGATAGAACAAATCAACTATTTAATATTCTATAATAAGGGATCACTGGAGAAGTTTCTAGTGAGTGGCAGAATGACACAACGTCTAAAGGGAAACAGAACGATGGAAAAGAACCATACACCCTACACAAACCATTTACAAATTAATTCACTTTGCCTAAACATGGAAATTTTATTTATAATGTTCAAAGCGTGAAAAGGAAAGTGTCATGGTCAAGGCATATTCCTACTCGGGCAATGTCATTTGAGTTAAACAAGTATGATAAGCTAATTTATATTATTCAATTAAAACAAAAACTAACTAGCCAAAAAACAAACACCAACAAGAGGCATATGAAAAACTTAAACCAAATCTAAACATGATAGAGATAACTATCACTAATCTTTGGTTTTGAAGACAGAGCACCTCCATTGGAGGGGTTTTATTATAAAATCATGGCATTTCTTTATCACACAATTCATTTAATTATATTTAACATCTATTCTAAAACTCATTCAGCATAAATCAAATGCAATAATTTAAGAAACTAGATCAACATAACTATCACTATGAGTTTTTGAAGACAGCGCACCTCCATTGGAGGGGTTTTATTATAAAAACATGACTTTATTTATCAAATGAAACAATTATATTAAGCAACACTTATTCAAGATATGCAATTCAATATAATTAATCAGAATTAAGAAAGAAGCTAAATTCAATTTAAAGCATTCTTGAATTAAAGAGGATAGAAGAGGGATCCTACCTCACGGTGGAACCAAACCATGCACTTCAGCTCTTGGAGATTTCTAACTAAAAGTTGATTCTCCCCCACTGGGTATACGCACCTTCACACACATGCAAGGACACCTAGCCCCTATGTACACACCTGCATGGCCATGAGCATGTGAAAGGGGATCCTTGCACATATTCTTATATGCATATACCAGTCTCCACTCACCTGTGTATGCTTTTATATATATATACATGGGCACACATAGACCCATAGGTGCATAATCACTACCATGGTTGACTATACATGTAACGGGGTACCCACATACATATACTTTCTTACCTATGCACATGCAGGCGAGTCGCCCTTAACTTGGCTACTCGAAACCAACGAGCATGGATCAATGCACTACACAAAGGATATTAGGAACATTAAAACACATAAAGGATGCTACATAACCAGTGAGAAACCAACCAACGGCATTAAAGCCTTACCTCGATTGGGAGAACCAAATCCACCCAAACCAACATGAAATGATCCAATGCCCTACTGAAAACATAATATGGAGTCAAAAACACTGAAATCCACAAATACATTAGGTGTGAGACAAGTAGTAACCATATAATCTTACCTCAAATCAAAGCTGGTGGACTGAATCAATCTGAACCCCATTTTCCCCCCTTCATAGAATATAATTTCCCTTTCTCCACAGAAAGAAGTAAAAGACCTAAGTGGCCAATGCAATAAATAAAATAAAATAAAAACTAAACTAAAACATACCTTTCTCCAATGACTATACACATCACCGCCCAATATATAAGAACCACAATGCCCCATGGGTCAAATCATGTTCCTGCATAAAAGGTAAAAATAGATCCATGTTTCAAAATGATACTATCAAATAGTATATTCCTATTAATTAACAATTATTCTTCCTGTTAATGGTATATAATTAGTTTGGCTCAAGTTTTATCTTAATTTGGTTTTGTTCGATACAAGTTTTTATCCCATCCGATAATAAAAGTTTGCTAGAGGACACAATTTCTAATCAAATATAATATATCATAACAGAAAATGGATCCACACATATGAAGAAGGTTGAACATGATAAGAAAGAATGTTTGATCATATAGTCTGATGAGTTAAGAAAGGATAAACCAAAAAAACGAAAAAAATTGAGAGTTCTCTAATTGCTCAAGTGAATATGCAATTTTCAAACAATAATAAACATGTGAAAGAAGAGAAAACCATGTTTCCTCAACATAAATGTTTAGAATGTGAGAAATAAGAAAGCGCAAATAAAATCAAACACTTTTGAGCTATAAATAAAAGAGCTCCAGTGTTGAGAAAAAATCTTAATAACTTAGAAGTTGACAAACCCACCTTATTACCATACTTGTCGATATAAAACAACACTCAAATGGAAATGTCACATAACACGCACTTCATGTATATATATTTTTTAAAGGAAAATAATTTTTCAAAATGAATCCTTCATATAGTGTTGTTATTTCATTGAAAAAATCAACATGGAGAAAATACGAAAATACATTCTTGTTAATCACATCTCTAAAAAAGTTTCAAAACCTTTCTCATTATTTAATGCCATATTTATAGGGAAATTTTAATCTAGATAACACTTTATAATTTAATAAAATATGGTTACCCATTCAACTATATGTGAATAAAAAAAGAACAACACATTTATCCATAAACCAATTTCCCTTCACATGCATCATGAACATATTAAAATAGTATGCATTAGATAACATTTTCATTTGAAAATTATAACACTCTATTCACATGAAAACTACATCCAAAAAGCGTCAATGGTATGAATAATTATACACATAAAATATTCTTAACATTTTTATGAGCTCCAAATGATTTCACATAAAATATGATATTCTTTATAAAAACAGAAACACATCATATATTGTTCACCTAAATCACAAAGAAATAATGTTATCATGGTATCTTCTACGTGAACTTACAGTGATTTATATCTACAAACACTACAATGATAACTATTTTTATGTTTTGAGAAAACCAAAATCAATCATATATCATAGTATGATATTGATTTTCATGAATTCATTAATTTAATGTTGAACATCAAATTATCCTGCTAACACTTGAGCTCTAGGTTGACACCCGGGGTATGCCAAACTTGATTCAATAGAGTTACATATATTTCTGTCCATGCCTACCATTATCTAGGATGATTTCCTTGACAAGTAACAATGACAAGATACATTACCCATTCCATGGACCACTGACCTAACACACATTACCATTTCCAGGGATATCTCTCATCTTCCATGGGTGAATGGACTTTCTGTGAATTCTCATTATAGAAAATATTAAATTTCCAAGGAGAATAAATAATGCTAAGTGTGGAGTAACAATTCTAGGTATTATATAACCATGCATCAAGAACAAAAAAGAGAAAAACCCCTAAAAACACCAAAACATGACAAATATTTTGACATATGACACATTTTTTTATTCATTAAAATTACCAATTCTCATTCCACATATTCTATTATGTTAAATATCAGTTCTTTTCAATATAACATTGTGTCTTTTCCAATTTCATACCAATTATACAGTTACATGCTACATTATCAATTCACATTTCAATTGTGTCAATTCCAATTCACATACTGATAATTACAAATTCTAATTCACATGTCATAAGAAGAACAAATTTAATTCACAATTCTATTCAATCCTTAATCAATTTCTCATTCTAGGTATAAGGAACTAGACACATACCATCCATGATCTAACCCAAGGTTATAGATAAGAACACCTCTTTGGTGGCCAAAGGATCATGGTATTCATCACCAATAGACCCAACAGGGTATGTGTAAGTTCTAACAGTGAGGATTTGAGAAATTTCCATGGATTCTAAATAGAAGAGGTCACACACACGACCTGATGACACTATCATACATGATGTAGATACTATAAAACCAATGAAGACATTAGGGATATTTTTCAAATCACCCACCTCAATAAAAATAATATTAATCTGAAAAAATAAAATTTTGATGAATGTAATCCACCATAATCCCATATGGAAACTGATAAATACACCACATCAAGTCCATTAGAAGAATATCAAAGTTGAAAATAAAAGGAATTCACCAATTTCGAGTAGAACGCAATGAATCTAGATATTTGAATCAAAGAATGGATTGAGAGATCTATGATTAAAGGTATCTTACAAATGAGGTAGACATGAATTGGGGTTGAAAGCTTAGAAGGATCTGTTCCAAAGAAAGTGAGATCGCGACAGAGGAAGTGAGATCGCCAAGTAGGGTTCATGCTTGGGTGGTAGGGTTGGAGGAGAGATATCATTGGAGGAGGAGATCTCATTTAGTTGAGAGATCTGTTCGAGGAGAGATTATTTTCGATGGAGGAAGTGGGCTCGCAGGTTCATGCTTAGGAAGTAGGGTTCGATAGAGGAGAGATCTGTTCGCGGGTTAGCTATGATTATTTGGGGGGGTTTTCCCAACAGTTTCTAAAACCATAGTGAAATATTATTTGGGGGGTGGTGGGTCCCTAATGTTTCTAAAAACCGTAGGAAAATATTTTCTATTATAATCTATTCCCAACGGTTTAATGAAACCGTTGGGAAAACACATCAAATTATTACTTAAACCAATGGGTTTTTCAAACCGTTGGTATGCTGGTGTTGGTATAAGTTGGATTTCCACCAGTGAATGTAATATAAAATATCATATTGAATCTTTCTATGTACAGGTAAATTCATGCAATGTGGTAGTGGAATCAACCCACAAAAAAGGACAGATTGCAGGATCCAAATCTATATCTATAAGCAATAAATAAAAAAAGTGGACATAATGGCCTGGTTTTTTAAAAGAAAAGGTTTTAATGCCATACCAATAACAACTAATGGTATCATACAAAATATGATTTGTTGCAAATAATATCAAGCCATGATTTAGTGAAAGCAATCTGTTATAAATAGGAGGTTATATTTGGAGAAACCTATTCATGAAGAAATGGGTGAGTGAGAGATGGATTGTAATGGTTATTCAACCTTATCTAAGATTAAAGAAACCTATAGAGGATACCTACACCTCTTTGCCCCACCCCCCTTGCCCCACTACCCCATCCCCCACCCCCTGCCCTGCAGACCCACTGCAGATCACCCCTGCCCTGAAGACCCCCCACTCCACCCAGCCCTCTTCACCCACCCCATCCCCCCTCCCCCTACCCTGAAGACCTCCCCCTACCCTACAGACCTCCCCCATACCCCCCTGCCCCCCTCCACCCTGCCCCCTACCCCCTGACCCCCTCCATTTTTTCCCATGCCCCCCTCCACCCACCCCCTGCCCCTGCCCTGTAGACCTCCCCCTGCCCCCTCCACCCTCCCCCTGCCCCTGCCCCATGCCCCATTCCCCCTACCCCCTACCCCGCTCCACCCTACCCCCTGCCCCCTGCCCCCTCCACCCTCCCCCTGCCCCTGCCCCATGCCCCATTCCCCCTACCCCCTGCCCCGCTCCACCCTACCCCCTGCCCCCTGCCCCCCTCCACCCATCCCCCTAGCCTACACAGCCCCCCCTACACCCCCCATCCCCTAGCCTTCACCACCCCTAGCCTGCACCACCCCCTAGCCTGCACACCCCCCTTGTGAGTCAAAAAAATATTTGGAGATTCCAGTGGTGTCTTAAATGAGAGGAGTGAGGATTAAAATGGAAAACATAAATGCAATAATGTCAAACAATCTATATAAGCATAAAATACCAAAATAGGATCCTTATATATATGCTCACATGCATAAGCATGGGCTATGATTCCTCAAGCAATATTTAGTTAAATGTTCCCATTCCTACCTTTGTTCTTCATAATGTCAATACATTTTATGGAAGTGAATAGGTAATTTTAGATTCTTCTTCTAGTTATAAATTCAAATTGATTTCATTATATGATGCCTCAAGAAATAGATCATAGACTCAAAGAAATTACTTTGCTAATAATTTTTTGAATTGCGCTCCCAATGGAAATAGGATTGAAGTCTTTAATATCCACTACATTATCCTTTTTTTTAAATCAATGTAATAAAATTGGAATTGATTTCATAAGGTATATAAGAATGATTAAAAAATTATCTCATAGAATTATGTAAATAAACATGCACAATAATCAAGTAAACCATAAATAATTTGTTTGTGAACCCATCAGGCCCAACCACACTCTCAAATAATGAGAAGAGTGAATTATCTACCTCCTTATCATCACAAGATTTAGTTAAAGACTTGTTTTGATTATTATCAACAACACAAGTAATTGTATCCATCATCTGGAAGGTAAAATCTTCTCCTTTCTTTGAGAACAGTCTTTCAAAATAGTCAACCATAACATTAGAAAATTGATTTTATGAGTTCTATAAAGACCCATCGATTATATGGGTAGCGACTTCTATTCCAATTCACTTTTCCTTATGTAGATAATGAAAAAATATAATTTTTCTATCTCCCTCCTACATCCATATTATATTATACTAGTTTTAGACAAGACTTTCTTTCAGAAATGGGTTTTCATAAAGCTGAGACAGGATTTTAATCTCATCATTTGAAGGGTCATTCTAATTCTGATTAATATTATGAAATTGTAGTAAGGATTTATCAGGCTCTTTCATATCATTACCCATATTATAGAAATATACCTTGTTCCTGAAAAGAATCATCCTTTTAACATTCTTCAACATTTTTCCATTATTTGAAGAGGGATTCCATAAATTTCTATATTCTATGTAATGATGATAATCTCCCTACAACCAGGAAAAAAAATTCAAGCATTGTTGAATTCAAATGGAAGGGGAGATGATGTCAATTTATTTGTGAAAATATCCACCATTAAAGGATTATGGTCATAGTGAAATTTTTGGGAGATCCAGAACCGATAAATCAATAACATAATTATTGTCATCAATATGAACAAAAAATCTATCCAATTTACTAGCTTGTAATACATTGATGGTGTATCTACACCAGGTTTAGTAACCACCCACAATTGTAACTTCAATCATGTTATATTTATCAAAATAGGATGAAAACTCAAAATCTTCCATCATATTGATGTGTGGAATAGTTTTTTCCTCATGCCTTAGAATAGTGTTAAAACCCATCAGAATCACCCAACTATATGAACACTAATAAATTACCCCTTCAAGATTATCTAAAATATCTATTGTTTTCGTGTAAGAGTTAAGAGTAATAAACAAAATACAGGGAGATTACAATCCCTTGGATACCAATATCAACTAAAAAGTCTTGTTGATTTTCTGTACATGAATGCAGGTTGATACTATCATACTTTAAAATACAGAGATTCTAAGAGTCATTATCACTTTCTTTTTGTGATATATAGGAATATCCAAGGGATGGCCATTTAAATTCACTCCATTTGTCAAAATCCATATTAGGTTTAGCTAAACTAATCGTCATGGGTTTTTTAGCCGTAATAAAGTATATCTAGGATGTGATTGTGGGAGAGTTTTCAAGACCTTGAAAATTATAAATGAGAATATTCATTTATGAAGGGATGTCATAGCTGTTGTTTTGAAAAACTCAAGGAAACAAGAGAAATAAAATAAATTTAAAAACTTGTTATCAATGCCTAGAACCAATTGAGCAAGATGAGTCGGCTCAGCCTGGGCACTCCTGTTCAAAATTTCCCCTAAACTCTGATGCTCAGAATTGAAATACCTTTCAAATTTCCTAAAAATTTCACATATTCATGAGAAATCAAGCGTGCGGGTAAGGAAAAAAAATAAAAGTCCAAACAACTTACAGGATATAATCCATGACCATTCGGTCTCTGGAGGAATGGCGAGGGAGGAAGAATGGCGAGGGAGAAGGAGTATCCGCTGGGAGAGAGGGTCTAGGGTATGAGGAGAAAGTTGAGTGCAAAGGTAGGGAGGCCGCTGTGAAACAACGATGGCCGGGAAGTGTAGCAGCGACATCGGGGAGGAGTGCGCGGAGAGCAGGTCCAGGTCAAGGGTTCAAGGAGTCATAGAAAGTGGGGAGGAGGAGCTCACAGATCGGGGGAGTAGAGGATGAGAGAACCACGGAGAGCGTCGCGGTGAGCGTCACAGACTAGGGAGGAGGAGCTCACAGATCGGGGGAGGAGATGAGTCGTGGACTGGGGAGAAGAATCCCAATAGATAGTCAAAAAAAACATTGATATAGATTTTTTTTAATTTTTGGCTACAAATTGTGATATAGACACAGTTTTAATAGAAATGTGAGTATAAACTAAGCTATAGCCACAGACTTATAAAATCGTGGCTATAGGTCCATGGCTATAGCCATGTTTTTGAGTAGTGGTATGATACAACCTTTTAGGTTAAAACATTTTTTAATTTTTATATTATTAGTGTTATATATGGGTATTTATTTAAGTAATGATCTATGTTAAACAATTGGGATTATTTTTGGAATTTTGGAAATCAATGTATTAAGTTTTATTCATTTTCAATATTATATTACTTTATGATGTATTTAGTAAATATAGGAGGAATTTATTGTTATTATTTGGTGTATTATGTGATCCATTAGAAGTGTATTCTAGTGCTTAGGATATGAAAAAAATCATCTTGAGTTCTCATCATTTGGATAAAAGAGGAGATTATCAATGAGACTGATTAAAGGAATAAATTACAATTTTCATGAAAGTATATTTCCTTATGTTTCTAGTATATATGAGAAAGGAATTCCTTAACTCTAATAAAAAATCTTGAATAAAAAAATCATATAATGGTCATTTTTTATGAATTGATGGTTTTTTTACCCATCGCATATTTATGGTTTTGTGGTCATTGGATTTCTACTAGTCATGTTATTTATCAAAATCGACTAGTTCTGTAGTGTTAGTTTTATCTTTAAGGTCTATGTTTTCACTTACCAATAATTTTCTCCTACTTGGAAACATGGTTATGTGATGAACTTTGTACTTCCCTTTCTCTCTTTTCAAATGGATGTTTTATTAACCCTTTTTTATGATGTGGGTTTTCAATAAATATATTTTCATGTTTAAAAACAATTATTACCAAGTAAAATTTTAAATTACAAGGTTGAAATTTATTAAATGTGGTAATAATTTAAGGCCCCATTTTTTTAAAAATAGAAAACTTTGTTCGATATCATATGTGATACGCAACACTGAACCCAAAAATGGTTATTTAAATATGATCACTTTAACATTTCCATTAAATTTGAACATATGGTTAGGATTTATTAATTTTTGAAATAAATATATATCATAAATATATTGATAAATTCTTAGTAAATAACTAATCAAATTTTTGTAATGTCTTTTTGTTCTTGAAAATATATTTTCTTCAAAAATGTTTTTTATTTATTTTTATGAAAAAATATTATAATTATTTTCTAGAACATTTAGAAAATTTATTTGATAAAATTAACTCCATTTTTTATATCATAATATTAAAAATTAACATAGGGTAAAAATTTGGAATTTTTCAGAAAATATTGATTTTCATTGAATAGAGATAAATATCGTTTTATGTAAAAATTTCATTTCTTTTGATAAATAAATTAAATAAAAAGTAGGATTATTATTTTAATTTTATTTCAAGGTAAAATAAGTATTATTTAGATATATTTAACTCAATTAATTACAAATTAATCATGTTTATACTGTATTTTAGTATAAGTTTATTTTTTGGGCTTAAAACACATTTTTCTAAAAACTATTTTAAAATGCATAATATTTCTGAATTTAAATTATTAAAAAAACACAAATGGGGAATAATTAAAATTAAATATATAGATTATATATCTATAATTATTAATTCAAATTAATATAATGAGTATTACTAGTTATAGAGTTAATGTAAAATCATCTTTTCCTTAAAAAATACATTTTTTAGAAAAACAACTTTCCATCACACATGCATGTTTTATTTTAAATTTAATTATTCCACCTCTATGAATTGATTTTTGTAGAATGAATTAAATATTTTGAATAATATTAATTAATATTAGTTAATAATTTTAACTATGTTTTTTGAAAATATGAATAATAATTATAGTAAATATTATTACCACGGTAAAAGGAAAATAGGTTAATTAAGGATAAAAATATTTTAACAAAGACCAGATAAAAAGTAACCCTAATAGTATTAATATTTATATTTATATTTCATTTAAATAATTATTATATTTATTAATTATATTTTTAATTTATAAATGATTAAGTAAACAGTTTGATAAAAATTATATTTCGATACGATAAAACGCAAATTATATTTTTGAGTAATATGAAATTTCAATTAAAAAATTAATTTGGATTAATTAATTTAATTTTAAAATAAATTATATTTTAATAAAATATTATTATTAAATCATTATTTTTAAATTTAAATGCTAATATAATTTTTATGATGTCAAATTCAATTTCTATAATGGTTCAAAAACTGTTTTTGTCAAAAAAACCCAACATTTCTCAATAAATGTCAATTTTATTTTAAAGTTAAAAATTCATATATTTATAAAATAAATATTATTTTTTGAATCATAACATGAAAATTATTCAATTTTTATTTTTTTATAATTTTCCGAGATAGTCGAATATTCGAGTAAAAAATTAAATATGGTATAAATACAGAGTGTGTATTGTGATATCATAATGACCCAAAAGTGATGTAATAAATGTTATAAAAGGTATAAAAGACCAAATATATGTTTAAACTTTAAAATAATGTTATTTTATGTTTATTTGATTAATTTTATAAATCCTTTATGAATCCTCCAAAACCAAAATTATATTTTAAGGTTTCAAAATCATTTTTTTAAGGACATGACTCACTTCTACATCACCAAGGGTAATATTTTGATGATTTTCATTATAAAATAATTAAAACTAACCCCTTTGAAAAAAACATGGGTAAAAACCATGGGATGGGTTGTGGTTTTGGTTATTTTATTATATAGAGTCCAAAACCTAGGTTTGGGAAATACTAAAGAACTCCTATCTCTTCTCCTATGTAAACCCACCCAAAACCCCATTAATATTCTCTCAAAAAACATATATCACACAATTAATATACCATAATATCTCTAAATTCTTTCTATAGTTTATCAAATATCTCTATAATCTCCTCCTAATATTTTGGAATCAACCTCTCAAGTTAAGGGATCTCTTACTCTTCTTTTTATTGAAGCACTACTTTTTTGTTATGCCTCTTAATTTCCATTTTTTCTAGTTTAGGTATGTTTTTATAAATATCAATTACATAACTTTTAATTTCTGTATAATTATAGTCCCATTTATCTTTCATTAATCCCTCCTATTAACCTTTATGGACACCTGCTTCTGTGTTGAAATTTAGTAAGGAATCTCAAACTCTTGTTTTTTTATTCAAGTACCTATTTTTTGTTATGCATCTTAATTTTCATTTTTTCTTATTTTGGTATATTTTTATACATCACTATTTCTTAAATTTTTATTTATATGTGATTACAGACCCATTTAAATCTCATTAATTCCTCCCAGGAACCTTTATGTACTCCCTCTACTATGCTGAAATTTCATAAGGGATCTCCCACTCTTATTTTTATTCAAGAACCTCTTTTATGTTATGCCTATTAATTTCCATTTTTTCTTATTTTGTTATGTTTTTTATATATACCTATTACTTCCCTTTTTATTTCCATGTGTTTAGAGACCCATTTCACTCTCATTAAACCCTCCCATGAACCTTTATGTGCCCCCACTACCATGCTGAAATTTTGTAAGGGATCTCCCACTCTACTTTTTATCAAAGAAACTTTTTTATTTTATGCCTATTAATTTCCATTTTTTCTTATTTGGGTATGTTTATTTCCATCCCCTAAACTTCCATTATGATTTCTAAATGATTATATACCCATTACACTCACATTAATCCCTCCTATGAACCTTTATGTACACCTGTTACCATGCCAAAATTTAGTAAAGGGCATCTCTCTCTTATTTTCAATTAAAACACCTTATTTGTATTTATCCTTTTGAATATCAATTGGTTATTTTTTAATTATTTTTTAAAGATGAGTCTATTTTAAAATTTATTTCATAATAATTATATATCATTTATCCCCTCTTATTATTATAATTACCAAATTTGTTACTATGTCGAAATTTAGTAAGAGATCCTCTCCTTATTCTATTCATTCAAGAAACTTTATTATATTTTTACTTTTTTCTACAATTCCTAATGTTAGTATATGTTCTTACATATCCCCATTAATACCCTTAGGATTTATAAATTATGAGATACCCTATTCAACTCTCATTAATCCCTCCCATAACATTTATTTTCCCCCATTATGTTTCAGAAATTTCCCTGTGATTTTCCATGTTGAAAAATTATGTAGTGCATACCTATACCCATTTCCTATAAAATAGTGTTAAACTTTATGTACTTATACTTATTTGATTGGGTACTTCCATGTATGTGATCATCACTCCTTTATTGTGTAATATAATGTGATGAAAAATGATTCCATGTTGTATGATCTCTATGGCACACTTATGCATGTGAATGATATGAAAGTGATGGGTATTCCCAAAATTATATAGTGCTCCATTGCATTGGGTAATGTTTTAGTCTCATAAGAAGTCATGAAAGGAATTAGGAAGTGAACCAAATATATTACAGGAATTTTTCTACCATAATGTATTAGCTGTTAGCCTTGGCCTATGTTTATGATTTCATGTTTAAAGTTGTACCCACATTTCCCATTCTAACTTTATATTACTATGTTATATCATGCCTCATTATTCATGTAACCACCCAAATTGTTATAAATAAAATTCCACTTGTAATTTAATTAAATTTCTTATTATGTAATATGGTTAGAGAAAACACATGCACTTATTTGGGTTTATTATATCCTATAATATTTAAATGACCATTAAGCATCAATTAACTTTGATAATATAGTGATTTAACAGTGATCAAATGATTAGTATAAATATAGGATTTTAACAAATCCAATTGACATAGAAAAATGAAGTGATGGTCTCAACCAATTGGATCTTACCATATGAATCCCATTTATTAGAGATTCTAAGGGAGATAGAATCACTAGTATTTTACCTTGACCAAGACCAAAATTATATTAATCAACTTAATCATTAGAGAAACTTTTTAAAAGAGAATTTCAAACTCATCGAGATCACATCCCAAACCATGTATATTGAACAACCCCATGAAAGTCTCACTGTTATGCACCTTAATCTTAGGGTGTTTACTGGTGTATTAATGGGATATATATCAAGAACCTATAAATATGATTATGTACATCATTTTGTATAAAATAATAAATATATATTCATCCGATTATTATTAATTTATAAATGATTGTTATTTTGATGCAATAAAACAAAAATAGTATTTTTGGGTAATATTCAAATTCAATTATTCGATTTATTTTGATGAATTAATGAATTTTTGAAATTAATAATATATTTAGTAAAATATTATTATTAAATATTTTTTATCAAATATAAATTATCATATAATTTTTATGAAGTAAAATGTAATTTTTATAAGGGTTCAAAAACTGTTATTGTCAAAAAAACACAACATTTCTCAATAAATGTAAATAATTATTTTAAAAGTAAAAATACACATATTTATAAAATTATTTAGATAAAATTAAAATTATTTTTGGAACCATAATTTCAAAATTATCCAATGGTGAATTTTTTATAATTTTTTGAGACAGTCGAATTTTCAGATAAAAATTAAATACCGTATAAATATACTTTGTGTATTATGGCATCATAATGACCCAAAAGTGATTTAATAAATACTATAAATGTTATACAAGAAAAAATATATGTTTTACAATTAAAATAATGTTATTTTATGTTTATTTTATTAATTTTATAAATCCTTTGTGAATCCTCCAAAACCATTAATATATTTTAAGGTTTTAAAATCATTTATTTAATAATATGACTAACTTCCACATAAAAAGGTTATTATATTATTATGTTTGTACCTTGGAATTATAAAATAACAAAAACTACTCATATTTTTAAGAAAACAAGGGAAAAACATGGGAAGTTTTTTGGTTTTAGTTATTTTGGTATATAGAGTCCAAAACCTAAGTTTGAGAAAAAAAATAAATCCTCAATTATTTCCTATATAAACCCACAAAACTCCCATTTATATTCACTAAAAATCCTTGTATCATGTCCTTACTCTTCCATCCACTCTATAGAGTCCTTCCAAGTCACCCCCAAGCTCTCAAGAAGCTTCTTCCAAGCATTTGGCATCACACAATCAAGTAAGAGATCCTCACATTATCTTATTTATTCAAGTTTCTTTATTATATTATGCCTTATATTTCCAAGTATTATTGTTGGGATATGTATTTACATGTACCAATCACTTCCCATTTTATATAAAAATTATTAGATACCCCTTTATCTCTCAGCAACCCATTTATGAATTTTTAAGTGATGCTGATATTCTGCAGAAATTTCACCATGATTTTCAATACCAAAATAGTTGTGTAGTGAATACCATACCAATTTACTATCATGGGTGTTCACCTTTTTACAATTATAATTCATTGACTTGGAAATTACATGTTTTTATTACACACCCATTTATTTTATAATAAAATATTATGATGAATGAATCCATGTTTTATGATCTATGTGGCACACTTAGGAATGAAAATGAAATGAAAGTGATGGGTGTGCCCGAAATTATATAGAGCTCCAATGTATTGGGTAATGTTTAGTCTCATGAGATATCATGTTGGGAAATAGAGTGAACCTAGTTCTTTTATGTTCATTTTTCTATCATGATGTCTTATTATTTATCCTTGACCTATGTTTATGATACTATGTTTTTAGTTGTTTCCAAATTTCCCATGTTATGATTATCATACTATATCATGCCTCATTATTCATGTTTATAATTCTCACACAATTTATTCCCCATTAATATGACTATTTTATAACATGTGTCATCTTATTCCATATTTATTACCTTACTGGTATTTATAACCCTCCCTATTATGTATGTCCCCAGGTTATCCCGTGAAATTTTAGAAGCCATGGAATTTTAGAAGCATGTTAAGGAAGTTTTCAATAATTTTATTGTATCCCATGTTCAAGATGTTATGTTATTCACCTAATTCCAAAATAAACTATACTTATAGGTCTTCCAAGTTGTATTATGTATAATTTATTTAATAAATCATGAATTAATGTGAAATAAGGAGATGGTTTTCATAGTTTGTATCAAAGTAAAAGTTTAGTTATTTTGGAGATTAGGATTAGAAAAATCTAGTGAAATACTTAAGGATAAGACTAATTATAAGAAAAAATCTCAAAATTTTGGTAAGTATAAAGTAATTGGTTTATCAAGAAAATATATCCCTGTATGGATACTATAAGTGGACATCATTCTGACACAGATGTACCTAAGGGTAACAACTCTGACAAGGTGTGTCGAGACTGACTCAGTGCAACCTGGTACATGACAATAGGTATTACTATGCACCTAGTTTGACACTCCTGGTGTATATGATTTGGTAAATTCATAATCTGATTACAAACCATTATTAAGGGAATAAAAAATTCCCATAAGAATATATTTTAGTAAATAGATCATGGATAACATAGATTGAAGCCTATAAATTCATAAGATAAGGAAATAAATGAAAGTTATAAGTTATCCCTTTAATGTCATTAAATTCCCTTTTATGTGTTTAATAGTTTAAAAATATTCATCCCTAATTTTTTCATTATTCTATCCTATGGCTAGAAATAGTAGGAATTGGGTAAAAAATAAATGTGGTGGGAAATGTGATGACTACCCAAACGAGATTCCCAACCCGATAGGAGCGTGAATCACAAACTTGGTGATGATACTCTCTCTACTTACTCAGTTTTTGAATAGAAACCTAGATCAGGAGGATCACCTAAATCCCCATAAGAAAAACAAGATTTAATTGAGTCCTTTATGCGAAAAAGGCCTTCAAATTTAAATGGATCATATGATTCCTTAATCATATAACAATGGATAAACTCTATTAAAAAGATCTTATCCACCATTAAATGTTTTGAATAATATAATTTCCTACTAGATATTTATCATATGGAGGGATAATTTGATCAGTGGTGTACATTGATCAAGAATACAAATCTTGAAGATGAGATCAAAGTTATGGGGTGGAAGGAATTATGGAAAATGTTGTTCGATAAATATTTTTCTCACACTCACTATCCTAAAATGGAAAGGTATTTCTTTTCCCTTAAGAAAAAATACAAAAAATTTATTAGATCATACAAGGAAAACTTCACAATACATTAAATATATGCCTCTAACTTTGTCTTTTCCCCCTAATGAAAGGTTGGCCACTTATTTGGTGGGATAAAACCTAATCTACAAAAATCCCTAGAGATCTGTGACTTTGATAGCTATGAAAAAATTGTGTAATGTTACCTCAAATTAAAAATGGAGATAAAAAAATATCAAGGGTATCACAAGAATAATAAGAGTACAGTGGAGTTTAACTCTGGTGTTTTTATGTTTAAATCTAATTGTGCTAAGAAATTTCAACATCCCACTTGTCAAAGGTGTATAAAGAAGCACCCTGGAAATTGAAAAAGGAGGATGAGGAAAGTATTTAGGTGAATGTATGAAGAACACTTAGATAACGATTGTTGATAGGAGAGACCCACTAATGTGAAGGAGGAAAGGAATAATCTAATCAAACTTTAGTGCATTGTTCATTTCTTCAACTGTAAGTAACTAGATCACTTTTAAAACTAGTGAACTAAGCTAAGGGTTTTTGGAGATAACCAACAACCTCCAAGGAATTAAAGGGAAATAATTATCCATCAAAAAAATTTAGGTGGATCTCGACAATGAATTGGTGACAGGTACGATAATTATTCATTCAAGAATAGAGAACCTACTTTTTGATTTTAGATCTATGCATTCCTTCATATCATGAAAGTTTAGTAGAACTACTCAAACACCACCACAAAGCATGGAAGGGGAGTTATCGGTGAAAATAGAAAATGGTTAAATTATTTCATCCCTAATATATAACTTATCCCCTATCAAAATTTATGGGATAAACTTCCCAACAAACCTTATCATGATACCTTGTGTGGAATTTTATGTAATTGTGGGTATTTATTAGATTTCCCTATATAGAGCCAACATAAATTGTTGTGAGAAGGAAATCACTCTCCATATTATGAATCGTCCCCCAATTATGTATAAGTGAAAGGAGTAGGATTAATCTTCTTTAGCACCAACAACTCAAGCATGGATATTATTTTCCTATGATAAATAATATCCATCTAAAATTATTGATTATAAGGAAAGAAACACCCTTAAATACATGACCATTATGAGGAAATACAATGATGTGTTTCCCAAGGAATTGTTTGGTCTTCCTCCTAGCCAAGAGGTTGAATTTTCAATCAAGATTATACATGAGGCATTACCATTATCCAAGAATCCATATAGAATGGTTTTTTTGTAATTTTAGGAGGTGAAAAAACAACTATATGAGAATCTAGATAAATGGTTCATACACCTAAGTGCTTCACCATGGGGTGCACCAGTCATCTTTATCAAGAAAAATAATGGGTCAATGCACCTCTGAATTGATTATCATGAGCTCAAAAATATCATGATAAAGAAAAAGTATCCTCTACCTCATATTGATGACTTTTTAGATCAGATATGTGAAGTAAAATACTTCTCCAAGTGGATCTTTAGTCGAGATATTACCAAGTTAGGGTGAAAAAGGAGGATATTCCCAAGTCTTCTTTTTTATGTTAGGTACAGTAAATATGAGTTCATAGTGATTCATTTTGGGCTAACTAATGATCCAACAATATTCATGGACTTGATTAATAGATTCTTTAGATATTACATTGACAAATTTGTGGTAGCCTTTATAGATGATATTCTGGTATACTCTAAAACCAAGGAGAAGCATGTGGATCATCTGATCACTGTGCTAAATACCTTACAAAAGGATAAGATTTATGAAAAGTATAGAAAATGTGAATTTTAGTTAAGGGAAGTCTCATTATTAGGACATGTCATCATAAGCAATGGGATATCTATTGACTCTTCAAAGATATAAGAAATTAAAGGATGGTCGAGGACAAAATCTGTGATAGATATCCATATTTTCTTTGGATTATCTAGGTACTATTGTTGAATTGTGGGAAATTTATCATAATTTTCAAAACCTCTAACTAAGATAACTCATAAGGGAGTCAATTTTTCTTGGAATGATGAATGTGAAGATAGCTTTAAAGAGATGAAAAGGATTCTTATCACTTCCCCTGTGCTCACACTACCGAAAAGTGGAAAACTTTTATGGTATTTAGTGATTCTTCGAATAATGGATTGGGATGTGTGTTAATTAAAAATGAAAAATTCATAACCTATCCTTAAAGGTAGTTTAAAGTTCACAAACAAAACTAACAAACGCATAATATGGAGTTGAAAATAGTGATATTATCTTTGAAAATATGAAGAAATTATATATTTGGGGGGATGTTTGAAATATATATGGATCACAAAAGCCTCAAGTATATATTCACATAGAAATAACTATATATGCACAAATAAAGATGGTTGGATCTAATCAAGGACTATGGATGCTCAATTAACTACCATCTTGAGAAAGTGAATAAAGTTGAAGATGCTTTAAGTAGAAAGGATCCATCAATTCTGCCATTAATGTGAATTAAGAAGGACCTGATCTTCTTATATTTGAAAAGGATGGACATGGGAATCATAATGGAAGTAACATCATCAATCCTTTACCAAATGATTGCTCAACCATCCATTCTGTATAAGATATAGGATTATCAAAGAGTTGATGTGGGAATTTAAAATAAGGTTGAAACTATAAGAAAAGGGAAATCCTCATAGTTCAATGCTAATGAATAAGGATTTGTGATATTTGGATCAAGACTATATATACCATCAAATCTTGAGTTAAAGAAAGAGTTTTTGGATGATGCACATATCTCAACCTTCTCCATCCACCCAAGAGGCACAAAGATGTATTGAGAAATCTAATAACACTATTGTTGGTACAATATAAAGAAGGATATCATGGATTATATATCAATATGTCTTGTATGTTAGTAAGTGAAAGTGGAAAGGAAAAAAATAAAGGTTATGATGCAACCATTACCCATCCCTACATGAAAATGGGGAAAATCATCATGGACTTCGTCAGTGGTCTTCCGAAGACATCAAGAGGGAATAATGCTATATGGGTTATGGTGGATTGTCTTACGAAGACTGTATACTTCATTGTGATTTGACAGGAATTCTCACTGGATCAACTTGCATGGATATATATCATAGAAGTGGTGAGGCTATATGAATTACCATTATCGATTGTATCTAATAAATATTTGAGATTCACCTCCAAGTTCTAGAAAAGTCTATAACATTCTCTAAACACCGATTTGAACTTCAGTATGAATTATCACCCCCAAACCAATGGCCAATCTAAGTGTACTATCCAGCCACTTGAGGAAATGTTGAGAGCATACTCAATTGACTTAAAATGGGGATGGGATCAACATATTCCTATGGTCAATTTCTCTTACAATAATAGTTTCCACTAAAACATCCAAATGGATACCTATGAATCCCTTTATGGTAAGAGGTGTAGAACACGTATTTGTTGGAATGAAGTTGGGAAACAAAAATGTTTAGGTCTTGAAATGGTTAAGGAAATGAAAGAAAATGTTAATATCATTTAGCATCACATTAAGGATATTCATTTTCGACAGAAGGGCAATGCTAACAATCATCAACGAGAACAATAGTTTGATTTTGTACACATGGTTTTTCTCCTCATATCACCATGGAAGAAAGTGGTGAGATTTGGTAATAAGGGAAATCTTATTCCAAGATACATCATCCCCTTTGAGATCCTTGATCACATCAGAGTAGTGGCCTACTAACTAGCACTCTCACCAAACCTATCTCAAGAACATTATTCATTACATGTATCCCTCTTGATAAAGTACATGTCAAAACACTCACATTTACTCAATATAGAGGTGGTACCATTGTAGTATTATCTCTCATACTAATAGAACCTGATTAATATCTCAGATTATAGAGAATTTCTATGAAATAAAATAATTCACATGGTCAGAGTGTTGTGGAGAAACCAAAAGTTTGAAGAAGCGGCATGGGAAACAAAGGAAGTGATGAAACATAGTTACCCTCATCTGTTTTAGTGTGTTAAATGAAAATTTCATGGGTGAAATTTCTTAAGTGGGGAAGATTTTAAGGACTCAAACTATTATAAATAAAATTCCCCTTGTGGTTTAATTAAATATCTTATTATGCAATATGGTTATAGAAAAAAAACATACACTTCTTTGGTTTTATCATATCATATTATATTTAAATTAACATTAAGAATCAATTAAATTTTATAATATAGTTGTTGAATAGAGATCACATGATTAGTATAAATATGGGATTTCAACAAATCCAATTAACATAGACAAAGGAATTCATGGCCTAAAACAGAAGGATCATACCCTATGAAGCCCAATTATCAAAGATTATAAGGGAGATAGAATAAATGATATTTTCCCTTGAACAAGCCCGAGCTAAGATCCAACAACTTAAGTATGAGAAAAAATATGTACGGAAGAAGTTCAAGTTCATTGAGATCACAGCTCAAACCATGTATGATGAACCACCCCATGAAAGAATCATTATCACACACCTTACTCTTAGGGAATTTACTAGTGTATTAAAGGGATATGTATCAAGACTCTAGAAATATGAGTATTTATATTATTTTTTATATAATAATGAGTATATATTCATCTTATTATTGTTACTTTATAAATATTTTTTACTTTTATACAATAAAACGCAAATAGTATTTTTGGGTAATATTCAAATTCAATTAAGAAATTTATTTTGATGAATTAATTTATTTTTTAAATAAATAATATTTTAATCAAATATTATTATTAAATAATTTTTATCAAATATAAATGATCATATAATTTTTATGAAGTCAAATTTAATTTTTATAACGGTTCAAAAACAGTTATTGTCAAAAAACCCATGATTTCTCAATAAATATAGATTCTTATTTTAAAAGTAAAAATACACATATTTATAAAATTATTTAGATAAAATTAATATTATTTTAGGAATCATAATGTCAAAATTATCCAACGGTGAATTTTTCATAATTTTCTAAGCTGGTAGAATTCTCAGGTAAAAATTAAATTCCATAAAAATATACATTGTGTATTATGACATCATAATGACCCAAAAGTGATGTAATAAATAATATAAATGTTATAAAAGACAAAATATGTTTTCCCTTTAAAAATAATTTGATTTTATGTTTATTTTATTAACTTTATTAATCCTTTTTGAATCCTCTAAAACAATTAATATATTTTAAGGTTTTAAAATCATTTCTGTAAGAGTATGACTCACTTCCACATAAGAAAAGATATTATTTTATTAATTTTGGACATTTTACTTATAAAATAATGAAAAAAAATCCCATTTGGAAGAAACCATTGGAAAAAACTATGGTAATTATTGTGGTTTTGGTTATTTTATCATATAGAGTTCAAAACCAAAGTTTGAGAAATAATAATGAAATACCCACTAATTTCCTATATAAACCCACCAAATATCCTATTTCTATTCACTAACAACTTTGGAGAATTTATTTCTATTACATCCCCTCTATAGATTCCTCTCAAGGCACCCCGAATCTCTAAATAATCTCCTTCCAAGCATTTGGAGTCACACACTCAAGTAAGAGATCATCGTCTTATCTTCTTTATTCTAGTTTCATTATTATCGTATGTTGTATATTTAAAATTCCTATTATTGGGATATGTATTTACATTTACCTATTAACTTCCATTTTATTTCCAAATGAATATAGACCCCTTTCTCTCTCATCAACCCATTTTATGAATTTTTAAGTGACACCATTATGTTGCCTAAATTTTATCGTGGTTTTTCATGCCAAAACAATTGCGTAGTGAATACCATACCCATTTCCTATGAAGGGTGTTCAACTTTATAAAATTATAATTATTTGAATATGGAATTAAATTTATGTATTCCAACCCCTTTATTATGGAATAAAATATTATGATGAATGAATACATGTTTTATGATCTATGTGGAACACTTAAGCATGAGAATGAAATGAAAGTGATGGGTGTGCTCGAAATTATATAGCGCTCTAATGAATTGGATAATGTTTAGTCTCATGAAATGTCATGTTGGGACAAGAAGTGATCCTGATTTTTTATAGGACTTTTTCCATCATGATTTCTTTATAGTTGTCTTTGACCTATGTTTATGATTCAGTGTTTTAAGTTGTTTCAACATTTCACATGTTATTATTACCATGTTATATCATGACTCATTATTCATGTTTATGATTATAGTTAATTTTATTCCCCATTAATATGACTATTTTCTAACATTTATCACTTAATTCCATGTTTATTCCCTTGCTGGGCTTTATATCTCACCCATTTCTTATGTATATCCCTAGGTTATCCCGTGAAGTTTTAAAAGCCATGGAATTTTAGAAGTATATTAAGGAATTTTTCAATAATGTTGTTATATCCAATGTTCAAGATGTTATGCTATGTACCTAACTTCCAAAAAAATATTTATTTATCTTCCGGGTTATATTATGTGTAATTTTATGTAATAAATCATGAATTAATGTGAAATAAATAGAAGGGTTGTTATAGTTCATGTTTATGATTTTCACACCTTTTATGTCCCATTGAAATGATTAATGTCTAACATGTAAGGCTTCCTTCATGTTATGGATTTTTATTCCCTTACTGGTATTTATATATCACCCCTTTCTTATGTATGTCCCTGGGTTATCCTATGTAGTTTTAAAAGTTATGAAATTTTAGAATCATGTTAAGGAAGTTTTCAATAATGTTGTTGTATCCCATGTTCAAGATTTTATGTTATTTAACTAATTTCAAAATACTCTATACTTCTCGACCTTTTGGGTTGTATTATGTGTAACATTATGTAATGAATAATTAATTAATTTGTAATAAAGTCACATGTTTTCATATTCTTCATCAACCTAAATGGATTTTACCATATAGCTTGATGGTGACACCTTAACTAACCAATCATGACATGTTTGAGCCATGGACCATTGGTTGCATGGGCATAAAATTTTGTATTTCTAATTAAAAGGATTCTAATAGTAATTTATAACGTGTATGGGTCTCTATAAATTGGGAAGGGTAACCCATATAATCAAACCATTACAATTTGAATTGTTATATTATAAAATCAAAAGTGAAAAATCTGGTTCCAACTACATGAATTTCAACTGTGAATTATAAAGGAAATTACCTTTATAACTCGGGAATGGTAATTCATATAACTGAATCATTCTGTAAATTTTCATGTTAATAAATTTTGAAAAATAAATGGAATGAATTTCAGTTAAATGGTGTGTCATTACAACATATAAAGGCATGTACCTCTATAACTTGGAAATGAAAAAATATATAAATTGATTCTTCTAAGGCTTGACTTAAACCAATGAGGTCATTCTTGACCTATTATGATCATGGGTTAGACTTGACTTGACCCAATTAGGATGGTCATTGTGTTTTTTTCTCATGTAATGAACCCACTAAAGGTGTGATAAAATCTTAATAATTCAACTACTATTGGGTTTCATTTAGATGTTCCCAGGTTGGAATGATGGGACCCATGTATGTCACATTTATTTTGATATACCTTAGTATTTAACCCCATGGGGGTGTACTCATACTAATGGATTGGTTATTTAAAGTGTTTGAAACCTCTTATATGGTGTTACATATAAATTTATGGTGTCATCTTACTTAACCAATTCCCCATAAAATTATAAAAGATCTATTGAATGTTTTTTAGATTCACTTATATGGGTCTTTAGTTAATTAAAATTCCTATCACAACATAAAATGTGTTTTTTCTATAGCTTAGGATTGACATTTTCTTTAACTGTAAGCCTAATTTTGAGAATATTTATGGATAGATAAAAGGAATAAAATTAATTTATGAGATAAATATCCTAAATTTTTATTGGATTATAGATAACCAAATAATTATTGAAGGTAAGTTTGATATAACTTTTCTATGTATCCTTGTGGCTTTAGTTAAATAAAGTACCAAGTATAATTGTCGTTCATAACTAATACTATGTGTTTCTCAATTTAGAAAATTTAAATGCTTCAAAGTGAATATAAATTGATTAAAATAGCATTAATGAAACCTTAATGTGGTGTTTTTTATTTCAAACCTCATGTAAATGTAGTTTAAATATTTCATTGATATTCCTTGAATGAGAACATGGAGATTAACTGTGGATCTGTTTTCCCTTCCATTATGTTGATCTATAGTTAGGCTGGTAAGCCTAGTGACCTTTTTATAATGAACTATACATGGGTTTAACACTTAATATTTTATTATGGGGCTATACCATTAGAGGTATATCCCTCATAACTTTAAACCTTGTTATATTCTTATGAGAAGTTTCAAATGTGAGGTGTTGTTCAGGTGTTGATTATCCCGTGTAGGACTCTTTGTTTCTAAAAAGACACCTAGGTTGGATGGGTGGTTGGGTAGGGAATTAAACCCTGATAAGGATGTGAATATAATGTAATGATTAGATTAATGGATTTAGGAATTCCTAGGGCATGGTCATATGCTTAGTAGTTCATGTGACCGCTTCTTTTTCTTTAGTCATAGATGACTTGGGAGTTCATCATTTGAATTAACAGTCATATAGAATAATACAACTCTAGGTTAAATCTATTGTATAGTCCATTAGAAAATGGGTGGCATAGTGCCAATAATCCTATGGATAGTATCAAATAATGTTCCATTATGATGATGAAATCTCAGGGTAGGTTTCATCAATACGCACAGTATCATCGAGTTAGTAAAATTGTGAAGTGAACCATAGGAGTTCATTTTAATTCATTTAAGCATTGGGTTGTTATGCTATATTTTTGGCTCATTTTTAGAGTAGAATGACCTAGATGTATATAAAAGTTTTATTTATCCTAGTTTTAGGAGAATGTAATTGAAAAATGATTGGGTATTGTAACACTACTGATCAGTTTAGTTTTGTTTCATAAGCCTGATTCTAGGGATGTGAATGCACATAGCTCAGAAAGAGAATCATACATGTTTTTAAAGTTAAATTTGATCTACCTCACTTTTAGGACACTATTTTACTCTTTTTTTTAAACATAGTTAAAGTGTGTTGGATAAATCTATAACCTATATTTGGTGGTGAATCGAATATGTTTCGTGAGCTGAGTTTCCTTGTAAATGATGACTAAGATACTTCTAAAGTGGGAATAATCATTTCGAACGTGTTCATAATTTCCTTCCAAGTAGAGGGAGTGCAACCAAAAAGGGTCATTGGAAATGGTCATAATGGATTATGAGAGTCTGTGAGGCTAATAAGATTGACTTTATAGTCCCTAAGATGATTCTTGATATAAAACTTAGTTATAGGTTTTAATGGAGTATGGATGCTAAAATCGGGCTCAGGGTGTGTGAGTGACCCATAGAATGTAACATCTCTAAGACATGTCAGTGATATCATGGTACCATGATAATGAAAAAGTTTTTATATGTAATAAAACCTAAGAGACAATGTTAATTAGGGGTGGAATTTGTATTATATTATTGAAAAATCATAGTATTCCTTGATATTGAAGGAATTGTGGTCAGTTAATTATAATGTGTTAGAAAATATGACTAAGATCTTCAAAGGAAGTCAACAGAAGGTGGTTAAACTGTTTCTTCCTTTATGTAGTTGCATATAGTTAGTTGGAAACCATGTAGAACACATCATATTGGATATGAAGGTATTTTCTCAAGTATAAATAGTAATCATTGACATATCTTTATGTGCCCTTAGCTTAGTGATGATCATTCCCTTATATTGAAATCATTCATGGTACATTAAGAGAGCGTCTGTTATATGATGAGATAAAGAAAAAAGTTGATTGCCTTATTTTCCTGACTCAAAGACTATATGGAAGTTTCAATTTGGGAGCATGTAGAATATTATATGTATGTACTATCCTAAGTGATACTAGGATTACCAAGTAAGAAGGCCTTGGACATACTCATGGAAAATATTTGAATCCTTAACTCAATCTCCAAGAAAGATTCCACTGTTGGGCTTAATAATTATTCTTGATATGTAGACGTCTCAACTATATACTGACATCTCACCTATAAACTTATGATAATGGAATAGCTTGGATGAGATCCTGAGAATTCAATAGTTTGTTCTAAGGTTACCCCAGACTTTATGTCGAGCTCGATTATATTGAATTATAGTATGAAAATACAAGGGCTCTAGATTGGGTATACACCTATGTTTGTGTTGTGGCACAATAATAGAAAATATCAATTTAGATAAAGAAATCTCTAGAATATGGTTACATTATTTTGTGACCATACATGAAATAATATCAAGGTTTATTAGATAAAAAGTGGTCTGGATTAATTATTTATGTATGGGATATTAAATTTGAGAATTTGAGATACTCATCTGTCAGAGGATCAACTTGATTTTCTTTCTTTTTTGTCAAATTCCGTTAGTGAGGAATCACTTTTGACTTGTCTTCAAGATTATATGAGTGTAGTGAAAGGGTTCGAAATGGATTTTCATAGAAATTTCATCTCAACTAGGATCAAGTATGTCAATTAGAAATAGATTGTTTGATCGATTTGAGAAACCTGAAAAAGTGTGTTGCTAGAATGAAAAGGTCATGCTAAAAATAGTAAATTCCAATGGTGGAGGTACCCTGGCCCAAAATTATCTATTAAATTTATAACTTATGGTGAGGAGAAACATAAAACGACTAGTGAAATAGATGGAGACTTGATCATTTAACAAGTTAGATGGGATTGGGTATGATATGTCATGATGAATTAACTTTGGACATAAGCTTTGGATTGAGTTTTAATGGCTTATATATCATATGCTTAAATTTATTATTGGAGTAAAATTAGGAATTTGGAAATGAAATGAGATCATTTGAACATAACTTCATGATCCAAGTAGCTCATGTGATGTTTTCATTGTCCCCAAATTTTTCTTATGGATGGGAAGTTTTAATATGGAAAGATTGTAAGATGTTGTGTTTTGGACCAGGTTAAAAATTCCAAGATAATTTTAACTTTTCATTTGGTAGATAAAAAATATGTTAAGTTAAGTTTTAGAATGTAAATCTGATAATTGGAATGCTTAAACATTTTTCTTTAAGATAGGGTTAAAGTCTAGATAGGTGTCTTGGGTGTTTGGTGGAGTTTTGGGAGAAATAGTCTTTGAAAACCCATCTTTTGGAAAGGGTAAAATGGGGCGCATGGTTTTCATATGGTTAGTGAAACATGTGCACCCAAACCATGCAGCCCAAATATAAGGAAGCATAGTTAAGTATAACTATGTGAGAGGAGGCACACAACCTTTTGGGAGGTTATACATAATATTTCTAAGGTAGTTCATGGGTTTCACATAGTTTGAAAAATTGTGCCCCTAGCCCGCTTGCTTAGTTCCACTTAGGTAGTGAGCCCACAAGGTTAGTACACAGTTTTTCCAAACTGTATGAATCATTAAAGGGGTATTTTTTTTCATTTTACCACTGATGCCTTATTTATTTTCTTCCTCCCTTTCTTCCCCCAATTCTCCCATATCAAGCCACTCGATATCTCCCTTTGGCCTCTCCTTGGATTTAATGTCACTCATTTCTTCACCATGAGAATCTAGTTCTGTTAATATCATTGAATCCATATCAGTAATCTCTCGATTTTTCTCACTTCATATTTTTTTCCCTCAACATATGGAATTATAATTCTATGATAGATATTTTGCCCTATTTTTAAGAAATTTTTCCATTTATTTTATTTCTCTCAAACTAAATTTAATTAAATCTTGGTAATAGATGAGTGAGGAATCATAAGCATGAGGTAGGTGTTCTATATGCTTTAAAATAAAATTATAGTAATTTATAACATAAAACATTATGACACACACTATAATTTAAGTGTTTTTATTCTTAAATAATAATTTAATTAATTTAAATGTTTATAATGGTACCTAGAACCCTATTACATGGTTGGAGGTCAGTGACCTCAACCTAAACACTCTCTTGAAGTGAGTTTGAATATATGCATAGGTACCATCTTTGAATATTGATTAAACAACCACATTGGTGTGTTTATTAAATTTATTATTACGTTTATAAATTCTTAAATTAATTAAATGGTTTATATAAACCTCTTGGTACTTAATATATTACTTTATGATTAACATTGATAATTAGTCAATCTTATTAATTGAATTTAATTGGAATCTGTTTAATGGGATGTGTCCTGATGAATTAAATTATGGAATAGATTTTTCTCATGGACTTCATGTTATAATGAATGGAATAACCAATTGCATAGTTAAATTGATAATGATTTGGATAACTTCCCTTTGTTCTATTTTATAATAAAAGCACTTATGAGGTGAATTTTCTTCTCTGATAAAAATTTGAAATCAAAAGGAGTTATTTGAAAAAGTAATGGCATGGACTTTTCTATGGAATATTTATTATTCATACTTGAATTTTTTTCCAACATGCTCACTGACATGGCCTTCACTATTACTTAGTTTAAATTTTTAGATAACATGTAACACACCTTGTGTGAACCTTGATTTGACAAGTAGGAATTCTATAGACAGGATAATTTGTTATATGAATTGTATTAATCCTTGAGTGAAACTTGGGATCCTTTTTATAGAATTAATTTTATAATATAATAGGTTAAATGAATTATAAAATTCTGAGAGTGATACTTGAGTAATTTTATATAACACTTTGGATGGACTCACTAGGAAGATGACTTATATCACCCATGACAGATAGCTAGTTCCCAAGTGGATTACCTTAGATGGGATCAGTGGGTAATGCTATGATAAAATTCTATGATTGATACCTAGATCCAAATGTGGTATACCGTGGATGGGATTGGAGTGTTATTATTTTATATAATTCCATGATTTATACTTAGTTTCTTCTTATGAAATAACTTGGATGGACTCCTATGGTGATGGGTCTTTATAAGTGCTCCAAGAGCGATACCTGGGATCATTATATTACATAATTCCTCAGACATGATCATGATGACTTTTTTATTAAATAAAGTAATGTATCTACCAAGTAAAAGAACATACTTGGAGTATTTATATGCTTTACATACTTGACATCTTAGGTTTACTCCCTTCTTAAGCACTTATGAAATGAGAATGTTGGAATGTGATATGATTATACAGGGA
This sequence comes from Viscum album, assembly GCA_963277665.1. Lineage (NCBI taxonomy): Eukaryota > Viridiplantae > Streptophyta > Magnoliopsida > Santalales > Viscaceae > Viscum > Viscum album. Next base: position 157,312,694 of record OY728147.1, read on the forward strand.
TGCTTGAGTTATGACTTAGGTACTAGCTAGTTTTATATATCCATATATATGGATATATTTGATACATAATATGTAGTGAATATATTTAAATATCTGATGACACATGTTTAGAGATGTTATGGATTAGGATAAAGTAGGTTTAGTCGGCCATATATCCTTTGAGGAACTGAGCTTGGACTATTTACATCTATTTATTTACTATGTTATTGATATACCTGCACACTAGTGTCTTCTTTATCTATATACTTGATGGCTTTAGAAATTTTTGGTGGTGTCATACTGAGTATATCTCACACCCTATCTGGGACGCCTATTACGCTGGGGTACCGGAACAGACCTCATGGTTGCAGTTTTAGGTTCATAAACTATTATTGTGTTGTTAAATTTGTATATTGAAGCTTAGAAGCATAGGACTGAGTTTGAGCTAAATATTATCAAGGAGATAGCCTTTGGGGTTTAGTAATTTTTATTATGCACATTGTGTATTATATGCCTTCTTCCATCAATGCCTATTTTCCTTTTAGTGTTGGAATAAAATCATTTTACATATGGTAATGTTTATAGCTTGGTATGTTTATTATCATTGAGATAATCAATTTATACTGATTTTAATTTATACATCTTACACTTTTTATCTATTTATTATATACCCCTATGATTGACGTTGATCTAGAGGGTATATTTTTCCCGTTGTACCTCCATTAGACCCTCACCGCTTGTCAGAAACCTCTAGCATCTCTGGAGGCACTCTTGAGGCCAGGTAACCAACCAATCTTTCTACTAATTATAGAGTGATATAGATTAGAATATTATAAGTGATATAGAAGTTTATAGATTTTATGAATTTAGTTAATTATTTTTTTGAATCACAATGGTGGAAAATACAAGTTTATCTTAAAAATAATAAAATATATTAAGTTTCATAATATTTAAAAGTAAATTTTAATTACATAAATTGGAGTTATATTGAAAATTATATGGACAAAATATTTTTTTTATATAAACTTTTACAACTTTATAGTTCCAACTTACATTAGTTTAATGAAAGGTTATTGTTTTACTCCATGCTTAATTTAGACTGGCATAAAAAATTTAAAGTCTATTATATGTTTTTGGAAGTCACTAAAAGGGTTATATTAATTATTAGTTTATCTTACTATCAACCATGATTTATGAATTTCATTCAATATTATATCTAGAAGTGGGTGACTATAGTCCCCTAAGTGTGTACCAGAATTTACATGGTTTTTATCTAAATAATGATATTGAAATGTGATGATAATAGTGAGATAATGTTGGAGCTAGATGAGGAATAATTTTTATATAAATTAAAGATAATTATTCATAAAAGGATAAAAAGATTAATAATACCATTCATATGTCATGAGAACCATTCCATCATTAAGGATTACACACACACATATTATATCTTAATTGTAAATATTTATTTGAATAATCTCTTTTACTCAAGAGGAAATAGAAGAAGGTTTAGCTCTCTTATTATGTCAATATTCATTTTATAAAGTGTTATAGAATCCATGAGCATTCAGGTATGAAGAAAATATCTAATATTTTTTTATTTACATTATGAAGCATGAGTTAATAGTAATCAAGGCTTTAGATAAAGAGGGGGTGTCTAAAAACAATGCTACGCTGGAAATATTATATTTATTTTCTTTAATGTTATTAATTGCTTCATTAGAATCCTATATTCATTTTAAATAAATATTATTATTATAATTCAATGTAGTGTTTTTTACACATCCTGTAAATTTATAGGGGAAACATATTATAATGGTGTTTTAAGACTGTCTTTCTATCCCATAGGTTATTCATGTGATAATAAACAATAGTTATATGAAGTGTGATTCCTCTCACTACATATAAAAGTATATCCTCTAACCAATATATGGTAAACCATATAAATCCCAATGTTTCCTCTCTATTTTTTATTTATTATATTCAAGTGAGTAAGATTAAAAAGATAATAAGTGACTAGAGTAACATTAATCATGCACAAGGAACTCTAAATTGAAGTGGATGGATTTGAGAGAGGAAAATTTTAATTATACATAGATCATTGATTAACCCCACCTCTTAGTAGTCTTTATCCTCTAAAGATAATTCACATTAGTCAAATAAATCTAGAAATTTATCAAGTCTCAATGTTCATAGTAGGATACCTATTTCTAGATAATAATATTTTTGAAGTTATTAATGTTTACACCAAAATAACACACCAACCTAATCGCCATAATTTAATGGGGAATAAACCATAATTATGTATTTTACAATATTTTAAAATTTTCCTTTGATGGTTAAGTCAATTCAATAAATATCTAATCTCGTGTTATATGACTTGTTAAATAATGGTAGTAATGGTCAGGTCTAGTGAACTAAGCCTTATAGTTATATGTCTGTCACTAAATATAATGGTAGTAAAGTATTATAATATTAAAGTGTATTGGTTTTTTTCAAAAAACCTTTCAAAGAACATAAAATTATATTTTATCATAACCCTAAGTTTAGTGGAATTTTCCCACCTCTACCTACAAGCATTGTGAAGGTTATCCCAAAAACCAAGAGTTGTGGGTAACAAAAATATAAAAAAAATTACATGATCATTCTAGGACATCCAATAATTAGAGGTATTCCCTTATCATTATTAATGAAAAAGCATGATTTACAACCACTTCTGAAGATATTTAAGGTCATTGCTAGTGAGTACCACACTAATTTATACTAGTCCATCGTTAAATGGTACCAAATGTTGGCCTCAATCATTTCTCATTAATTGATTATATAAACCTAAATAACTCATGGGTCAAACAAGGCCACACATAGAAACCTACCCAAGTTGCAGTTCCCATTGTGTATCTCAAGTTCCCATGCTTCACCTATAGAACTAATATTACCATAAATCACAAATAATATCTAAAAAATCATTATGCTTCATAGATTCCATTAATATTCCACTCATAATTATTTCAAAAAGGAAAAAAGGAACAATAAATAAAATCCTAAAAACTATGCCCTGATGGGCCCCAAAGACTACATAACTGGTATGGGTGGCTGGTTCTTCCCATTGGTTACTAGTATGAGCCAAAATTGTCCATTTATAAGACATAAAGAACATTAAAACACTTTAAAATTTTATTTGAGACAATCTAAACCAATTCAAAAAAATATGTTCAATGGAAACTTCATTTCAATGAGATTTGTATTTTTTATTCTTCCATAACCACAAAATTTAAATGACTAGATAGAAATAAAATAGTAAAGGGAATAAACTCATAAATCTTAAAAATAAAATCTATGAATCATTATATATTTAATCAATTAATATGATATGGTATTGGAATAAAATTTTTTGAGAATTTACTTTGATAATTGAATATTAAAATGAATCAACACATCAAAGAGGTATAAAAAGTATACCAATTTGAAAAACAAATCTGAATAAATTGTGATCCTTAAAAATGATTATAAAATATAGAAAATAAAAAAAACAATGAATAAATAATAAATTTGATTAAAAAATGTTGAATCACCTTATATATTGTATATATATCACCCACCAGTATGACATGATTTCATAACCACAAAATAAATATATCTTAATCTAACAAATTTTGATATTTCTTTAATTAAATATTATGTTAATAGAGAAATTAATGGATGAAAAAATTATTTTTTAATAATTTTATAACTGTAAGAGAATAAAAAATTTATAGCATAGTCATAATGATCATGGTTATTCCAAAAACAGACTATAATAACGAAGCAGTAGTACAATAACTTATTGAATTTGTAAAGTCTATGTTATTTGGAATGAACATATTGAATTAAATGTATGAAAAAATAATTCTAAACATACAAGAATATGAATTTGGTTTATTATTCAAAATTAAATATGATAAATAAATGTCATAATATTATCTAGAGCTGGATACTAATATATTAAAAATCACATACAATAGTCTCCAAGTGGATTCACAATCCAAGAATTAACAATCTATATACAAATTATAAGAAAAATTTGTATATGACTAAATTTATTTCCTAATTATAAAAGTTAAGGATTATAAAATGGGTCTAGAGAAGATCCATGAGTGAAGAATTTTCAATGCTATAATGATTTGTGCATTTACTTATCAGTGAACCAAACGGAGGGTCAAATTACAACTATTCAGTGGATGTGTGAATTATAAAAGGGATGGTTTTTTATATGTATTTCTGGAGTCTAAAAAACAATTTTGGGAACATAAGGTCTCATGTGAATACCTATTAAAAGGATTTCATTTTAGGTGTAAGAAATCAATTCTGGTGGTGGAATTTGAAATCTATATGAATTCTGGTGGGTTGTCTGACACCTAAACCGAGTGAATGAATTTGGTGGATTATAATGGGAGTTTTATTTATCTTTACCTTTTACCTTAAATTTGGTTGGTCACATATAGTAAGGTTGTATTCCCTCTACTTATTCTTCTTCTTTATCAGTTCTTGGATGATGATGGGAGATTTGGGAAGGGTCTGGTCCTCAGATGAAAGGTAAGATCTTCTCCTTCAACCTCCCCTATTCTTCCTCCACAATTCCAATTTATGATCATGTTAGTGATTTAGAGAGGAATTTAACTATATTATTATATAATTACATTGATATGAATTGGTTTTTATTGTTATATTCTCAAGAATACTGAGGAAGGATGGAATCAATCTACCACATGTCATTTCACTTGAGGTGAGTGACTTGGGGATTTATTCAAGAATTAAATTAATTAAATATGAAATTTAATGGTGTATTATAGGAGGATTTTGAAATTTTGGATTCTAGTGGGATTAGATTAATGTTAGATATGGTTTTCACCTCATTAATTGAGGTCTTGGTGAGAGTATGTTGCACAGTGAGTAATTTTTTTATTCATAATGGAATAATTATGGGTTAATTGAGTAAATTAATTATAAATTTTTTATAATTAATAATGATGAATCTTTGACCAACATAAGAGTTTTTATAAGTGTTTTATAGCTAGTGTGGGATTTTATGAGCATGGATGATGACATTTACGAGCTTGGACGAGGATTGAGTGAAATATATTATCAGAATAACTCTAGTTTGAGGTAGGTGGTGCCTAATATTACCTTCATTATTTGAAAATTAATTTATGATATGTTTTTTAATTGGGATAAGTAGAAATTAGTAACCCAAGATGGAACCATGGGTGGGTTACCTTATGTGAGTTGAGGTTAGTGAGTTTTTTTAAGACTTGTATCAAGCTCTATGAGCATTGTTCTTGATCACATGGTCATTGTTGGCTATATTACCTCTATAGGGTTTTTTGATAAAGTGGTGTGGGAACCTTGTGTGGTTTCTAACATAGAGATTCATCTTTTGTGACCTAGTATGGTATTAAGTTTTTTTATATGGTGTTCACCTAGATCATTGGATTTGGATGAGTTTATTGAGTGATTGTATGATCAACCTTATGGAATATGAGTTATCTATGAGTGATAACATAAGATTATGAACCAAGATCATTAAAACTAACCTTGTGGGATTTGTAAAAATAGTAAAGTGAGTTCCATTATTGGTGGACTAATGTGCTAACTGTCCATTGATTGGTTCACTGTAGGGGTTATATATTTAGTTGGTCTAGTGATGATACTTGTGTCTTAATCACTGTGTAAGGGGTGTATTTAAAGATGGAATTAGTTTAAATGGGATAGAAAAAAATTTAGTTCATGTATGATTGTGAGTAAAATCCTATCATGGTATAGTATTATGTGGATGATAAGTGATATTTCTATATCTTGACCTCAGTCATGCAAAACGTATGAGTTATAGAATAGGGGATAACATCATCATAGTAGCAAGTTTCTGGAGGGAAAGTTTTCTCCTTGGATGGATGAATCAATATTAATATTATGTATTATAAAAATTATGCATTCATCAAGATTAGCTGGGGGATAACAGTGGTTGGTTTTGAGTTACTATCTTTCATGATGTGTAATGGGTCATTGTTGTGGGATTAGTTCTAGGTAGGGTTATGCCACACATTATATTATTACCCTTACTGGTATCTTGAGCCATCCATCAGATGGGGATCCCTAGGACTAGATATGATTATTATATTTGAACCTACTATTAAGAGGGGATCTTCATGGGCTATATACAATAATATTTTAGATTTATATTGGGACGTGATCTTTTGTGGCTATAGATGACCAATGTTTTGATATTTTTATTAGGATATCTTTACCTAAATCCATATAATTACTACACTAGTTTGTTATTAGATGTGTTTTACCTAGGAATAGATGATAATTATTTATAGAGACAACTATCATGGGAAATTATCTTTATGGATAATTTTTTATGATGTTGGTATACAATGTCAGCTATCTAGGGAACTTCCACATACAGAAATATTTTGGATGGTGATCACACTAGTATTTTATTTGGGGTACTTTCCCCTAGTAATAAATGATGATAGATAAAAAGAGTTGGCTATTAGAAGAGATTATATATGTGGTTAGATTTAGATGATTATATATGAACCATGTCAACTATTAGGGGTGAAACTCTATGTGGATAGATGATGATTTATTTTGGATAGTGGTTACACTAGATAATTATATAGGACACTCTTCCCTAAAGTTAAATGATGAGAGATACATTATTTTGGATATCAAGGTCATATCTCCCTATGGTGAGATTATGATTTATAAATTGTGAATTATGTTAGGAGTTTTTTATTATAGCCCTATATTTGTATTAAATACTTTTATTTAAATAATTTGATTTCTTTGATAGCTTGCATTACACACAATAAAAAATTTGAATGAACCACACAACATTATTAAAATATTATGCATATGTTATCGCATATCCACTAGATTAGATGATATGAATAATAATAAATAAATTTTGATAAATATTTGGTCTAAAAATTTATAAAATTAATTCATTGGTTATAAAATGACTAGAATTAAAAATTATAAATTAATTGAAAATAAAAGTGATGGTTTTTTGAAAAAAAATTACCACAATGTATTTTTTGTTAATGAATTAAATTAATCACTATCGGTGAACTATTTTAATGAAATTTATTTATTATTTACTTGATTAAATGTTTTAAACATTCAATAAAATATTTTTATAGACATAGGATAAGAATAAATCTAGTTTTATGGTTAAAAATATATTTTTTTATAAAAATTAGTTTTTGTCGCATTATGAGAACTTACATTAAAATTAATTTCTTCCATTAATTAGTATTGAATTAGATAAAATTAATTAAATATTTATAATTATGAAGTTAAAATTTGGTAAAGATACCCCTTTTATTTTTTATCAATATGAATGGTAATTGTGGTAAAAATTATCACTTCAGGAAAGAGTAAATTAGGTTAATCTAGATTAATAATAAGTAAAAAGGATATGATTTCTCATAACAATTCTTATTGGATTAAGGGAATTAAAACATTATCACATTTGTATTTAAATTTATCATTTTAATGGTAAATTTTCTATGAAAGTTATTTATATATTATTTAAATCAAATAAAGTAACAAAATGTCACTCTCTTAGTTTTAAATATCCTTTATGTGTTCACCAAGGGAAAAAATAGTTATTAATGTATATAGTGATTTTTTTCATAATGAAATTATATTCATGGTGGTAATTTTTTTATAATTTTTATGTGTTATATATTTATCTTCAATGCTTACACAATTTCAAAACCATATTTATTAAATTAATTAAAAAATACAATAAATGATTTTTAAAATATTAAAAGTGATATAATTTGAGTAATTTATAGTGTTCCAATAATTTTATAGATAAATATAACATATTTGTGATTTTATTAAATATTATATTCTAATTTAAACATTTTATTCATAAATTTTAAGTCAAATGAAATTAATAGAATTAAAATAAACAATAATGAAATTTTATGAAAATAATATTTTCTTGAATTATTTAAAAATCATAAAAATATTTAAATAAGACAGTGTGGATATTATGTGGTTGAAAATTTAATAATTTGTCAATTTATGGGCCAATTTTTACCATATAAGTAAAAAATTAAACCCTTAAATTTTGAAAATTTTGTTACCATAATTAAAATTAAAATTAGTTAACTAAGGGTTAACCAAAATTATAAGGTTTAAAATGCAACAAAAACTTATCTAAATTCTATTTTTTGATAGGATTACATCCTTATCCAATCTTATATTCAATCCTTGGAATTTTGGTGGGATTCTTATTGATAATTAATTTATTATAATTAAATATTTTGAGAATTTTCAAAAGTTCTTCTCACCACAATTATAAAAGTGCACTTACTCCCTCAATTATTTACACCACATTGATCCTTCTAGCTCAACCAACCTCTATGAATTTCTTGTCTCAACTTCTATATACACGTTCTAGTGGTTCTGGTATTTTCAAAAGACCAAACATTAAGCCCTTTATAGGAGAACTAAAGGATTCTTTTTCAAAGAAGATGAGGTTAGTGTGATTTTAGGGGAAGTCGAACACATGGTAAAGGTTTTATGTCATAATATCATTGTTTATCGATATTGATTATAACTATGTCTATGATGATGAAATATTATGTTATACCTATAAATAAACTTATGAATATTCTTATCCTATGGTTATTTCTTTAATATACATGTTTTCTCTTTATTTTACTCATCTTATGAAGTCAAGAGACTGAAAATATGTTTTTAAGAAAAATTGACTTCATTTATCACTGTATTTGAAGATTAATTTTCTTCCATATCCATTTTTTTCTAAAAATGTTTTAAAAAAGGTGTTTATTATTGTCCTATGATTGTTTAAATTCATTTTTACCAATTTTTTACTTTTAATTATTTTTGAAATTAATCCTCTTATCATTTTTCAAATGACGTACTTTGTAACTTTTCTAAAAAATTATAAAATAAATATTGTTTAACTTAGAAAATATGAATTGATATTCCTAAAGTATTGAATAATATTTTATTTGAAACTTCCTTTATAAGCTTAGAAGCTTCTTTTTAAAGAAAATATGTTTCTTTACAATTGTGCTATTTTTTACAAGATATTTAAAAACATGGAAAGATTATTTTCCTTATGAATGTTTTAATGGTCTTTTAATGTTATTTATTTCATCAAATAAAAAAATGATTTCGATTATGGTTTAATAGGTATATGATCCAACGATACCGTCCTTATTCTTTGCCTATATGGTTTATTTTTATGATGAAAAGACATTTATGAAACCCATTCATTTTCCATTGGTTATACTATGATGAAATGGTGAAATATTTATGAAACCCATTTATTTTTCATGTTTTATTCTATGATGAAATGTTTATAAAACCCATTTCTTTTCATGGGTTCTTATATGATAATGATTTGTGATCTTGTAGAATACATATGTATTATTTTCAATATTTATTGGGAGGGACCTTTATATCCCTCTAATTCATTGGGTAAATATTGATATCTCATGAGATAAATAGGACTTGAATGGGGAGTGGACCAAGTTAAGTAAGATACTTTGTCCACTTTGATAGTATTGTGAGTGATCCTTGAATACAACTATGGTTTAGGGAGTGAAACCATTCCACTATGATAGTCTTTGAAAAGATCCTTTACTACTAAGGAAGTGATTTTCTTTGCTTATATATATGCCACGATTTAATGTCTTATGAAAATGTTATGCTCTCATTGATCATTTTCTTTGATTCCCTTATGATTCATGTCTTATGAACTACCAATATTTTTACCATGACTTATGATTATTATCTTTGATATCAATATAATTATTTTCAAATGTTAAGATCAAGTTCTTATACCCTTATTCTCATGTTATACTTATGTGATCATTGATATCTCTCTTGTTTACCATAACTGGTCATCTAAGCTCACCCTTTTCTTATATTTTCTTTCCCCGGGTTATAAAGAAAGGTATTAAGTATGATATTTATAAGAAGGGTTATAGTTATGAAGAAATAAGTGGGATATGATGTTGATATTTTAAAAACTAGTTTTTTATGTTTCCAAGTTTCCAAAGATAATAAAACTATACTATTCAAGTATGTATCATTATGTTATGTATAAAATATTCATCTATTAAGATTTAATATTAAGCTATGAATAATTATAAGATTACTAATGAGTAAATAAGGAAACAATGATATCTTGATTCCGTTATGAGGAAATGTCCACCTTCTATTAGTGGGTCCACTGATCCATTAGTCACTAAAAATGGATCAATAACACTAGAATGATATTTTTCATTCTTCGGTGTTTGGAATATGATAAATTTATTCTGTCTATTTATCATTTTGAAGTAGAAGTAGATGAAGAGTGGAATCTTACCAATAACATTGAGAAATTGGAATAAATTGACTCTATAGAGTGGGATGAGTTTATGTTATTATTTATAAATAATTATTTTCCTCTTATTATTCATATGAAAATGTAGAATTATTTCCTTGAGTAGAAATAGAAGGATGATGAATCTGTTGAGAAAAATTTTACAAGACTTGTGAGATAAGATTCTGGAATTGTTATCCAACCTAAATATAAGGTTAATCAATTCTTCAGTGTCTTAAAACCAAGTCTTTGAAGGGAGTTATCTAGAAGGAACTTTAGTATCTATAAAGAAATCATTTTATGTTCTATCAAGGTGGATATAGATATTGGATTTACCCATCAATATCATAGTTTTTATAAGAAAAGAAAAATTAAATTCCAAGTAAATTCTAAAAACCATGGAGAGATGAAGATAAATATTCATTTGGGCTTGAAGTGTGGGAGGAAACATGAGGGAGATTATCTTAAGGGAACTGGTCAATATTTCAAGTTTGGAATGGAAGGTCAAAAGAAAATAAAATTACAAAGTGATGGGAAGAAGTTAGATAATGATTTGAATATAAAGAATCACCATAGAATGAACCAACCACGCTCTAATGTTTTAAATTAATGGAGTGTGTGCATTATGATAACTAGTGACCAAATTTGAAGGTTAATGATGATTATTGACATCAATAACCTCTTAATCCTAGAGACAAAGGGAAATCACATAATATCACTATTTTTGATGAGGGGTATGATAACGATGTGGTGAAAGGTACACTTATAATCAACTCTATAACTAATAATGTCTTATTTGATTATGGATCTACCCACTGTTTTATATCTAAAGACCTTTATAAGGGTATCATAGTACCACCTCAAAAATTTGATATTGAGTTAGCTGTAAAAACCCCTAACAGTACCATTATCACATCCTAAGTCTATAATTATTATCTAATTGATGTTTTTGGGAATGTGTTTCATGAAAATATTTCAATTCTTCCTTTATGTGAATTTAATGTTATTATGGGATTGGATTGGTATTATTTACGTAAACCCCACAAAAATTTCTAAGGAAATGAAGTTACATTTGATATTCTGAACCAACATATAATCGGATATTAGTTTAATAAAAAAATTAACTTCTAATTGAAATTACATCCATCGTATGGGTCATTATTCCTATTAAAATGGGGTGTTTATCTCAGATGGTTGGGGAGAAACTAAATATAAAAGATATTACAATTGTTATGTTGTTTATCGATGTATTTCTATAAGAGTTTCCTGTTATTACACTAAATCATGAAGTTGAGTTTTCAATTGAACTCATGCCTAGTGTTGTACATATTTCCAAGACTCCATATATAATAGTCTTAATTGAGTTTCAAGAATTGAAGAATAAACTCTAAGATAATCTTGAAAAGGGATTCATTAAGATAATTTTTCCCCATTAGGGTGCACTAGTTTTGTTTATTATGAAGAAATATGGATCAATGAGACTCTACCTTGATTATTGGGAATATAAATAGATCACTGTCAATAATAAGTATCATCTACCCCATTTCGATGAATTATTTGATTAATTTCACAGAGCTCAAAACTTTTCCATGATTGATCTTCATTATAAATATCATCAACTAAGGGTTAAAAAAGAGGATATACATAGGACATCATTCCATATAAGGCATGGACACTATTAATTTTTTTATTCTATTTGGTCTTACAAATACCCTTGTTATATTTATGATTTTCATAAATAGATTTATTAGATATTACCTTGATTATTTTTTGGAAGTCTTTATAGATGATATTATTATTTATTAAAAGTAAATGTAAGAGCATTAAGATCACTTGAGGATTGTGTTAAATACCCTAATGAGGGATAATATTTATAAAAAAATTACAATGTGTGAACTTTGGATTTGGAAAATTTCATTATTAGGTAATATAATCTCAAGTGAGGGTATATCAGTAGACCCTTCAAAGATAGAAGTTATTGAACATTGGCCTAAACTAAAAAATTTGACTTAGTTCCATATTTTTATTAGTTTCTCTAGATATTATAAGTTCTTTCCGGATAATTTTTCTTGACTATATAATATACTCACCATGTTAACTCAGAAGGGATCAAAGTTCCTTTGGATGGATGAATGTGAGGAATGTTTTAAGGAACAGAATATAATACAAGTCAGTACACCATTTCTTATACTACCCTAAAGTGGAAAAAGTCTTTTAATATACATTGAATCATCAAATAAGGGAATGTGATGTGTTCTCATGTATAATGATATGGTTATATCTTATGACTCGTGACAATTTAATTTCCATGAAAAAAATTACCCAACTCTTGATTTAGAGTTAGTTGTGGTATTTTTTTCATTAAAGAAATGGAAAAATTATCTCTATAGAGAAATGTGTAACATATATTCCAATCAGAAAAGTTTAAATTATATTTTCAGTTAAAAATAGCTAAAAATTCTCCAAATAAGATGACTAGAGATGATTAAATATTATTAATTCTCAATACACTACCACCCTAGGAAAGAAAAAAAGGTGGAAGGTTATCTAAGATGAAAGTATCATGATATCCTATCTATTATGAGGATTACAAAATATCCAATATTTCTATACTTGAAAATTATTTATCTTTAAATTTTTAAAAAAGAGGAAAAATATTATCTTTCTCAAATGAGTGTTCAACCATCAATTCGAGGGAAGATTAAAGAGACATAGAAGGAATGTATAAAGCTTCAAAATAAGGTGATAAATGTTCTTGAGTTCAACCTTGATTGGGATGTTATAATAAGTTTTATAAACCATGTATGTTTTCCTATGGTACTAGATTTGAATAAGGAGATTATGTATGAATCTCATTGTTCTTCATTCTCTATTCATCCTGAAATTACGAAGATGTATATAGATTTTAAATAGTATTTTTTGGGTGGGATGGCATGAATAGAGATATGGAAAAGTTTGTATCTTGGTTCTTGGTATATTAATAATTTGATATTGATAGATAGAAGTCTAAGGGTATGTTATAACCATTTCCTATAAGAGAATGGAAATGGGAAAAAATAACCACAGATTATTTTGTTAGACTCCCCAAAAAATCTAAAGGAAATAATTCTATTTGGGTTGTAGACAACCGCCTTACAAATTCAGCACACTTAATTTCCATTATAAAATATTTATCTCTTAATACAATTACTCCATTATACATTAATAAAGTGGTAATATTTCATGGTGTACCACTATCAACTGCATCTCATCAGGATCTAATTATTACCTTGAAGTTTTGGATAATTCATCAGTAGGCTTTGGATATAGAGTTAAGTTTCAACAATTCTTATAATATTTAGGAATATGGTCTGTCTGAGAGGAACATTAAAACTCTAGAAGACATTTTGATAGCTTTATCTTTTGATTTTAGAGGTGGTTGGGGATAAAAAAACTTTCTTTGGTGGAATTTTCTTACAATAATATCTTTCACTCCATTATTTAGATGACTCCTTATGAAGCCCTCTATGGTAGGAAGTGTGAAACTACAACATGCTGAAATGAAGTTAGAGAAATAAATTTCATAGGATCTTAACTATCTAATAAATATAATAGAAGGTTATAACCATTAAACAACACAAAAGAACAGCTCGGAGTCGGAAAAAGTTATGGTGACAATCTTCATTAAGATCTAGAGTTTGAATTTGGTTAAAAGGTATTCCTATGAGTATCTCACTATAAGAGGCTGATGAGATTTACAAATAATAGAAATATAAGACCTATATATATTGGTCCTTTCTAAATTCTTGATCTTATTGGGATGGTATATTATTGATTGGTGATTTCCCTAAATCTCTCTCAAATTCATGATGTGTTCCATGTATCTCTACTGAGAAAGTACATATCTGATCCTTCACATGTGTTGAACTTAGAGGTCATACCACTGGAGAAAGATCTTTCTTATAAAGAAAAATTGGTGAATATTTTGTATCAAAGTGGTAACGTTCTATGAAACAAGACCACTCACCTAGTCAAATTTTTGTGGTGAAACCACCAATTTGAGGAAGATTTGTGGGAACCTCAGGATGCGATGAGGTAAAGTTATCCTCTTATGTTTTAATTAGAGTGAGTAATTTCAAGGGAGAAATTATTTTAAGGGGGTTATAATGTTACAAACACATATATTTTTATGTAATATATCTCTTTAAATAATTTTATTTCTTCAACAGTTTTTGTTACACATAACATCAAGTTTGGTATAACCAAGTAAAATTACTAAAATATTATGTGTCTGTTATTGTCTATCCATTGGATTAGCGGGGGTGAATAGTAACAAATAAATTATGAAAAATATATGTTCTATATATTTATAAAATTAATTCATTAGTTATCAAAATATTGTAATTAAAAACAAAAAATTATTTGAGTATAAAAGTGATGTTTTCTTAAAGAATTATTTTTATGTGTTTCATGTATTTCTTATTAATGAATAAAATTAATCTATATTGTTGAATGATTTTAATTTAATTTATATATTATTAACTTGATATAATGTTTTAAAGATTCAAATACTATTTTTATAGGCATAAGATAAGAATAAATCTATTTTTATGCCTAAATATGTATTTTTTGAAAAAGTAGTTTTATAGTGTTTTCTAAACTTAATTTAAAATAATTTTATTCCATCTATAGATATTGAATTAGATAAAATGAATTAAGTATTTTTAATAAGGAGGTTCAAATTTGGTAAATTTTCCCCTTTTATTTTTGGTCTATATGAATAGTAGCCATAGTAAAATTTATCACCACGATAAATGGTAAACTAGGTTAATCTAGATTTAAAATAAGTGAAAAGGATATAATTTATCATCCTAATTGTTATCAGATGAATTAAATTCTAATATTATCATTTTAGTCTTGAAAATAAATATTTTAAGGGACACTTTTTGTTACAAACCAACCCAGGTAAACCCTGAACCAGTCACCCGAGCCGATCCGCAGCAAGGCCCGAGAGGCGTTCCCAATCCTTCCGGGCTAGAGACAAGCGCTAGGGCATCGACAAAAATGATGGGAATGATTTCTCCCAATACAAATAAATAAAATCAGAGGAAATAATAAAGAGAAACTCAGAATAAATAAACCAAATAAAGCGACTAAACAAGAACTGAAGAAAATAAAACTAACTGAACGGGACAACCACTGTCTTCATGTGACCTCACTGATCACTCTCCAACTCACGGACGGATGTTTCCCAAGGTGAAAAAGCTCATGTTTAACCTTCAAAAGAAAATAAAAACAAGAAAACACTATAGAAGTGAGTATTAAAACTCAGTAGGCCTTCCCAACAATCGGTTCCCAAAGCACTACCATTAAATAAAGAATTTTACTAATTTTCAAGTTTGAACTACATTATATAAAATATGGGTTTTCACCCACACTGTCATTTCTAAAGCAAGTAACAGTCTATTTCCCTTTTTAATTTAAATTCAAGTTTATGGTTTGAAGGATCAAGATGCATTAAATTTTAAAAACATTTATGCGAAAAATTTAAAATCCAAATTTTTGTTGTTAAATAAGAGGAAAAACATACGTACACACAACACAAAATAAGGGAAATAGACAAGTGGAAAATATGGACCAGTAACCGAACTAGTCCCCTCATTCATCTTCCACATAAAAATAAGTTCTAAAGAAAAAATGGGTCAAACCTAGGATCTCGTGAAAAATCTAGAACATACTATATGTGTGACTCATCCTGAAGGCATTCCTACTCTTGATAACGTCATAATGCCGAAACGCTCGGTGTATCCCTACCTGGCCTAACTGAGGGGCCCAATCCCCTATCGAAGCAAAGTTCATACTAAGGGCCACTATCCAGTGCGTAATCTAAACTAGTGTAGCAATCGTTCAAAGAAAATTAACTTACTATGCCAGGTTTCCATGCTGATTACTAAATGAAAATAGGGGTGAATCAACAACGTCAATAAAGTAACCACTCATGATGCACAAACATCACACACAACAACCCTCACAATCGAAGTACACAACAATATCACCCTCGAATCACTCGAAAGATAGTTTTCAAAATGATTTATTTTATTAAAGTGTCAAATGGTCCTTAACCAAACACAAAACCCCAACCCATTTTTAGAAGAACCAACACACACCAACTCACTTCCAAAGAATCAAATAAATGCCACTTTCAATCTCAATCCATTTGAAACCCCACTTAAGAAATCCATTTTAGAAACCTGAACACATTTGCAACCCAATCCATAAAAAACACAATTTTCTTACAAAGGCCAACCGAGAAATTTGATAAACACTTGGTATATACATTTAATAGGAAACATTTTCAGATAATTCAAGTAAAAGAAGGAACTAATATCTTTCATAACAAACATTATTCCTAAAAATAATTACTTAATATTATTTACCATTTATTTAAAATTGATGAAATAATAAGAAATTAATAGAATCTAAATATAATAGAAAGTGTAGTGGGAGACCTACCTCAAACATGATGATATTTGTCAACGACCACTCAAACCAACCCTTGGCGTATACATGCACATGAATTTATACATATGCACACACACACAGAGATATATATATACACCTAGCTGCATTGCACATACTCTCCATGCCATAAGTAAATATGTACAAATAAGGAATATATATATATATATATATATATACACACACCTTACCATATGCATGTACATGTAGGAATCCTCGATACCCGTCGCCCAAAACCATTACAGCGAGGTCCAACGTACTACACATATAATTTAATAAGACAATTAAACACATAAAAATCTATAAAACATTTCAAAATAACACATTAAGGGTTTTTAATAGTAATACATTTGATTTCAAGTAAGAAAAGTCACTTTAAAACCAAATGTACAGCCAAGCAACATTAAAACATAATTTCTATATTTTAAAAGAATTTACAATACATATTGAGAAATGCACAACAAGGAACACACACACACACATAATTACCCCAATTTTCTTATTCAATCCACTTTTGAAAACATACCAACATCAAAACGATATCCAAACATGTTTCACACACTTTATAATATTTAATAAACCACTTAAAAATATTTTTAAATGACTCCAAATAATATCACAAGACGTTGAACACAAAATCCTACACAAAATCCCCTTCTAAGGCTAAACGCACACCACTTACATGTCAAAATAGAATTCTCAACCCTTGGGCAACATAATAAATCAACAACACAGTTTAGAAAACACTCTGAACGGCTCAGCATAGGTTTTCATAAAATCAAAACATTCATATCACATAAACATGTTACTAAACACTTTTAAAGCATATTAAACATCAAGTAAAACTACATTATCACAAAGAAAACTAATCAAATAACAAACTAAATTGATTAAACACACAAATTCATTCATCAAACAATAAATATATGTGGTACCACCTTCTTCTTCGTGTTTGTTGGTGGTTCAATTCGATGTGTGGCCTTGCGATGGATGCAGTGTCCATCGACAATGGCACTGTTTATTTCAAGTATGTGCTAGGTGTTATGACGATGAAGAGATCGGAATGCATTTTATGATAGTGTTCTGATGCTGCGGAGGGATGTTCGCCGGCTGTGGTGCGTCAACGCTGTGGTCGACGGTTCGGGGGCGCGGCTCGAGGTCTGGCACTCGAGTTATCATATCCCAGGAAGATTTGATGGTGTTCAGTTCAATGCATGATCATTTGATTTTCATATTTGTATTTGGTTGTTGTGTTTCGGGTCATGGTGCGCGACTCGAGGTGGTTCAGGTGCTATGATGGTTTTTGTTTGAATTTTGATTCTTGAAGATTGTACTATTTGAAGTTTTTCTCATCGGTGGACATTTTTTTGGACGGGGACCTCACTGACGAGGTAAAGATGGGTGTGATGGGTTGCTATATTCATTTTATGAAGTGTGTGGTTATCACTTACCATAAAGTGACTTCTAGAAAATTAAAAAAGATATTTGGTCGGTGCCACCTTTCTTGGTGTAAGAAACCTCAAAATTTTGGTGTGAACTCCCGCTACACAACAATCACACCACAAGGGGTATAATGTGAACCCTAAAAACAAAGTATCAAAGCAATTGCATCAAAAAAGAACCAAATAAAACACAAAACCTTAACCCAAAAACAAATAAATGGAAGAAAACACCCACCAGTGAAGAACCCACCTGTGGTGAGGGAGAGGAAGGATGGTCGAGCAAAATTAGGGGCTTCCAGAGGCGTGTCGTGCTGGAAATGGGGTTTAGCTGAAGGGTTCGATCGAATAGGGGCAACACACAGTGGAGGGGAGAGGTGTGAGGGATGGTGAGGGTAGTGTGAGGGTAGGGAATCAGAGTGAGGTGGTCCTCCAGGAAGAAGGTGGAGAGCCGGTCGTGACCAAGGGAGTAGGTGAGCAGCATGACTACGTGGAGAGGGAGGAGGGTTGGGGCGTGATGACATAGAGAGAGAGGGTTGGGGTGTGATTGGAAAGAGGGGTGAGGAATATAAGTGGGGAAGAATGAAATATAGAAAAGGATAAAAAAAAGAGAAAAGAAATGGAAAATAAAAAAATGAAATAGGAAATAAAATAAAATAAACCTTAAGACTTAAACCAACTAAAAATAAAATTAAAATTAAAATCATTACCAATGTGCGATTTCCAGGTGTGACAATTATCCCCACCATGACACTTTCTACCCACAGAAAGTGCCAAAAGACTAGGTCAACCAGGGGTTCCAAGAAAGACCACGAAGACACTTAAAACAAAACCTCAATCGCCCAAAGACCTAGCATTCAAAACACCCATACGCTGAAACTAAAAGATCTCAAAACCAGAATCTTCAAGAAACATAAACAATAGTAAGGAATACATATCCAAACACAAATACAACATGGAACACCCCGACCCAAAACTTAGGGATCACCAGGGCTTCTTGAGACCTTCAAGAACACTCGTCAGGCGACCCACTACCTGAGATAACCAGTTACCATGGTCAAGGTTGGGCAGATCAGAAGTAAGGAGTTTCCCCACCAAGATCACTTTGAAAGTAGAGTTTTTCCACAAGTTATTCCTATGGTGGTCTCTCTACCATGTTAGGGTTTTCTTCAAACATTGGTTCTTCAAACCAAAACAACTCACAAACCCAAGGAAACCTCTAACACTAGCTTGACCCTCAAAGCTCCCTATGTTTAACCAAACCAACACAAGAGGAGATACTAATGAGACCCATAGTAGGTCTCCCCACCATTTTAGAATTTACCTAACATCATGACACTCACATGGTCATTCCCAGTTTACTTTGAGCAATACAGATTGAACTCTTCATCAAAAACACACCAACACAGGCTGACTTGCATAGATGATTCCCACACTGGCCAATACTCTGCCACATTGGAGGGTTTTGACAGCGAAAAACTTGAACCAAGAGGCAAACTGTACAGGAACGCATCAATTCCACAAGACATGAGCATCTCCAAAAGAGTACAATTTTGATCCCTTACCAAACCACAAGAAGTTTCACATAGCAAAACCACTAGCTTTACAAGAATACGAATTCTCTGAACCTTCTTAGGGACCAAGAGGAACACCCATAACTTAATACCACAACAAGAAGACAGAGACTTCATGCCCCTCACCAAAAAAATGAAGCCTTCAGAGGTAGTACCACAATAGTAAACTTAATCCATCCCCATCATAAAACTATGGAATTAAGTAGGACCAAACCCATCCCACATCAAAAAAATTTTGAATGCATGCAAACTTTACCTCGGGACCTATGGCTGGGGCCCTGATGTTTGAAGCATCTACCGTCTTACAGTCATAAGTTGACCATCTATGACTGGAACTTCCTCCACTTGAAAAGAAACCTACATACTTCTCCTCATGTACCAAGTGGCCAATTCGTCAACATACCAACTGAGAATTGCAGTGAATGGCTTAGAGTTCCCAACTAACCACACTAGAGATAGAAGATTGAGCGGTCTATCAAATGCGCGATGCAAACTGATGGAAGGAGTACTCCAAGAACAAGTCTCATTGGCTTACACTCCTCATCAGATTATTAACGTACACTTACCATGATATGAGAAAGACCAAAAACTATTAATAGTTGTAAACGGATTGCTCCACACTACTTTTGGGGGATATGAAACTGGCTCATTGGAAAAGTCATTTCACCTCTTCCACTGTCTGTTGACTGATCGAGCACCTATGAGCTCCACCACTTTTCCTCACCTTCACTTCATTAGGTACAACCACATGATGAAGTTAGTCTTAAGGATCTCTCAATACATCCTCATCCGCAACAAAAACAAAATGATTATCATTCACTAGTTCAGTCCCGCTCCTCCAAACATACTCGAGGAAACTTACACCCGCACAACATTTGGAGTCCATCTAAAACCAAAGACACTCCCAAAAAACTCAACGATATTCTCCCGACCTCAACACCTACAAACAACCATCACAACTAAGAAGAACCCAACTCAGTCACTCCAATGAGCATTTGGGATGAGCCAAGAACTGAGAGAAACATACTGGAAACCCATGGGACGTTTCTATGGGGAATATCCCGAACAAGAAACACAAAATAACCTTAAAAAAATCAAGAATCTCACAAAAAAAACATCCACACTTCATATGAAAATATAATAATTCCAATTTAAAACATCAATATATTCTTAAAGAACACACCTGCTTGAAAAAAAAAACCAAACACTGCACAACAAAAACCTAAAAGCTCGTCTGAAAAAGTTGTATTCACTCTGAACTCAAATCCATTTTCCAATTAAAAAACCATTTAAACAAAAAACCCATTTTAGAGAAAAACACACTTTTTAGGAAACAAGAAGGAGCCTTAGAAATCAATCACTCACCACTGATATTCCATGGTGCCTCGCAAATATGCATTTTCATGCCACACAGGAACCCATACATACGATCCACCAACTATACATTAATCACATCCACATTCACACATGAGCATCCATAGGAATACCACAAGACCAAAACAAGACTCTTCCTCTTTCAAAACAAAACATTTCCAATATTCCAAAAAATACCATTTTTCAAAACCATTTCAAAAATTCAAGACAAATTTTCAAAATGATTTCCATTAGAAAAATAACTCACTTCAGTTTCAAAAAATCCAGGACATTCTTTTAGAAATTAAATTTTAACAAATCAAATGCCAAATTCCAAAAACAAGGTCTAAGAGAAATGCACCCAAAAAATAATGCCAAACTCACACTAAGATAAAATAAGAGAAACCCCAAAGTTTTCTTTCCTTTTAAAAACCCCTTTGAACCAACCCAAAACTAAACCATGACATCACCAACACTAAAGAACCTAGACAGAGAACTGGTGGTCATGCCAAACCTGGATACATGTTTTAGCAGACCATGCCCTAGGCAAGGGCCAACCACTAGGAATGTCGAACCATACTCTCGGGCATCACATGGGTCGCTAATCCATGTGAGATCATGCATAGTACTTGTTTACTCCTACTGTCATCCCCCATCCACAAAGACCAAAGCCAAAAACTTAAATCCCAAACCAACCCTGGTTACTCGAGGATTGGAACGATCAAGAGTTCATAATGATTTTTCTACACCTACCACTCGAGTACCAATAATTCTATCTTCGATCTACCTGACACACCAAATAACAAGAAAAAAACCTCCTATGATACCATTTTTTCATGATCCAACCCAGTTCAACCCTGAACTGGTCACCCGAGTCGATCTGCGGCAAGGCCCAAGAGGCGTTCCAGATCCTCCCAGGCTGGAAACAAGCACCAGGGCATCGACAGAAATGATGGGAATAGTTTCACCCAATACAAATAAATAAAATCAGAGGAGATAATAAAGAGAAAATCATAATAAATAAACCAAATAAAGTGACCAAACATGAACTAAAGAATATAAAACTAACCGAATGGGACAACCAATATCTTCATGTGGCCTCACGGGTCACTCTACAACTCACGGCCGAACGTCGCCCAAGGAAAATAATCTCGTGTCGAACCTACAACAGAAACTAAAAAACACTATAAGCATGAGTATTAAAACTCAGTAGGTGTTTCCAACAATCTATTCCCAATTCACAACTATTAAATAAAGAATTTTACTAATTTTTAGGTTTGAACTACATCATATAAAATATGAGTTTTCAACCACACTATCATTTCTAAAGTAAGTAACAATCCATTTCCTTTTTCAATTTAAAAGAAAGTTTAAGGTTTGATGGATCAAGATGAATTACATTTTAAAAACATTTATGCGAACAATTTAAAATCCAAATTTTTGTTGTTAAATAAGAAGAAACCCTATGCACACACAACACAGAATAAGGGAAATGGAAAAGTGGAAGACAGGGACCAGTAATCGAACTAGGCCCCTCAATCGTCCACCATATAAAAATAAGTGCTAAAGAAAACATCGGCCAAAACTAGGAGCTCATGAACAATTCAGAACGTACTATATGTGTGACTTATCCTGAAGGCATGCCTACTCTCAGTGACCTCATAATGCCCAAACACTCGGTGTTTCCCTACCTGTCCTAACCGAGGGGCCCAATCCCCTAGCATAACAAAGTTCGTACTAGGGGCCACTAGAATGTGCGTAATCTAAACTAGTGCAGAAATTGTTCATATAAAATTCACTTACTATGCCAGGTTCTCATGCCAAGTACTAAATGAAAAGATGGGTGAGTCAACAATGTCAATCAAGTAACCACTCACGATGCACAAAAATCACACAGAACAACCCACACAATTGACGCACACAACAAGATCACCCCTGAATCACTCCAAAGAGAGTTTTCAAAATGATTTATTTTATTAAAGTTCCAAATGGTCCTTAACAAAACACTAAACACCATCACATTTTTAGATGAACCAAAACACACCAACTCACTTCCAAAGAATCAAAGAAACACCACTTAAAATCTCAAACCATTTGAAACCCCATTTAAAAAATCCATTTTAGAAACTCGAACACATTTTCAACCCAAGCCATTAAAAACACAATTTTCTTACAAAGGCCAACCGGGAAATTTGATAAACACTTGGTATATACATTTAATAGGAAACATTTTCAAATAACTCAAGCATAAGAGGGAACTACTATCTTTGACAACAAAAATTATTCCTAAAACTAATTACTTAATATTATTTACTATTTATTTAAAATTAATGAAATAACAAGAAATTAATAAATTCTAAATATAATGGAAAGTGCACTGGGGACCTACCTCAAACATGATGTTATTTTTCAACGACCACTCAAACTAACCCTCGGTGTATACACGGACATGCATTTATACATATATATATATACACACACACCCCTAGATGAATTTCACATACTCCCCAGGCTATAAGGGAATATGCACAAAGAGGACATATATATATATATATGCCTTACCCTATGCATGTACATGTAGAAATCCTCGTTGCCCGCCACCCAAAACCATCGCAACGGGGTAAAACTCACTAAACATATAATTTAATAAGACAATTAAACACTTAAACAATCTATAAAACATTTCAAAATAACACATCAAGGGTTTTCAACATTAATACACTCAATTTCAAGTATTGAAAGTCACTTTAAAACTAAATGTGTAGTCAAGAGATATTAAACATACTTTCTATATTTTAAAATAATTTACAATACATATTGAGAAATTCACAACAAGGCACACACACACATAATTAACCCTATTTTCTTACTCAAATCCACTTTTAAAAACATACCCACACTAAAAAGATATCCAACCTTGTTTTACACACTTTATAAGATTTAATAAAACACTAAAAAATATTTTGAAATGACTCCAAATAGTATCGCAAGACTTTGAACACAAAATTCCACCCAAAATCCCCTTCAAAGTTCAAATGCACACCACTTACATGTCAAAATAGAATTCTCAGCCCTTTCGTAACATAATTAATCAATAACACAGTTTAAAAAACACTACGAATGGATCAACATGGGTTTTCATAAAATCAAAACATTCATATCACATAAACACGTTACTAAACACTTTGAAATAATATTAAACATCAAGTAATACTAAATTATCACCAAGAAAACTAATCAAATAACATACTAAATTGATTTAACACACAAATTCATTCATCAAAAAATAAATATATGTGGTACCACCTACCTCGGTGTAGGAAACCTCAAAATTTCTGTGTGAAACTCCCGCCACACAACAATCGCATCACAAGGGCTATACTACGAACTCTAAAAACAAATTATCAAAGAAATTTAATAAAAAATAAACCAAATAAAACACAAAACCCTAACCCAAAAACCTATAAAATGGAAGAAAACACCCATCAGTGAAGAATGCACCTACAGCAAGGGAGAGGAAGGCTGGCTGAGAAAAATGAGGGGCTTCCGGAGGTGTGTCACACTGAAAATGGGGTTTCTCTAGAGGGTTCGACCGACTAGGGGTGACACACGGTGAAGGGGATAGGCGCTAGGGTTGGAGAGGGCTACGTGAGGGTAGGGAATCAAAGTGAGGCGGTCCGCTGGGAGGAAGGTGGAGAGCCGACCGCGACCAAGGGTGGAGGTGAGCGACGCGATGACACAGAGAGGGAGGAGGGTTGGGGAATAATGGCATGGAGAGGGAGGGTTGGGGCATGACCAAGAAGAGGGCTGAGGAATAGAAGTGGGGAAAAAATAAAGAGAGAAAAGGACAAAAAAGAGAGAAAATAAATGGAAAATAAAAAAAAGAAAATGAAATAGGAAATAAAATAAAATAAAATAAACCTTAAAACATAAACCAAATAAAAAAATTAAATTTAAAATAATTACTAATTTTTGATGTTTGGGTGTGGCACTTTTCAATGAAAATGATTTATATATTATTTTAATCAAAGAAAGTTACAAAATTTCACTCTCTTAGTTTTAAATATCCACTATGTATTCACCTAGGGATAGAAACAAGTTATGAATGAATATTAATTATAATTTTATGCATATTGAAATTATATTCATGATGATAATTTTTTTAGGGATTATATAATTACCTTAAATTCATACACAACGTTCAAATAATATTTATTCAATTAACTGAAAACTAAAATAAATGATTTTAAAAATATTAAAAGTGATATAATTTGAGTAAGTTATAGTGATACAAGAATTTTATAGGTAAATATGACATATAATATTTTTTAAAAATATATTATATTTTAATTAAAACATTTTATTTATATATTTTAAGTCAAATTAAATGAATAGTGTCAAAATTAACCTTAATAATATTTTATCAAAATAGTATTTTATTAAATTATTTAGAAAACATAATAATCTTTAAATAATACAAGGTGGATATTATATAGTCAATAATATCATAAATTATCTATTTATAGGCCAATTTTTACCTTATAAGAAAAAATTATAACCCTTTAATATTGAAAATTGTTTACCATTGTAAAAATTAAAATTGGTTAACTAAGGGTTAATAAAAAATTTAAGGTTCAAAATTACATCAAAACATGTATAAATTCTATTAGTTGGTGGGAATACAACCCTATCCAACCTTATATTAAAACCCTAGTGATTTGGAGTAATTTTTATTGATAATGAATTTATTATAATTTAATCTATTGAGAAATTCCAAAAGTGACCCTAACCTCAATAATAAAATAAAACCTCCTCCATCACTTCTTGGCACTACTTTGAGCCTTATAGACGGAACAACCATTATCAATTTCTCTTACCAACTCCCCTAGGCACATTATATAGTTTTTGTTCTTCCAAAAAGATCAACCATATAGCCCTTTATAGGAGATATAAATGAGTTGTTTCCAAGAAGATAAGGTGAGATTTTTTTTAAGAAAGGTAAACTCAAAGTAATGGTTTTATGTCACAATCTCATTATTTATCAGAATTGGTTATGATTATGCCTCTAAGGATGAAATAATATGATCTACCTCTCAAGAATCTTATGAATATTCTTCTCCTCTATTTTATTATTTAAAATACATGTTTTATTTTCATTTTCCTCATCTTTTTTACTCAAGATATTGAAAATATGTTTTTAAGGATAATTGACTTAATTTTTATCTTCGGTTGAAAAAACTTTTCCTTCCATATCCTTGTTTTTAAAAAAAGTTTTAAAAAGTTTTTTATTATTCTCCTATGATTGTTTAATGTTTTTATCCATGTTTTAATTTTTAAAAAATGATTTGAAAGGAATATTCTTGTCATTTTCCAAAAAGATTACTTTTTGAATTTTCTAAAAATAGTATGGAAGGAGTTTTTTAACCTATATGGCATGGATATCATTTTTTACCATCATTAATAGTATTTTCATTAAAGTTTTATTTAAAATTTTACAAGGTTATTTTCAAAGAATTTTTTTTCCTTTATAATTATTATTTTTTAAATTGATTTCAAAAAAATATAAGGGTAATTTTTCTAATGAATGTTTTAATGATATTTTAATGTTATTTCTATTCATAAAAGACCAAAAACCTTGATTTTAATTGTGATTTACTGATTATATGATCCAATCACACCATCCTTATTATTTATCTAAGGGGTTTATGTTTATGATTACAAGATTTTTATGAAACCCATTTATTTTCTATAGGTAATACTATGATGAAATGATAAAATGCTTATGAAATCCATTTCTTTTCCTTGGGTTATGAAATGAGGAAATGTTTATGAAATCCATTTCTTTTCATGGGACTTGATATTATGAATGCTTTAAGATCTTATAGAATATATATATATATATATATATAATTTTCATTTTGTGATTGATGGGACTTATATCTTCATCCAATTAATTGGATAAAGATTCATATATCATGAGATAAACATGACTGGAATGGG
This sequence comes from Viscum album, assembly GCA_963277665.1. Lineage (NCBI taxonomy): Eukaryota > Viridiplantae > Streptophyta > Magnoliopsida > Santalales > Viscaceae > Viscum > Viscum album. The sequence continues at coordinate 157,339,933 of OY728147.1, forward strand.
GAGTGAACCTAGTTCATTTGGGGACTTTTTTCATTATGATAGTCTTGGGAGTGAACCTTGGTTACTATGATGGTTTGAGGAGGGAACCTGTTCCACTATGATAGTCTTAGAAAAGAGGCTTGACTACAAAGGAAATCATTTTCTATGCTTTAGTGTTTTCTATAACTCCATGCCTTATGATAATTTTATGATCTCATGGGTTATGTTCTTTGATTACCTTATGATTCATGTCTTATTAACAACCAAGATTTATTCTATGACTTAATATTATGATCTTTTCTATATAGGGTATGTTTTTAACCATTAATATCGTGTTCTTATACCCATATGATCATATTTTTCTTATGTGATCATTGATATTTCCCTTGTTTACCCTTACTGAACATCTGAGATCACTCATTTCTTATGTTTCCTTTCCATAGTGTGTGAAGAAAGGTATTGAATATGATATTTCTAATAAGGGTTCTAGTTATAAATAAATAAGTGGGAGACGATGTAGATATTTTATGAACTGATTTTTTATATTTTCTATTTTCCAAAGATACTAAACCTATATGATTCTAGCATGGACCCTTATGTTTTGTAAAGAATATTCATCTATTTATATATAATATCTATGTATGAAAATTATGGGTCACTATATGTTACTCATGGGAATATATAATTAATAGATTTTGATTAAAAAATATAAATATTTTTCCCTTACTAAAATTAGATAAAGAATGTTTGAGCCTACCATTGGGGGGACTTCTTAAGCACATGATAGTATAACAAGTGTATGCATGTAATGGTTACAACTTCTGTTTCATTTTGTACATGCATTCTTATATATTCTAGTTTTTAGAGGTATTTTTTTGGTATCTTTTTATGCTATATACTAACCCCTGACACATGAACCTTAGTGTTTTTTCATACCTTACGATCTACTTATAGGTTTTGGCATGATCCCTAGTATAAATACAGGCCATATGAGCTCGGTTGGGATGTGGAGGCAGGTCTTAGGTGAGTCCAAGTACTGGTGTTTTGGTTTCATTTTATTTATTTTTGGTTTTTTACAACTATGTATATGATTATCCCACTGTAAAATCTCTATTAGGATGTATAACTATATGACCTAAATGGATAACATTTGTTATAGTATGGTGGTTATTTATTTATTATAGTATTATTTCTTCTTTAAATCCATTTCTTATGCTCTATTATTATTTTATTTATTGGTATTTATGTTATTGAATATTATTTCTTATGATGATACCAAGGGCATAGTCTCCCCATGTGGTTTTATTTAACCCCCATCTCAAGTCGGTTGTCTTTGATATACAAGGAGACACACCTGAGGTCATGTGGGGTCTTTAACTTGGTTATTGTTTAGGTGAACCATGCTTGATCATTAAAAGGTGGTATTATAGACTAGTTTTTTGTATTAATTTTTTGGACATGGCATATGGATATATGACTGGTCAAAACATGGGATTAAAGACATATTTTTTCCAATCTAGTACAACTTTGATTTGAAATACATGTTTCTAGGGGGGTGGGTTTAATGGTTTGTCTTTTAATTTTATAGTTGACTTAATTTTTGTTAATTTATTATAATTATAATTTTATTTTATTTTATTTCTCTTTTACTAAGGATAAAAGAGGCATTTTTTCTTACAACATCATTGAAACATAGAATCACATGACATGTGCATGCTTGTATGTGATAAAAAAACTGATTTAGAATAAATAAATTTCTTTAATTATTTTAAAATTTATAGAATAAATTGTGTGTAATTTTCTTAAATACCCTATTGGTGGAGGTATACATAACTAAGACAATACCATGGTGAACTCTAAGATATTAATTTACTGAGATTTATACCATTATAATATACACATTTATATAATGATAATATCCATTAAGTGGGTGGTATGGGTATGGGGATACCTAAGATTGATGAGAGCCCTTGAGTGGGGGAGGGGGGTTCTGGCATATGGGTTGCCTTTATTATGAGAGAATGAAGCATGAGTGTTCTTAATGAGATATAACATATGTGTATGGTTTATAGAATAGGTAGTGGAGCCTATATATGATGAGATAAGACTCAATATATCAATGATTTGAGTTTTTTTAAAGAAGTGCAACACTTTTTTTCTTGATATGGGTTGTGAGATATGTGGGTAGCCTAAAATAGAAGTGTTAGCTTAGAAAAAGGGGTGCCTTGTGAAATGGGAAGAATAACTAAATTATTCATGTAATGGGAATAAATAAATAATAATGTGTGATAAAGTTATTAGTTTAGGCATGTAGAACTCCTTGGGTAGGTATGGGATGAAAGTATACATGGTGATTCATGCGATGTATATGACTAGCATACTTGGGATGCATGATAAACTATTAGGCATATGGTACTTGTATCGATGAGATATAAATCATGATTTCATGAGTTTAGTGTAGAGTAGGGTAGCATGTACTTGTACTTGAGAAATAGTTCAATCAATAATGGTAATAGTCACACACCATTATGAGATTGGTTTTTATTGATATTAATTTACCTTAGGAATAATAGAGTGATATTTTACTAAAAAAACATTGTATATGAGTTGGTATGACATAAGACCATCCTTGAGATGATGATATTACTCATTAATTAGGAATGATCAACTTTTTATGATATATGAGACAATAAAATGGGTGAATTATAATAAAAACATCAAGGTGGAGATATTAATCATGAGGATCACATGACTTATAGGAGAATGTCACAGTGATATTTGAGAATATATGGAGGGTTTCACATGAACTTCTCCTAGTATGTGGGTTAGGATTTATTAAAATGTGTGTAAGATTACTTAATAAATATTTTCGGTATAGGGATTTGAGGGGTTCTTATGTGTAGTAAGGGAGACTATGACTCCTTAGTTTCCCTAACTGATTAGATCTTGGTCAAGGTATATTGATGAATTTCAAAGGATGATCACACTTTTGGGGTGACTGAGGACAATATGACCATAGGAAAAGCGTGAGACTCCATAATTATTTTGGGAAATGGATAAGGGATTTTACCCTTGTGATGATATGTTATGTGTAGGATATTACATAAACTATTTTGGGAATGGTCTGATATAGATTGACTAGTGACAACTAGTGGACCGAGGGATGAACAGTGTATGAGATGAGGTCTTTATAGTGTGGTTATGAAATGAATGATGGGTTTTTGAGAGTCATGGTTAAACCAATAAAATTTTCTTGTGTGGGTGATAATATACAACCCTTTTAATGTATGTGAAATTATGGGGAATCACCATTAGGATATGTGAAATAATTAGGGATTGATTGTATTAATTAATTTATAGATTAATTATAGAGTGAATAAAATATGTGAGTTGGAAACCAACGAGATAACAAAAATTATTAGAAATATGAGTTCGTTTATATAGTATTTGGGAATAAATGTTTCATGGAAATGAGTGAGGTTGTTGATCATGGATTATATCCATTATAATTCAAATATTGTGGAAATAGACCATTGATGAAATTATATATTAGTAGAAGGGAGTACCATAATGTCATAGAAATTTAGAGAGAGTATCTTAGGATGGGTCTATTAATATATAATGAGTGGGGCTTGTGAGTGTCAATGTTCGACTAACAAAGGAGAATAATAAGGTTAGTAATTATAGATCTGGAATAAGGGAAATGTTATAGTGGGGAGAATACCATTTATGTCTTGATGGTGAGACCCTTATGTCATAGTTGATGTTTAATATTAGTGGCGACATATTTTTTGATCCCAACCTAGAGGTGTTAGGGGTTTCATAGAAATTTTTGGGTGTAATCGGTATAGTTGTGTTTGGTAAGTGAGAAATATCTATATTTGTACATCAATATATAATGATTATACTAATTCAATATATTCATAAAGTGATGAATGTGAGTTATTGGATAATGGTCTAGTGGGGTGATTTGGCATGAGTTTCAAGGAATGGGATAGTGGTAACTTGGTCTGAGAAATGTTGGCATTCATGGATAGTATGATGACATGTAAATATTGTGAGTCTTCATGACTGGGAATTATTATTGAATGGAAGACTGTGATTTCCAGTGTATATGATCTGGAGAGGATCATGTGTAGCTCTAAGTAGATGATGATCTGGTGCAGTCCAATGAAGTCAACCTAAGGTGTACAATGTCATTGATGGGTTAATCCACTTTATGTATCATAGAATAGAAAATATTTATGGAATTATAAAATTTATCGGTGTGATAGTGAATACACTACTTGGTATTCAAAGTTAGTTGGTATATTTGAAAACCGACTGGAATGTTTCTTGCATTATCAACTATAATAAATCATAAAGGAACAATTCATGTTAATCAAGGGGGTCTAGTGTGTATGATGATCCATAATGATACATGCCTAATGATTATATGGTTTTACTAGTTTGGTTGTGGTTGTGTATCCTAATCCAGTAGGATACCCAGGATTGAGATCATTCTCAAGAATCAATGATCAATGTGGATTATGAGCGAGTTGTTATTTGGATTCTTGAGGATGAGAAATTATATAGTGTAAAGTTTGTAATGACCTAAACCATTGCATTCCAGTGAAATAAAAGGATGGTTAGGAATTAACTTATTTGGTAGATAATTGAATTTAAATATTTTGTTTAATATTAAAGGGGTAGTTGTTCTTACATCTCATGGGAGTCTAAACAGATATGTTCTGACATAAAGGGGTTCTTTATAATTCTCAATAGAATTATTTCATCATTGGTAGAAGAAACCGAGTTTAGTGTATTATATTATAAATCCACCAGAACCATGATGAAAACCCTCTAGATTTTTTGTGGGTTAGGCATTGGACCACAACCATTTCCCTTAACACTAAAAGTATGGTGGTTAGACACAAAACTTTTAGTGGGTTTACTAACCCCCATATTTATTAAGGTATTATATTATTACCCTAACTATCTTTTTGAGCTTGGTATCTAGATTGGATTTCTAGATCTAGAAATTATTTGTATATTTGAGCCTACTATCTGGAGGGGATATAGATGACTATTATTTTGAGACTATTATCAAGGGAACATTCTATAGGGACATATAATGATTAAAATAATATTTTATTAGGGGTTATTCTTAAGATCCTTGATTTTTTATAAGGTACAAAACCTTTTTATTTCTAGTTTAATTCCTTGTTTTTGACCTAATGTGAATGTCTAGTAAGGCTATGGAAAAAATAGTGGTCTGTGGGGATTTTTTGTAGCCTGATGCTTGATATTTTTTAGGAAATAGCTGGGAAACACAGATAGTATGAACCATGAAGCTCATCCCTCATGGTTAGAGTACACCATGTGGAGAATTTCAATGCACAGTAGAGGGCGCACGGTTCTCCCTAACCATGTGACCCAGGTTGCAGACCCATGAAAATGTTGCAACCTTTTTGATATAGGAGAAACATATGGTCAGCACATAGTTCATCTAATCATGCACCATGACCATGCGAGAGGGGTCTTGAGGTAGAGGTGGGCACATAGTTTAGACAACCATGCAACCAAACCATCTGACCCAGTCTTTAAAGGAAAAATGAACTTTCTTTCTTAATTATTTAAATGTTTTAACCCTCTCCTCCTTTCCTATTTCCTTCAATGGAAACCCCATTTTAATCACATTGATGTTCCCAAGGAATAATAGCCTAGTATTTTCCATATCCCAATGATTTGGAATCTGATTCAAGATATGTCTCTCTCATTGGAAAGCCTCTAGTGAGTTCTTATTTCCTTCTTCACCTTTCACTTTTTACCTTTTTTTCCATGGCACTATTTTAGTGCAGTATCTTATGCCCAATTTTTAGAGTGTTATACCATTATTCTATTTTATTCTGGTCTGGATAGAATAAGAAGCTGATATTGGATGAGTACTCCTCTACTAGCTTAAGGTAGGTGGTATATACCTTTTCCCTCAATGTATCATTGTATATATCCTATTGTCACTATTTCAACCATCATACATTCCAGGTGATGCTTCCTAAATTAATTGAACCTATAATTAATTCTTAAAAAATGTTTGAGAAATTCCATGGAATATTTTTATAAGGTTTGAGTTTTTCAAATCAAGCTGAACCACCCATGGGGTGGGTTCTAACTTTTTATCATGATTATTCCACCATTGGGGTGTGATGATATCTCCATGTATAATTGAGAATTTAATGACATATTAAAATGAACTGTTAAAGGTTATAAACACCTTGTAGTACCTTTTCATTATATATTAAAGTTATAAATTATTTAATCCCTTAGCTTGTATATAATTTTGAAGGGACTTAAGAAAGGTTTAATGAGTTGGTTAGGATGCCTTGGACATTACTACTCCTTGGATATGGAAAACCAATAGGATGACTTGAACATTTATACACCTTGGATCCAATGAACCAATATGATGCCTTGGAAATTTATACTACTTAGATTTGATGAACCAATTATATTCATTGGATATTACAAGTCATTAGATCTTAGCTACATGAATCATTATGATTCCTTGTACATTTATACTCCTTGGGTCCTAGTTATTTGGATTACTAGGATGCCATGGAAATTTCTACTCTAAGGATGGAGTTTCTCTATTTTACCTGATATGCTAATATTCCATGGATATTTCTACTCCATGGATATTACTCATTAGAATTACTTGTAAATTTATACTCCTTGGATATTTTTTAATTGATTTACATAGTTTACTCATTTTCCTTAAAACATTACTACTCCTTGGACCTTGTCCCATATAGACCTGATACATGATTACATGGTGTAGTCCATTGTTGCGGATACTTTCTATGTTTTACAAATATCCTGTATGATTTAGTTTCTTGACCACATTGATACTTGATGGACTAGATAGCATCAATTATACTATTACTATTTGTACACTAGTTATATATGAATACTACTTCAGCTTATATTCATAAACTAGAGTTGTTATAGACAATTTTGGTGGTGGCCTACTGAGTGTTATCTTAAACTCTGTTTGGGTTGTTTTTGGGTACCCAAAAAGGCTTCATGGATTCAGTTAGGTATAGGGGAATGATATCGCTTGATGACGCTTGATTTATTGTTTCATAGGAGCAGGGGAGAACATGATCTGGTTATGGCCCGTGATGCTATCTAAGGATATTTATTTTTTGTATTTTTTTTACTTTTGATAAATGTATTTTAATGTATTCTTTTTTCTATGTATTACCTATATTTTTTACGACATGACATGATAATTATTTGTATATGAAACTGTTGGCTAAGACACTTGGTTATTTACATGAAAGTTGTTATTATTCATTTGTTAGTTATTTTATATGGTTCTATTGTTGATTTATATGATTATACCACTGTACTGACCTCTGATCATGAGGTTATAGTCTTCTCATTATTCCACCATGGACCCTCACTACTAGTTTTTATTATCTGGAATATGGGGAGGTGTGATTGAGGTCATGTAGCTAATTGAGTTCTGTTACTATTGAGTGAATCAGGTCTGAAATGTCACAAAATGGTATGATAGGGTATAGTCTCCCCACTATTCAACTAAGGACCCTCACTAATAGTCGGTAGCCTTTGTCTTATGGGGAGGTGTTCTTGAGGCCATGTGGCCAATCAAGTTTGGTTACTATTGAGTGAACTAGGTCTGGGATGTCACAAAGTGGTATTAAAACATTTATTTTCTTTTTCCTTATCATTTATGAATATTAGACAGGAGATTAGGGATGTTTCAAAATTTGATAATGATCTTTTCCTAGGAGTAGCTAACCCACATATAGGGAAAATAAAAAAAATGGTATGGGATATGATGTTTTGTTTTATGCCTCTTATAGTTGATTTAACTTTACTGTTGGGTGAAAAACTTGATGTTTGGTGTTCCTTTTGATTATAGATTTTTACCCTTGGCCTAGTATGGAAAGGAAGTATTTCATCATGCATCATTATAGGAACTTCAGAATTTATATGTCATGCATTACTCTATGAAATGTTTATTTACTGCATGCATTTCCTATATCATGTTTTGGTGAATTTATTGTTATGTCTATATAATTGTACTAGCATTTCATAAAAGGACTTGATTAATCAGTTTTTGGAATTAAATAAACACCATACTTTAGTTTATAAGGTGCATGGGCCCTTATAAATTAGAAATGGTGATCCATATAGTTCAAACTTTTTAATAATATGGTTATATAAATGAGAATGAATTTGAATGTAGTTTAATCCTAAAATTAAATGGTCACTATTGAATAGGGATTAAAATTGAAATTTAAAGGTATTTTTCCTCTATACATTGAAAATGACACTCTGTATATCGGGACCTTGGACATTATAGTAGAGAACATGGCCCAGAATCAACCTTAGTTGTGGGTAGTAGATAGTATATCATGTATTCATATGATCTGTATGTCACCCAAACCTAGCATTAGGAGCAAGCAGAGGGGTGTTACTTGTGATTATGAAGGCTTTTGCTTATCCTTTTTGTATATCTAGGATCTTGTTGATACAAAATATTTTTTGAGTCATGTGCTTGGTATTTGTAGATATATTCCACCATGAAATCATTTGGTTGTATTCCAAGAGGATGGTGATGACCATGATCCAGAGGTGGTGGTCCCTAGGCCACTTACAAGACCTCTAGTAGTACAAATTGCGGCATCACCTATTATATCAAACATGGATTTTGAGGCCCATTTTTTATAGGGATTCTTACATTTCAAGCAGAAAATTTGGGGAGACCCATGACCTTCCCTAATTATGGAAGAGTTGACATGTGTGTTTAAGTATCATAATTCACCCATGTTTTTAGGGTATGGTCTAGCACAGTCTTTAGAGTCAAGATTGGAGGCCATGTTATTGATTTTAATGCATATTGAGACACCTCCTAAGAAGAGATTGAATATCACTATGTATATGCTATTGGATTCTACCAAGATATGTTGATATGTGATTACTTATATAGGTAGTCATTAGGATATGTCTTGGAGGGATTTCTATAAATCCTTCTTTGATTATTTTTATCCCAAGACATTTAAGAAAAAAAGGTCCAAAGAGTTTATACATCTAGAGAATGGTGCCTTATCAGTCATGGACTATTCTTCCTATTTTACAGAGATCCATAATTTCACACTTATTTTGTTAGGTGATGAGGTATCAAAATATATTTTATTCAATGATGGTCTTAGGTATGGAATCAAATAATAGGTGAATGTCTTTTGTTGTGCTAATTTAATTGAAATAGTAAATCAAGCATTGATTACTGAAAAACCTGAGGGGTGATGGGGGCACAAAGAAGAGTAAATATTCTTCTCAACCAGGTGCATCCATGTCAAGTGGTAGGAAGACACGTTTTGAGGAATCTCATGGGAGGAATATTATCCATAGATTATGTGTCAGCAGTTATGTTCTTTGTCATCAATGTGGGAGGAAAGGAAACATGAGGAGCTTGTGTGATAGAGACCCAGTTGAGTGCTAAGATTAAGGAAATATTGTACATGTATAGTAATTTTTTAGGACCATTTTTCAATTATCTAGTGAGAGAGGGTTTTCACCAACTATGTGTTTAGGTGTGGGGTCAGTAGAGTCTCATTAGGAAGGGACATGTGCGACTATTGAATTCGGATGAGGATGTGGTCATGGATGAGGTAGTCAGATACTAGATGTACATATCCAGAATAGAGGACCTTCTCATGGTAGTTAGACTATATCTTAGGCTCACGAATCAGACCAGATTTATATAGTACAACCGATACTTAAGAAGTAGAGTTCCAGACTTCTACATTGAGAGGTACAATTTTGGTAGCATATATGATAGTATCTTCTCTTTTTTTTATAGAAGTTCTTCTCATTACTTCATATTTGTATGTGTTGTTGATATCCTTGGGCTCCATGTTCAATTTTACTATAGTGTGATGACACTTAATAAACCATTGGTAATTTTATCAAAGAGTTCATTCCAGTTCAGGGAGTTCCCCCTTGAGGTATGTGGGTTTCACTTTATATGGGACCTCTTTTTCCTCGAGATGATAGGGTTTGACATTATTCTCAGGATAGACTTTTTGGTTTCCTATCATGATTATGTTGATTTATATCACCAGAGGGTGACTTTTATTTCACCATAGGGAGGGGTTTTATAGAAACCCAGGATTAACATACATGGATATTATATCAATTTAGATTAATATTCTATACATAACAAAAATACATGCCTAAGGACCATAATCGTTTAGTGTCTTGGGAAACTTGGAAACAAAATAATCTATCCTAGTGAAATATCATCAACATCTCCCATAAACATCTCCACCTTTAATACTTGTTCCTAAAACCTTTCTTCATAACCTAGGTATGGAAACATAGAAAAGGGGTGAGATCAGATGCTCAATAAAAGTAAATAAAGTAAATTCATAAGAATAACATGGAAAAAAAGGTATGGAACTTGATCATAAAATTTTAAGATCGTACCATACATATTAGATATCATAATAATGATTGTAATTTCATAAGACATGAATCATAAGGAAATAAAGAATACAATCCATGAATGCATAATGTAGGAATAAAACATGGAGTTTTTGGTAGCCACATAAGCACATAACATTGTGAACATGTATAAGTAGAAACAGGTTCAATAATTAGGTTAAGGATATGAGATCAAGACCTCACATAAACTTATGTACATGCAACCAGGTCCATTCATAACATTGTGAACATGTAATTAGGTTCACAAATAGTAGTCAAAGAATCGCTACCAAGGCCATCTTGGTAGTATGGTTTCAATCCCCATACCATCTTGGTAGTCATGGTCCACTCCCAAGGCCATCATAGTAGCATGAGTTCACTCCTCATACCATCTTGCTAGTCATGATTAAATCCTATGACCATCTCAGTAGCATGAGTTCACTTGTCATACCATCTTCTTAGTCATGGTTCACTCCCATGGCCATCTTAGTAGTCAAGGTTCACTCTCAAGACCATCTTAGTTTATCTCATTAGATATAAATCTTTACCCAATGAATTGGAGGGAGATATATATGTCACCCATCACATAATTAAATCATACATACATGTTGCACATGATCATTAAAAAATATCATATATTAACCCATGAAATGAAATGGGTATTATAAATATGTAAATATATCATAACCTATGGAAAAAGATACAGGTTTCATAATAATTTAATCAAAATCATAACTCATGGAATAGAAATGGGTTTCATAAACATGTAACTTGTGAAAGAGAAACTAGTTTCATAAACATATAACCCATTGATGAGAAATTTATTTGATAAACATATAACCCATGAAAGAGAAAATATTTTCATAAAAATATAACCCATGGGAGAGAAATGGGTTTCATAAAGACCATGAAATTAATAAAAACCTATCTATAGAAAGGATATGAATAGAAACTTTAGATCATTTCCTAGAAGGTAATAAGTAACACCAATGGATTTTGTCTTAGATCAAAAATAGTTTTGAAATGTCTTTCAAAAAATATTCTTGATGAAAATATCCTTTCTTCTTTGAAAAGGGATTTTAAATACATAAAACCATTTAAAAATCATTTTCGTAGAAAATACCTTGAAAACTTATAAATAATACTTGAAATCATTTTTAAAACCCTTTTACTTGAAAACTTATAAAATAATCTTCAAAACATTTTAAAAACCTTTTTCATTGAAAATTTTTTGAAAACTTATAAAAAATGCTTGAAAATGTTTAAAAAACTTTTTAAACATAAAACATTTTTTAAAACCTTTTTACTTGAAAACTTATAAAATAATCTTGAAAACATTATTAAATCCATTTTACTTGAAAATTTATAAAAGTATCTTGAAAATAATTTTATTTTTTTTTTTGAAAACATGGTTTTTGAAATAAAATAGGTTCTTGGCCAAAGAGAGAGATACAATCATATTTTTATTAAAAATATTTTATTAATAATCATAAGTAACAAAGAGTGAAAAAATGGTACTAATACATTGATATATCTTAAATAAATGGAGGATAATGAAACTCATGGCTTTTCTTGAGATATGGATCATAATATTTCATCGAAGAAGCATAATCATTAACAATCTTGAAAAGTGATGAGATTGTCTCAACAAATTCTTACCACTTGGTTACTTTGGATCATACTCTCCATGTAAGAAATAAAATTAAATGAAGCTTAATATATCATGAAAAGAAGTATATTCATTATATAAAATGTAAAATGGAAGTATATACACCTCTAAAAAAATAGTTTAGGTGCATAACAAAACATGAGTCTCAAAGAAGGAAAATTGAGACAAAACTATTTTACCGGTTTGGTAACTTTTGAAACATAAACCACATGAAATAAGGATAATAAAATAGAAATTTCAATACCCATAAATTTAATTATAATATACATTGAATAAAATCATAGTCAGTACATACACCACACAAAAGGAAAGAGTGTAAAACATATTATGTATCACACGAGAATTAAATGTGAGATGAAATCCCCTTACCTTGTGTCTTAACTCTCATTGTATTCATTCAAACTATTTGTATAATAATTATAAATTTATTATACATATTTTAAATAACTATATTATTATATCTAATACCATATATGGTTTTATTATGACCTTATATTACCTACTTTTTAACCATCCTATGTTAAGGTTTCACTTCGGGTAATATTCGCTTTGCTTTCCATATGTGTCTTAATTTGTTATATTTTTTTGTCCATATACTTATATAATGATTAAAAAATGTAAAATATGATATAAATATAATTTATATACATTATATTTTTATTATAATAATCTATATAATATATAAGTGTGAAATTAAATACACCATTCATGGATACGGTATGCCATATGTATGCATGAACGTTATTTCTATTTAATTATCATGTTGATAGAAAGAAAGTAAAATACATATATGTGTGTATATATATATATATCATTGTTATAGTTGATTTATGATATAATATATATCATATATATTCACTAAAATCATCCTTAATACAATCCATGTAGTGTATGAATGATTCATATCGCTTTGAGGGGGTGGTAGTCCACACTTCCTCAAATGAAATTATCGTATTTACATAAGATGGAAAGCATAAAATTATGTTCCAAATAAAAATGATAGAAGAATAAAAAAATTATAAATATAATATATATCATATATAAACATATTTTCTATTATAATGTCCACCATGATAGGTGTTAATGGAAAAATGAATAATCATCGTTTCTTGAGGAAGTAGTTCACCATACACAAAAACATTATGTTCATTACCCATTAGATGGAGGTGTGTGTAAGTGTAGGTTTAAAATTTATATAAAAACATACTAGTATATTTATTATACTGGTTTTGTTATATAATAATATAATAAAGATAGTTTTAGGGGTTGGATAAGTAAAATAATAGAAAGGACTTAAGAGAAGACGTTACCTCTTAATTGGGTAACTCCTTTTGGTTTGTGCTAAAAGGCTTCCTTGGATTGACTTATACCCAAGGGAAGGCTTCTATGAAGAAGTTAGGATTTCTGGGAAGTGTATTTTGAAATTATTGTCCAAACTTAAGAGGTTTTAGAGGTCTGAGTAAGTGGGATAGGTGGTGGATTTTTTATAGGTAAGGAAAAGGACTCACTTTGAATTTTTAGAAACAAGTTAGGTGTACACATTTTCATACCTAAAAAAGTCATAAAAAATAAAAAAAAACTCAATAATGGAAGTTTTATGGAAGAAATATTGATATAAAATGGGTGTTTGACAAGTGAATAGATCATTTGGGCCCTTAATTTTAAGGTTTAGTCCCTAATTAAGCTTAATTTGGTCTTAATCACTATGATTAATTTTAATCACTTTTACTAATCATTTTGGTAAAAAATTAACTTGGTATTATTAGAATATAAATATTATACTAAATAAAATTTTTTATGTAGGGTTTTTGGAATTCAAATCACAGAATAGAAAAAATTAATATTAATGCTAATCCCGTAGACGGGATGAAATAACAGGTTTTTAAAGTAGAAAAATGTTCAAAAGTTTGTTAAGAGTTTGTATTCAATTTCAAAGTAAAATTGATTAAAATTAATTAAATTGTATTAATAGATGTAATATTTATATAATTTGACCTTAAAAAATTATAATATCATTTAACATTAATAATGAATTAAACAAAAAGGTAGTTTTTAACTAAAAATCAGTATTTTTCACTATTCGTCAAAAAATAAAGTTTCTCAGAAAAATCACAAAAAATCACTCTAGGATAATTTATATATTCTAAATTAAAAAATGAAGTTTATTTTATCAAATTTAATTTATAAAATTGTCTAAAATTAATTTTATTATTAAAAATGGTTCATTCAAGAAAATAGTATTTTTTTAACATAAAAGGACTTTACCAAAAATTATATCTTTAATTATCAATATGTTTTATTTATATAAAAAATTTCAAATAATATTTGAATTTGTTGTATTACTATTCATATAAATAATTTCAATTTCTATGTTATAATTATCTCATTTAAAAAAATATAACAATAAAATGATGTTTCGTAGAAACATCGGTGTTGCGTGCAACGTATGCCAAGTCAGTGTTATAGGTAGCGCAGGCCAAGTTGGTATTGCGTGTAGTGAAATCCAAGTTATTATTTCATGTAGTTCAATCCAATTCAGTATTTCTTGTAGCGTAATCCAAGTCGGTATTGCATGTAACACAAGCCAAGTTCATATTGCGTGTAGTGTAAGCCAAGTCTATACTTCTTGTGAAAGGAATGTTTGAATTAGTGTTTTAATATATATATATATATAACTATTTACATTGTCACATGAAATGAAAAATATAAAAAAGCTAAATTAATTTGAAAAAAAATCACAAAATCTCGGGGTGTTACATTCTACCCCCCTTAAAATGAATTTTTCCCTCAAAATTTGTATGGGTTATCAAAGGTTTAATACTTGAAAGTTTCATTCATAGAAACCCACATCGTAGAAAAAAATACTAAAACTTTCCTTAAAAAGGGAAATTTGTAACCCTAATAGTAACCTAAATCTACATATAACTAGGTTTCCACATAGGATAACATAGGTTGGGAGTAAATATTGGACATGGAGGAAAAGTGAAAATATTTATTGGGAGTGATTATGGTCATCAATCAGAAAAAAGTGAATGATAGAAGTAAAGTTGAGGGCTTCAAAGTCATAAATCTGTGATGATTTATAAGGCCGTTTATTCAAAACAAATTAAGGTATTAGGAGAACACATTTTCTTTTTATCATTATCCTAACATTCAGTAATTCTTTTATTGACCAGGAATATAATGAAATATAATTTATTGATATATTTATATAAACAATATTCCATTATTTAGTTTTTATTTTATCAAATTATAATTCATCCATTAATTGATGTAATGGACTTCAAGAAATTAACTTTGATGCCCGAATTGCTAAAATACAATTTTAGCAGATCTTAAGGCCCATAAAAGAATGAAAATAATAACTATTTATCTATAACTTTTTTTAAAAATCAACATGGTTAATACATTAATCTATAAACATAATAAGTAACACTATTGTATCATCATAAAGAATTATTCATTAAAAATAGTTATACATTAGTCATGACATCATATAGGCAAGTGGTAGTCATGGAACCCTTATCATCCTTTAGTCATGGGTTCAAGGCTCGTGGCCTTTTCAGACTTGATTGGTTGTGACCCGACATACGTGATGTCCTTTTCTAAAACCACACTAATATAATTTCCAAAAATAAATTAGATGAAAATCCTTGAAATAAGGTTAATTACTAAATAGCCTTTTAATAAAGTTTTTCAATACAAACTCATTGCATAAATACTTCATTTAAATTTTATGTTAAACTTTTCATGAATGGTTAACCATATAACCCTTCTAAAATATGAAAATCCAAAAATTTAGAAAGAGATTCATGAACTCGTAATAACATTGATTCCCCCATATATCACAAAGTATCTCTTGTTTGTCACATTCCAAACATGTGAATACCCTTTTGGTAAATTACCATAAATCCTTTTGTAAAACATGTTTGCCTCCTTATTCCAATGATTACTGGATATATTCTTTAAATACAAGAAGTTGTAACCTTCATCCTTGGTGACATAGAATACTTTTTCAATAATTATTTATAGGGTAATTTGTACCGTCCAATTTTCTTATTCATATCCAACATATCATTATCCAAATATCATTATCTCAGTTTCAGGCATTAATTAAGTATTTCCTTCCCTTAATCAAAATATCATCTTTTTATGAAATCACTTTTCTATGTATTCATTACTATTCAACATGTCCTTTTCAACTTATACTAAAAACACTTATATATTTCATGATTCATATAACATAATCTTTGAATTAAAAAACATAAATACTTCATTAATCCAACTTTATTCTAAAACCATTATTCAGGATTCATCAACTTATTCCTTAATACCTCTTTCCTATAATATAAAATATGAATCATTTCTTAAGGTTCCTAAACCCCGATATAATCATTATTCTTATGTTTAATGTAAAAAATACCAAAATAACATTACATACCTTTCACATGTCGTTTGTTGTCTCATTATCTTCATATATATAACCAATACTAATTCCAACTCCCTGATTATCTTTATGATATTTCCCCTTGGGAAATTGATTAACATAATACCCATGATTTACACATAAGAAACATTAAATTTCAACCATGTTCTTTGTATTTATATTCATTTAATAAAACCAGAAAGCACAGGGTGAGAAACACATATCAGATAAGAAATCCACATAATAATGAAAAATTACTTATAGGATGTCTAAATCATGGCACATACTTCTTTAATCAATGAAAACTTAGTTTTATTATATTTTATTAATAGAAAACTTATATCTAAATAATTAGTGATGGTTCATGAAGAGTTTGTGAATTTCCAAAGCATATCCCCTAAGAGTGTCAAACCAGGTGTGTAGAAAGGCCCGTTTTCATGTACCAGATTACCCCAAGTTAGGCCCAAAACAATTTTTCAGAGTTGTTACCTCTAGGTAAATCTGTTCCAGATACACATCCATTTGTAGTATCCAAACAAGTATATATTTCTATAAAAATATTTCATGACATTTTTATAAATGTTAACTCATCCTTATACTTATCCTTAGACACATCCCTAGACATATCCTTATAAATATACCTCGGGATATCACTAATGTTTTCACATCCTAGTTTCCAAAGGTTGAATAAACCTTTCCTTTGATACCAACTATAGAAACCCAGGATTAACATACATGGATATTAAATCATTTTAGATGAATATTCTGTACATTACAAAAATACATTTCTGGGGACTGTAATAGTTTTGTGTCTTTGGAAACTTGAAAACAAAATAATCTATCCTAGTGAAAGATCTTCAAAATCTCCCATAAAGATATCTACCTTTATTACTTATACCTAAAACCTTTTTTCATAACATGGGAATGGTAACATAAAAAAGGGGTGATCTCAGATGCTCAGTAAGGGTAAATAAAGGAAATTCATAATAATAACATGAACAAAAGGGTATGAAACTTGAGAATAACATTTTAAGATCATACATTTTATGTTAGAGATCATAATAAGTATTGGAAGTTAAGAATACATAAATCATAAGAAAATAAATAACACAATCCAAGAAATCATAACATAGGAATAAAAAATGGAATTCTGGCAGCCACATAAGAATATAACATTGTGAACATGTTTAAGTAGAAACAGGTTCTCTCATTAAGTTAAGGACATGAGATTAGACCCTCACATAAACTTATGGACATGCAACCAGGTCCAGGCATAACATTTTGAACATGTAATTGGGTTCACGCATAGTAGTCAACACATCACTACTAAGTCCATCTTGGTAGTATGGGGTCACTCCCCATACCATCTTGGTAGTCAAGTTTCACTCACATGGCCATAATAGTATCATGAGTTCACTCTTCATACTATCTTGGTAGTCATGGTTAACACCCATGACTATATTAGTAGCATTATTTCACTCCTCATGCCATCTTGGTAGTCATTGTTTACTCCCATGGCTATCTTAGTAGTAAAGGTTCACTCCCAAGACCATCTTAGTCTATATCATGAGATATAAATATTTATCCAATGCATTGGAGTGAGATATATATTCCTCCCATCAGATAATGAAATCATACAAACATATGCCACAAGATCATTAAAATCATATCATATCTTAACCCATGAAATGAAATGGGTATTATAAACATGTAAACATATCATAACCTATAGAAAAAGATGCATGTTTCATAATCATTTCATCAAAATCATAACCCATGTAAGATAAACTGTTATCATAAACACATAACTTGTGAAAGAGAAATGGGTTTCATAAACATATAACCCATGGAAGAGAAACGTATTTCATAAACATATAACCCATGAAAGAGAAATGGGTTTCATAAACATATAACCTGTGAGAGACAAATGGGTTTTATAAAGACCATGGAATTAAACAAAACCCATTAATAAAAAGGATATGAATGTGACTTTTAGATCATTTACTATAAGGTAATGAGTAACATCAGAAAATTTTGTCTTAGATGGAAAATAATTTTGAAATATATTTCAAAAACATTTCCTGAAGAAAATATCCTTTATTATTTTAAAAAAAATTAATAAATAAAAACATTAAAAATAATTTTATTAGTAAATACCTTGAATGTAACACCCCAATATTTTATGAAAAATATTCTTTTAATTTCATTAATGTCTTGTGTTGTATGCTACACCAAGATTACCTTGCGCTATACACAACACCGTATTAGCTTGCAGTATACGCAACACTATTCTTGGATCGTGTTACACACAATTTTGATAATAGTTATTCTATGCAACATTGAGTATATATATATATATATATTCAATGTATAAATGAAATATGGTTGGATTCTGTTATACGAAACAACGAAGGATTCTTGCACAACATGCAACCCTGACTTGACTTGCATTACACGCAATTGCGACCTTCCTCGATAGCATGTGTTGTACGCAATACCGGGTTTTACTAAACAATGATATATTATTATAATATTATTATGAACTAGCCGTTATTAATAGTATTAACTAAATTTTGAATTTTACACATTTTCTAGAACATGGTATAAAAACAAAATAAATATTTCGGGTAAAATAAGTATTTTTCAAAAAATGCAGTATTGCCGCCTTTTGATGGCGCACCCACTTTAAATATATTTTTTGACATGTTTATAAGTTCAATTTGACAAAATAAAATTCTTCTTTGGAATAAAGAAATAAAAATTTACTTTGGATAAATTTTTCATATTATTCTGGTAACTTTCATATTTTGATGAATAGTAAAGACACGCTATATTTTAATTAAAAACAACTTTTTTTATTGCAATAATTTATATGGTTAAATTATAATATTTAATGGTTTTAAAGTATAAATAGAATATGTTTTTACCATTTAATATAATGTATTTCATTATCATTTATTTTACATTAAATTCGTAGGTTAAATCAATTCAATCTTTTGCAACGTTTTAAAGAAAAACCCATTTTCTTTCGACAACAGGATTAATTTTAATTTAATTTCTGAAACTTTTGTGTATGGAATTTGGAAAAATAGATTCCATATTTGGAATCAGTGGGTCCAAATTATGTTAATAAACTACTTTTTATTTTTAGGAATTATGAATAGTAACTACGGTAAATTTTATTTACCATAGTTAAAGGTAAATTGGGTAATTAAGGGTAAATATAATATTATAAAATTACCCTAAAACATGCCAAAATTCTATTTTATGGCTAAAAGTAGACCCATATAACCTAAGGGTCGGATTAGATTCATTTTATAGACTTTTTGACCATGAAAATAATTTAATTATTATTAAAACCAAAGAAAGTGACAACATGTCACTCTCTTAAATCTTATAAGTATAATAATTTTAATTTAGTTATAAAAATCATAAAACTTCGAACATGAATAGTCTTCAGAAATATAATAAAATTATCTACATCATGATAATTTATTTAGAATTTTTAGGTATTAAATAATTGTCATTAATGGTGATACATTAATGATACAGAAATTATTTATTAAGTGAAAAATAAATAATATAGTTTTTATTGAAATAATAATACCCATTAAAAGGCCCAGAAACCTGAACAACACTTATTGGTAGTGTATCTCTACACCTTAATCATCCAATGACCTAATATATAACCGTTTGGAGCCTAATAAAAGTAATTATGACACTTATATTATTTTATTTTAAATGATTCCAAATTTGTCACCTTCTTAATTTAATAAATATAACAATTTAAATATTGTGATTTTAAGATGATAAATTCGAGTAAAAGTATTATTGTGAAATGTAATAGATTTATCTTCATAATAGGATTTTATTTTTAATTTTTATGCAAAAATCAGTATATTAAATAATTATACAAAAATGTTGTAGTAATTATTTTATTAAGAGATTAACCAAATAAATGGTTTTAAAAATAATAAAATAAATATTATATGAACTATTTAATGTGATCCACTAATTTTATAGATACATATGACCTTTTATGAATCTGTTTAAATATTTTAGTTCGAACATATATTCTGTATATATTTTATTTAAATTCAAATAAATGAACACTGTCAAAATTGACACTATTGTTATTTTATAAAAATAACATATTATAAAATTGTTTAAAAATCACAAAAATATTTAAAAATTGTAAATTTAAATTTATATCGTCTATAATGTTATAAAGTAACCAATTATAGAAAATTCACAACAAATAAGTAATTATTTGTTATAATTTAAAATTTAGAATTTTATTACCGCAAATAAACTTAAATATATTAAATAAGGATAAATCAAAATTATAAGGTTTAAAATAAGATCCAAACATGTCTAAATTTGATTGGTTGATTATATTACAACCCTATATCATCTAATATTCGAATATGAGTCATTTGTTTAGGTTTTTAAGTGGGTTTAGATTTATTATAAATTAATATTTTTAAGAATTCCAAAGGTGTCCCTCTCCTCCCTTATAAAAGGGCACCTCCTCCCTCTCTTCCACACACCACTTTGAACCTTCAAGCTCGGCCAACCCCTGCCCAATTCTGTTCTCCAATTCCCTCGAAACATCCTAGAGGCCCTGGTCATCTTCAAAGACCAATTTTAGTGCCCTAAGAGGAGGTCTCAAAGAGGCACTTCAAAGAAGATGTAATGTTCGTTACCGATTCTTTCAACTTTATTTATTATTCTACTTCTTCTTATTTAGTTGTTTCATTATGAATTAATAACATCAGTATCACTCATATACTGATATGTTATTATAAGTATGAAACAGCCCTATTTCACCATCTATCCATCCTATGGAAAACGAAATCACCGCGCGTGCGTACGTACGGAATACCGTCTCCACGCCGTGGTGTAATCTATTTTCCACCATCACCTTACTTGGATGGGTATAATGGTGTAAATAATGACTATATATGATTATTTTAAAGTGATATTGATTCTGAAATAGTATACATACACTCCAATATAATTCCATGATCACGGGAATGATATCATCGCTCGTGCGTACATACGGACTACCGTCTCCACGAACGCGATAAGATTCATTTTCCATGATTAACCATTCAAGAATGATTATAAAGTATATATAATGAATAATAATGAAATATATGGAATAATAATTCTACTGTATTTATGTATATATATATCTATGTCATCTATTTAATTTCATTCAACTCAATAAGGAAACGAAAACAGCGTTCATGCATACGTACGGCCTATCGTCTCCATGAATGGTGTATTTATTTCCATTTATCGATCTATTATATATATATGTATATTCTGAATATATATTATATATAAATCATGTTTTATATTCTGGAATTAAGTAATCATGATCTAAGTAATCATGTGAATAATTACAAGTCAAAACACGGACGACAAATGAAACGATTTTAACCAAAAAACTCTTTAACATGGAATTTACAAAAGAACGGGTAATATAAAGTCATAAGTGAACCATATATGATATCATAACAATGAATATTATTATTTAATAAGTCAATAACATTATTTAAATCATTATACAGGAGGTTCAGATACTTACGAAGCAAATCGAACCTAAGGTAAGGGATAATTTTGCAAATCCCATTTTTATCCGAGATTGTTTATTCGTAAGTATTTGTTGAGGTTATTTCTATCATACATGTCCATGTTTTATAAAAGTGTATTCATTTATTTTTAAAGTCATTTTTACCCATTTTTGACTTTTACTACATGGTATGTATGGAATATTTCTTTTATGAGGTACTTTTTGAATTTTCCGGCAAAAGTATGAGAAGAATGTTTTTTTTAACTTATACGGCATGAAAGGATTTTTACAGTTTTATAAAGCCTTATTTTCAGGAAGCTTACTCCAAAAGATTTCATGACTATTTTAAACAAAATCATATTCTTTTAAAATTGCTTGGAATTTTGTGAAATGAAAATGATTTTGAAGAAAAAATGATATTTTCCTCAAGAATTCATTTCAAGTGTTTTATCAAAACCATTTTTCATCTAAGATGACATAATTTCATATGTGTATGTTTCAAGTATAATGTATCTATGATTTAAATGGTTTCACTTTTCTTATTATAAAATGATATCCATTTCTTTTATATGGATTATGTGATGATGGTATGATGTTTATGAAACCCATTTTATTTATTGGGTTTTTATGAATGATGTATGTTTATTTTGTGGCATAAGTAAGAATGATTTCATTATGAGATGGGCGGGACCTATATCTCCCTCCAATACATTGGGTAAAGATTTATATCTCATGAGATAGACATGGTTGGAACAGAAAGTTAAACCGGTTCAGTAATATAGGACTGGAACGAGGAGTGAACTCGATTCAGAAAGGGACTTTGTCTACTAATATGGTCTTGGCAGCAATGTCTTGGCTACTATGGAAGTCATATCATGTGCTTAATGGTTTCCACAATTACATGTTTTATTCCCATGCTATTTTATCATTCCTAATGTTTCTTTATGATCTATGACTTACGTACTTCCATGTTTTACGTCATTGCTCAAGATTTTTATGTTTAAACATTATGTTCATGTTTTTAAGTTAAAATGTATATGGTATGTTTTATTTTATCCATGATTACCCTTATTAAGCATTTGAGCTCACCCTTTTTATGTTTTCTTTTCCCCAAGATATAAAGAAAGGTAAGAAAAAAAGGGGAAGATCTTTATGGGATATGTTGAAGATCTTTCACCACGATTAGAAGATTACGTTCCAAGTTTCCAAAGACACTAAACTATTACGGTCCTTATGTGTCTGTTTTTGTTATGTATTAAGTATTCCGCTAAAGTAATTTAATGTCCATGTACGTCAAGCTTTGGGTCTCTACAGTTGGTATCAGAGGAAAGGTTTAGTCAACCTTTGGTAACTAGGATGCGAAAATGTTAGTGAGATCCCTAGAGATATTTCTAAGGTATGTCTAGAGATGTCCCTAAGGATAAGTATACGTATAGGATATAGTCCTAGAAATACGGTAACGATCATAGAATTTAACCTAAGATGTTAGATATTAAGGATACTCCCCCTTTACTATGTTGTTTTCCCTAGCATGATTTTTTCCTCTCACACTATTCTTTTTGGGTTTTAGAAAATGGATGGAAACAGGAAGATTCACGATAATGGAGGATATGATAGACAATGGAATGATTTTCTTCATGAGAAACCAAATGAAACGGGATCTGTAAGTCCAAACATTGTTATTATGGCTAATCAGAAATCTCATAATATGATCAATAATTTCAACTTTGGTAAGTTTCCCGACTCAGATAATAAGAGAAACATGGAGTTTCATGATGATCATAGAGGAAAGAAAGTTCAATTTCCCTCATGTAAATCATGTGGGAAGAGGCATCAGGGAGATTGTTTCAAAGGAACTGGAAAATGCTTTGGGTGTGGAAAAGAATGACACAAAGCCAGTAAGTGCAAAGTAAAAGGTTCAGTTAACACCATGGACAAGGATAATGGTATTGGTACGACATCAACAATGATTAGATGTTTTAAATGTGGAATTTACGGGCATTATGAAAACCAATTCCCTAATGGAAAATCTCATGAAGAGAATCAGTATGGTCATATGAGTAGTATTTATGTGGATGATGATGAGGAGACTAGAAATGATATATGATATGAAAAAGTGTTGAATCTCAGTCATTTGTTTAAGAAGGTAGTGGAATGATTGTATTTTTATCAAGAGTTATGTTGTAGAGTTAATGGTACTATGGAATAAAGAATCATCTAAGGATTGTTACACTATTGTTTTTCCTAAAGTATATGAAAGTATATGTTGAACGGTACCGGTAACCATGGAAGGTTATTCAGATATTTTTGGAAAGTAGATGATATGTGCATAATGAAGGGATAAGAAGATAATGAGATGTTTGATTGTATTCATGAGATCATGACTGATATAAGGACAAAGTGATATCATGGTTTGAGTAAATAGAGTTTTGAGGATTTTGGTATGTGGAAAGTGTTAACATTTAACTGCATTCATGTTTTCACTAAGGTTCAATGGGTATTCATTTTTCAATAGATTACATGATTATGGTATTCACATGACTGGAATGTGACCAACAAGATATATGAGGGATAAATGATGGTATTCACATGATTGTTATATGACTTTTTTAGTAATTGTTCTCTTTATACAATGAGTTTGAAAAGATGTATTTTGGATAAGCCTAAAGATTGGAATGTATTATGTTGGACATAAGTTAGTATTGTTTAAGGATATAAATTTTTTTGATATTATTGATGGGATTTTATAGTAATGTAGTTTTAGAAAAAGGACAACCTGCAGGACTGGAGACAGCCCATCGCGTCGGACAAGGCTGTAGGAATCGAACCCACAACCAAAGTGCGACTGGCCTTTATCGCCTACCACTGGCCTACAGGAAGTCCCTGTTTAGTAGAAACTAGTTTTATTATATTAAGTAGTATGATATATGAAGTATAAGTCCATTTTATGAACCATATATGATTAATCTCACTATAGATCGACTTATGTATATTTAATAACTTTTGTTAACCTTTTGTTTAAGACAGATGGAATGACCCGTTATTCTATCACATGATCTACTAAAACTTCATGAATAACAAATTCAACTTCATTTCTTTAACAGATGAAGTGGAAATTGTTCAAGGCACGAACAACAGTGAGATTGTACCAAAATAAAGTAAGTATTTATTCTAATTCAAATTCTTCAACTTTAGGGAAATGATCTTGAAAACAAAAAATGTTGTCCTAGTTCCCTTATATCCGATGAATCAGATGGTACCTTATATCGTCACAAATGTATGGCTTTGTGATCGATGGCTTTTTCATAGCCATGTTCTCTACCACTCTCCATCAGAACTTGATGGTTAGATTTTTCTTCCATATCCATATTTTCACCTATGTTCTCTTACGTGGAAACCCAGTGATGAGTTAATTTGGTTAACCATTACATTTCATACTTTAGTTTTTAAATCCAAGTTTTGGTATTCCTTTTTACGATGTGGGTTTCTATTAAACAAACTTTCGAGTAGTAAACTATTTATAACCCCGACGAATTTCGAGGGAAAAATTCATTTTAAGGGGAGTAGAATGTAACACCCTGAGATTTTATGAAAATTATTCTTTTAATTTCATTAATGTCTTGTGTTTTATGCTACACCAAGATTACCTTGCGCTATATGCAACATCGTATTAGCTTCTAGTATACGAAACACTATTCTTGGATCGTGTTACACACAATTTTGATAATAGTTATTCTACGCAACATTGAGTATATATATATATATATATTCAATGTATAAATGAAATATGGTTGGATTCTATTATACGAAACAACGAAGGATTCTTGCACAACACACAACCCTGACTTGGCTTGCATTACATGCAATTGCGACCTTCCTCGATAGCGTGTGTTGTACGCAATACCGGGTCTTACTAAACAACGATATATTATTATAATATTATTATGAACTATCCATTATGAATATTATTAATTAAATTTTTAATTTTACACATTTTCTAGAACATGGTATAAGAACAAAATAAATTTTTCGGGTAAAATAAGTATTTTTCAAAAAATACAGTTTTGTCGCCTTTTGATGGCGCACCCACTTTAAATCTAGTTTTTGACATACTTATAAGTTCAATTTGAAAAAATAAAATTCTTCTTTAGAATCAAGAAATAAAAATTTACTTTGGATAAATTTTTCATATTATTCTGGTAACTTTCATATTTTGATGAATAGTAAAAATACGCTATATTTTAATTAAAAACAACTTTTTTCATTGCAATAATTTATATGGATAAATTATAATATTTAATGGTTTTAAAGTATAAATAGAATATATTTTTACCATTTAATATAATTTATGTCATTAGCATTGATTTTACATTAAATTCTTAGGTTAAATCAATTTAATCTTTTGCAATGTTTTAAAGAAAAACCCGTTTTCTTTCGACAACGGGATTAATTTTAATTTAATTTATGAAACTTTTGTGTATTGAATTTGGAAAAATGGATTCCATATTTGGAATCAGTGGGTCTAAATTATTTTAATAAGCTAATTTTTATTTTTGGGAATTATGAATAGTAACTACGGTAAATTTTATTTACCATAGTTAAAGGTAAATCGGGTAATTAAGGGTAAATATAATATTATAAAATTACCCTAACACAAGCCAAAATTATATTGTATGGCTAAAATTAGACCCATATAACCTAAGAGTCGGATTAGATTCATTTTATGGACTTTTAACCATGAAAATAATTTAATTATTATTAAAACCAAAGAAAGTGACAACATGTCACTCTCTTAAATCTTATAAGTATAATAATTTTATTTTAGTGATAAACATCATAAAACTTCGAAAAAGAATAGTATTCAGAAATCTAATAAAATTATCTACATCATGATAATTTATTTATAATTTTTAGGGATTAAATAATTTTCATTAATGGTGATACATTAATGATACAGAAATTATTTATTAAGTGAAAAATAAGTAATATAGTTTTTATTGAAATAATAATACCCATTAAAAGGCCCACAAACCTGACCAAAACTTATTGCTAGTGTATCTCTACACCTTAATCATCTAATGACCTAATATATAACCGTTTGGAGCCTTATAAAAGTGATTATGACACTTATATTATTTTATTTTAAATGATGCCAAAGTTGTCATCTTCTTATTTTAATAAATATAACAATTTAAATACTGTGATTTTAAGATGATAAATTCGAGAAAAAGTATTATTATGAAATTTAATAGATTTATCTTCATCATAGGATTTTATTTTTAATTTTTATGCAACAAATCAGTATATTAAATAATTATACAAAAATGTTGTTGTAATTATTTTATTAAGAGATAAACCAAATAAATAGTATTAAAAATAATAAAATAAATATTATATGAACTATTTAATGTGATACACTAATTTTATAGATACATATGACCTTTTATGAATCTTTTTAAATCTTTTAGTTCGAACATATATTCTGTATATATTTTATTTAAATTCAAATAAATGAATAGTGTCAAAATTGACACTATTGTTATTTTATAAAAATAACATATTATAAAATTGATTAAAAATCACAAAAACATTTAAAAATTATAAATTTAAATTTATATGGTCTATAGTGTTTTAAAGTAACCAATTATGGAAAATTAACAACAAATAAGTAATTATTTGTTTAAATTTAAAATTTAGAATTTTATTACCACAAATAAACTTAAATAGATTAAATAAGGATAAATCAAAATGATAAGGTTTAAAATAAGATCCAAACATGTCTAAATTTGATTGGTTGATGATATTACAACCCTATATAATCTAATATTTGAATATGAGTCATTTTTTTAGGTTTTTAAGTGGGGTTAGATTTATTATAAATTAATATTTTTAAGAATTCCAAAGGTGCCCCTCTCCTCCCTTATAAAAGGGAACCTCCTCCCTCTCTTCCACACACCACTTTGAACCTTCAAGCTCGGCCAACCCCTACCCAATTCTCTTCTCCAATTCCCTCGAAACATCCTGAGGCCCTGGTCATCTTCAAAAACCAATTTTAGTGCCCTAAGAGGAGGTCTCAAAGAGGCGCTTCAAAGAAGAGGTAATGTTCGTTACCGATTCTTTCAACTTTATTTCTTATTCTACTTCTTCTTATTTAGTTGTTTCTTTATGAAGTAATAACATCAGTATCACTCATATACTGATATGTTATTATAAGTATGAAACAACCCTATTTCACCATCTATCCATCCTACGGAAAACGAAATCACCGCGCGTGCGTACGTACGGAATACCGTCTCCACGTCGTGGTGTAATCTATTTTACACCATCACCTTACTTGGATGGGTATAATGGTGTAAATAATGACTATATATGATTATTGTAAAGTGATATTGATTCTGAAATAGTATACATACACTCCAATACAATTCCATGATCATGGGAATGATATCATCGCTCGTGCGTACGTACGGACTACCGTCTCCACAAACGCGATAAGATTCATTTTCCATGATTAACCATTCAAGAATGATTATAAAGTATATATAATGAATAATAATGAAATATATGGCATAATAATTCTACTGTATTTATGTATATATATATATGTATGTCATCTATTTAATTTCATTCAACTCAATAAGGAAACGAAAACAGCGTTCATGCGTACGTACGGCCTACCGTCTCCATGAATGGTGTATTTCTTTTCATTTATCGATCTATTATATATATGTATATTCTGAATATATATTATATATAAATCATGTTTTATATTCTGTAATTAAGTAATCATGATCTAAGTAATCATGTGAATAATTACAAGTCAAAACACGGACGACAAATGAAACGATTTTAACCAAAACACTCTTTAACATGGAATTTACAAAAGAACGGGTAATATAAAGTCATAAGTGAACCATAATTGATATCATAACAATGAATATTATTATTTAATAATTCAATAACATTATTTAAATCATTATACAGGAGGTTCGGATACTTATGAAGCAAATCGGACCTAAGGTAAGGGATAATTTTGCAAATCCCATTTTTATCCGAGATTGCTTATTCGTAAGTATTTGCTGAGGTTATTGCTATCATACATGTACATGTTTTATAAAAGTTTATTCATTTATTTTTAAAGTCCTTTTTACCCATTTTTGACTTTTACTACATGGTATGTATGGAATATTTCTTTTATGAGGTACTTTTTGAATTTTCCGGCAAAAGTATGAGAAGAATGTTTTTTTAACTTATATGGCATGAAAGGATTTTTACGGTTTTATAAAGCCTTATTTTCAGGAAGCTTACTCCAAAAGATTTCATGACTATTTTAAACAAAATCATATTCTTTTAAAATTTCTTGGAATTTTGTGAAAAGAAAATGATTTTGAAGAAAAAATGATATTTTCCTCAAGAATTCATTTCAAGTGTTTTATCAAAACCATTTTTCATCTAAGATGACATTATTTCATATGTGTATGTTTCAAGTATAATTTCTATATGATTTACATGGTTTCACTTCTCTTATTATTAAATGATATCCATTTCTTTTATATGGATTATGTGATGATGGTATGATGTTTATGAAACCCATTTTATTTATTGGGTTTTTATGAATGATGTATGTTTATTTTGTGGCACAAGTAAGAATGATTTCATTATGAGATGGGTGGGACCTATATCTCCCTCCAATGCATTGGGTAAAGATTTATATCTCATGAGATAGACATGGCTGGAACGGAAAGTTAAACTGGTTCAGTAATATAGGACTGGAACGAGGAGTGAACTCGATTCAGAAAGGGACTTTGTCTACTAAGATGGTCTTGGCAGCAATGTCTTGGCTACTATGGAAGTCATATCATGTGCTTAATGGTTTCCACAATTACATGTTTAATTCCCATGCTATTTTATCATTCCTAATGTTTCATTATGATCTATGACTTACATACTTCCATGTTTTACGTCATTGCTCAAGCTTTTTATGTTTAAACATTATGTTCATGTTTTTAAGTTAAAATGTATATGGTATGTTTTATTTTATCCATGCTTACCCTTATTGAGCATTTGAGCTCACCCTTTTTATGTTTTCTTTTCCACAAGATATAAAGAAATTTTTTAGGAAAGAAAAAAAGGGGAAGATCTTTATGGGAGATGTTGAAGATCTTTCACCACGATTAGAAGATTACGTTCCAAGTTTCCAAAGACACTAAACTATTACGGTCCTTATGTGTCTGTTTTTGTTATGTATTAAGTATTCCGCTAAAGTAATGTAATGTCCATGTACGTCAAGCTTTGGGTCTCTACAGTTGGTATCAGAGGAAAGGTTTAGTCAACCTTTGGTAACTAGGATGCGAAAATGTTAGTGAGATCCCTAGATATATTTCTAAGGTATGTCTAGAGATGTCCCTAAGGATAAGTATACGTATAGGATATAGTCCTTGAACTACGGTAACGATCATAGAATTTAACCAAAGATGTTAGATATTGAGGATACTCCCCCTTTACTATGTTGTTTTCCCTAGCATGATTTTTTCCTCTCACACTATTCTTTTTGGGTTTTAGAAAATGGATGGAAACAGGAAGATTCACGATAATGGAGGATATGATAGACAATGGAATGATTTTCTTCATGAGAAACTAAATGAAACGGGATCTGTAAGTCCAAACATCGTTATTATGCCTAATCAGAAATCTCATAATATGATCAATAATCTCAACTTTGGTAAGTTTCAAGACTCATATAATAAGAGAAACATGGAGTTTCATGATGATCATAGAGGAAAGAAAGTTCAATTTCCCTCATGTAAATCATGTTGGAAGAGGCATCAGGGAGATTGTTTCAAAGGAACTGGAAGATGCTTTGGGTGTGGAAAAGAAGGACACAAATCCATTAAGTGCAAAGGAAAAGGTTCAGTTAACACCATGGACAAGGATAATGGTATTGGTATGACATCAACAATGATTAGATGTTTTAAATGTGGAATGTACGGGCATTATGCAAACCAATTCCCTAATGGAAAATCTCATGAAGAGAATCAGCATGGTCATATGAGTAGTATTTATGTGGATGATGATGAGGAGACTACAAATGATATATGATATGAAAAAAGTGTTGAAGCTCAGTAATTTGTTTAAGAAGGTAGTGGAATGATTGTATTTTTATCAAGAGTTATGTTGTAGAGTTAATGGTACTATGGAATAAAGAATCATCTAAGGATTGTTACACTATTGTTTTTCCTAAAGTATATGAAAGTATATGTTGAATGGTACCGGTAAACATGGAAGGTTATTCAGATATTTTTGGAAAGTAGATGATATGCGCATAATGAAGGGATAAGAAGATAATGAGATGTTTGATTATATTCATGAGATCATGACTGATATAAGGACAAATTGATATCATGGTTTGAGTATATAGAGTTTTGAGGATT
This sequence comes from Viscum album, assembly GCA_963277665.1. Taxonomy (NCBI): domain Eukaryota; kingdom Viridiplantae; phylum Streptophyta; class Magnoliopsida; order Santalales; family Viscaceae; genus Viscum; species Viscum album. The sequence goes on from OY728147.1 coordinate 157,371,513, forward strand.
TTGGTATGTGGAAAGTGTTAACATTTAACTGTATTCATGTTTTCACTAAGGTTCAATGGGTATTCATTTTTCAATAGATTACATTATTATGGTATTCACATGACTAGAATGTGACCAACAAGATATATGAGGGATAAATGATGGTATTCACATGATTGTTATATGACCTTTTTAGTAATTGTTCTCTTTATACAATGAGTTTGGAAAGAAGTATTTTGGATAAGCCTAAAGATTGGAATGGATTATTTTGGACATAAGTTAGTATTGTTTAAGGATATAACTTTTTTCGATATTATTGATGGGATTTTATAGTAAGGTAGTTTTAGAAAAAGGACAACCTGCAGGACTGGCGACAGCCCATCGCGTCGGACAAGGCTGTGGGAATCGAACCCAAAACCGAAGTGCGACTGGCCTTTATCGCCTACCACTGGCCTACAAGAAGTCCCTGTTTAGTAGAAACTAGTTTTATTATATTAAGTAGTATGATATATGAAGTATAAGTCCGTTTTAGGAACCATATATGATTAATCTCACTGTAGATTGACTTATGTATATTTAATAACTTTTGTTAACCTTTTGTTTAAGACAGATGGAATGACTCATCATTCTATCACATGATCTGCTAACACTTCATGAATAACAAATTCAACTTCATTTCTTTAAGAGATGAAGTGGAAATTGTTCAAGTCACGAACAACAGTGAGATTGTACCAAAATAAAGTAAGTATTTATTCTAATTCAAATTCTTCAACTTTAGGGAAATGATCTTGAAAACCAAAAATGTTGTCCTAGTTCCCTTATATCCAATGAATCAAATGGTACCTTATATCATCACAAATGTATGGCTTTGTGATCTATGGATTTTTCATAGCCATGTTCTCTACCACTCTCCATCAGAACTTGATGGTTAGATTTTTCTTCCATATCCATATTTTCACCTATGTTCTCTTACGTGGAAACCCAGTGATGAGTTAATTTGGGTAACCATTACATTTCATACTTTATTTTTTAAATCCAAGTTTTGGTATTCCTTTTTACGATGTGGGTTTCTATTAAACAAACTTTCGAGTAGTAAACTATTTATAACCCCGACGAATTTCGAGGGCAAAATTCATTTTAAGGGGAGTAGAATGTAACACCCTGAGATTTTATGAAAATTATTCTTTTAATTTCATTAATGTCTTGTGTTTTATGCTACACCAAGATTACCTTGTGCTATACGCAACACCGTATTATCTTGCGGTATACGCAACACTATTCTTGGATCGTGTTACACACAATTTTGATAATAGTTATTCTACGCAACATTGAGTATATATATATATATATATATTCAATGTATAAATGAAATATGGTTGGATTCTATTATATGAAACAACGAAGGATTCTTGCACAACACGCAACCCTGACTTGGCTTGCATTACACGCAATTGCGACCTTCCTCGATAGCGTGTGTTGTACGCAATACCGAGTTTTACTAAACAACGATATATTATTATAATATTATTATGAACTAGCCGTTATGAATATTATTATCTAAATTTTGAATTTTACACATTTTCTAGAACATGGTATAAGAACAAAATAAATTTTTCGGGTAAAATAAGTATTTTTCAAAAAATGCAGTTTTCCCGCCTTTTGATGGCGCACCCACTTTAAATCTAGTTTTTGACATACTTATAAGTTCAATTTGAAAAAATAAAATTCTTTTTTGGAATCAAGAAATAAAAATTTACTTTGGATAAATTTTTCATATTATTCCGATAACTTTCATATTTTTATGAATAGTAAAAACACGCTATATTTTAATTAAAAACAACTTTTTTCATTTCAATAATTTATATGGATAAATTAAAATATTTAATGGTTTTAAAGTATAAATAGAATATATTTTTCCCAATTAATATAATTTATGTCATTAGCATTGATTTTACATTAAATTCATAGGCTAAATCAATTTAATCTTTTGCAATGTTTTAAAGAAAAACCCGTTTTCTTTCGACAACGGGATTAATTTTAATTTAATTTCTGCAACTTTTGTGTATTGAATTTGTAAAAATGGATTCCATATTTGGAATCAGTGGGTCCAAATTATGTTAATAAGCTACTTTTTATTTTTGGGAATTATTAATAGTAACTACGGTAAATTTTATTTACCATAGTTAAAGGTAAATCGGGTAATTAAGGGTAAATATAATATTATAAAATTACCCTAACACAAGAAAAAATTCTATTGGATGGATAAACTTAGACCAATATAACCTAAGGGTTGGATTAGATTCATTTTATGGACTTTTGACCATGAAAATAATTTAATTATTATTAAAACCAAAGAAAGTGACAACATGTCACTCTCTAAAATCTTATAAGTATAATAATTTTAATTTAGTGATAAACATCATAAAACTTCGAACATGAATAGTATTCAGAAATATAATAAAATTATCTACATCATGATAATTTATTTAGAATTTTTAGGGATTAAATAATTGTCATTAATGGTGATACATTAATGATACAGAAATTATTTATTAATCGAAAAATAAGTAATATAGTTTTTATTGAAACAATAATACCCATTAAAAGGCCCCCAAACCTAACCAAAACTTATTGGTAGTGTATATATACACCTTAATAATCTAATGACCTAATATATAACCGTTTGGAGCCTTATAAAAGTGATTATGACACTTATATTATTTTATTTTAAATGATGCCAAAGTTGTCATCTTCTTAATTTAATAAATATAACAATTTAAATACTGTGATTTTAAGATGATAAATTCAAGTAAAAGTATTATTGTGAAATTTAATAGATTTATCTTCATCATAGGATTTTATTTTTAATTTTTATGCAACAAATCAGTATATTAAATAATTATACAAAAATGTTGTAGTAATTATTTTATTAAGAGATAAACCAAATAAATAGTTTTAAAAATAATAAAATAAATATTATATGAACTATTTAATGTGATCCACTAATTTTATAGATACATATGACCTTTTATGAATCTGTTTAAAGCTTTTAGTTCGAACATATATTCTGTATATATTTTATTTAAATTCAAATAAATGAATAGTGTCAAAATTGACACTATTGTTATTTTATAAAAATAACATATTATAAAATTGTTTAAAAATCACAAAAATATTTAAAAATTATAAATTTAAATTTATATGGTCTATAATGTTGTAAAGTAACCAATTATGGAAAATTCACAACAAATAAGTAATTATTTGTTCTAATTTAAAATTTAGAATTTTATTACCACAAATAAACTTAAATAGATTAAATAAGGATAAATCAAAATGATAAGGTTTAAAATAAGATCCAAACATGTCTAAATTTGATTGGTTGATGATATTACAACCCTATCTCATCTAATATTTGAATATGAGTCATTTTTGTAGGTTTTTAAGTGGGGTTAGATTTATTATAAATTAATATTTTTAAGAACTCCAAAGGTGCCCCTCTCCTCCCTTATAAAAGGGCGCCTCCTCCCTCTCTTCCACACACCACATTGAACCTTCAATCTCGGACAACCCCTGCCCAATTCTCTTCTCCAATTCCCTCGAAACATCCTAGAGGCTCTGGTTATCTTCAAAGACCAATTTTAGTGACCTAAGAGGAGGTCTCAAAGAGGCGCTTCAAAGAAGAGGTAATGTTTGTTACCGATTCTTTCAACTTTATTTCTTATTCTACTTCTTCTTATTTAGTTGTTTCATTATGAAGTAATAACATAAGTATCACTCATATACTTATATGTTATTATAAGTATGAAACAACCCTATTTCATCATCTATCCATCCTACGGAAAACGAAATCACCGCGCGTGCGTACGTACGGAATACCGTCTCCACGCCGTGGTGTAATATATTTTCCACCATCACCTTACTTGGATGGGTATAATGGTGTAAATAATGACTATATATGATTATTGTAGAGTTATATTGATTCTGAAATAGTATACATACACTCCAATACAATTCCATGATCACGAGAATGATATCATCGCTCGTGCGTACGTACGGACTACCGTCTCCACGAACGCGATAAGATTCATTTTCCATGATTAACCATTCAAGAATGATTATAAAGTATATATAATGAATAATAATGAAATATATGGAATAATAATTCTACTGTATTTATGTATATATATATTTATGTCATCTATTTAATTTCATTCAACTCAATAAGGAAACGAAAACAGCGTTCATGCGTACGTACGACCTACTATCTCCATGAATGGTGTATTTCCTTCCATTTATCGATCTATTATATATATGTATATTATGAATATATATTATATATAAGTCATGTTTTATATTCTGGAAGTAATTAATCATGATCTAAGTAATCATGTGAATAATTACAAGTCAAAACACGGACGACAAATGAAACAATTTTAACCAAAACACTCTTTAACATGGAATTTACAAAAGAACGGGTAATATAAAGTCATAAGTGAACCATATATGATATCATAACAATGAATAATATTATTTAATAAGTCAATAACATTATTTAAATCATTATACAGGAGGTTCGGATACTTACGAAGCAAATCGGACCTAAGGTAAGGGATAATTTTGCAAATCCCATTTTTATCCGAGATTGCTTATTCGTAAGTATTTGCTGAGGTTATTGCTATCATACAGGTCCATGTTTTATAAAAGTGTATTAATTTATGTTTAAAGTCCTTTTTACCCATTTTTTACTTTTACTACATGGTATGTATGGAATATTTCTTTTATGAGGTACTTTTTGAATTTTCCGGCAAAAGTATGAGAAGAATGTTTTTTTAACTTATACGGCATGAAAGGATTTTTACGGTTTTATAAAGCCTTATTTTCAGGAAGCTTACTCCAAAATATTTCATGACTATTTTAAACAAAATCATATTCTTTTAAAATTTCTTGGAATTTTGTGAAAAGAAAATGATTTTGAAGAAAAAATGATATTTTCCTCAAGAATTCATTTCAAGTGTTTTATCAAAACCATTTTTCATCTAAGATGACATTATTTCATATGTGTATGTTTCAAGTATAATGTCTCTATGATTTACATGGTTTCACTTCTCTTATTATGAAATGATATCCATTTCTTTTATATGGATTATGTGATGATGGTATGATGTTTATGAAACCCGTTTTATTTATTGGGTTTTTATGAATGATGTATGTTTATTTTGTGGCACAAGTAAGAATGATTTCATTATGAGATGGGTGGGACCTATATCTCCCTCCAATGCATTGGGTAAAGATTTATATCTCATGAGATATACATGGTTGGAACGAAAAGTTAAACTGGTTCAGTAATATAGGATTGGAACGAGGAGTGAACTCGATTCAGAAAGGGACTTTGTCTACTAAGATGGTCTTGGCAGCAATGTCTTGGCTACTATGGAAGTCATATCATGTGCTTAATGGTTTCCACAATTACATGTTTTATTCCCATGCTATTTTATCATTCCTAATGTTTCTTTATGATCTATGACTTACGTACTTCCATGTTTTACGTCATTTCTCAAGCTTTTTATGTTTAAACATTATGTTCATGTTTTTAAGTTAAAATGTATATGGTATGTTTTATTTTATCCATGCTTACCCTTATTGAGCATTTGAGCTCACCCTTTTTATGTTTTCTTTTCCCCAAGATATAAAGAAATTTTTTAGGTAAGAAAAAAAAGGTGAAGATCTTTATGGGAGATGTTGAAGATCTTTCACCACGATTAGAAGATTACGTTCCAAGTTTCCAAAGACACTAAACTATTACGGTCCTTATGTGTCTGTTTTTGTTATGTATTAAGTATTCGGCTAAAGTAATGTAATTTCCATGTACGTCAAGCTTTGGGTCTCTACAGTTGGTATCAGAGGAAAGGTTTAGTCAACCTTTGGTAACTTGGATGCGAAAATGTTAGTGAGATCTCTAGAGATATTTCTAAGGTATGTCTAGAGATGTCCCTAAGGATAAGTATACGTATAGGATATAGTCCTAGAACTACGGTAACGATCATAGAATTTAACCTAAGATGTTAGATATTGAGGATACTCCCCCTTTACTATGTTGTTTTCCCTAGCATGATTTTTTCCTCTCACACTATTCTTTTTGGGTTTTATAAAATGGATGGAAACAAGAAGATTCACGATAATGGAGGATATGATAGACAATGGAATGATTTTCTTCATGAGAAACCAAATGAAACGGGATCTGTAAGTCCAAACATCGTTATTATGCCTAATCAGCAATCTCATAATATGATCAATAATCTCAACTTTGGTAAGTTTCCCGACTCAGATAATAAGAGAAACATGGAGTTTCATGATGATCATAGAGGAAAGAAAGTTCAATTTTCCTCATGTAAATCATGTGGGAAGAGGCATCAGGGAGATTGTTTCAAAGGAACTGGAAGATGCTTTGGGTGTGGAAAAGAAGGACACAAAGCCAGTAAGTGCAAAGGAAAAGGTTCAGTTAACACTATGAAAAAGGATAATGGTATTGGTACGACATCAACAATGATTAGATGTTTTAAATGTGGAATGTACGGGCATTATGCAAACCAATGCCCTAATGGAAAATCTCATGAAGAGAATCAGCATGGTCATATGAGTAGTATTTATGTGGATGATGATGAGGAGACTACAAATGATATATGATATGAAAAAAGTGTTGAAGCTCAGTCATTTGTTTAAGAAGGTAGTGGAATGATTGTATTTTTATCAAGATATATGTTGTAGAGTTAATGGTACTATGGAATAAAGAATCATCTAAGGATTGTTACACTATTGTTTTTCCTAAAGTATATGAAAGTATATGTTGAATGGTACCGGTAACCATGGAAGGTTATTCAGATATGTTTGGAAAGTAGATGATATGCGCATAATGAAGGGATAAGAAGATAATGAGATGTTTGATTGTATTCATGAGATCATGACTGATATAAGGACAAAGTGATATCATGGTTTGAGTATATAGAGTTTTGAGTATTTTGGTATGTGGAAAGTGTTAACATTTAACTGCATTCATGTTTTCACTAAGGTTCAATGGGTATTCATTTTTCAAGAGATTACATGATTATGGTATTCACATGACTGGAATGTGACCAACAAGATATATGAGGGATAAATGATGGTATTCACATGATTGTTATATGACCTTTTTAGTAATTGTTCTCTTTATACAATGAGTTTGGAAAGAAGTATTTTGGATAAGCCTAAAGATTGGAATGGATTATGTTGGACATAATTTAGTATTGTTTAAGGATATAACTTTTTTTGATATTATTGATGGGATTTTATAGTAATGTAGTTTTAGAAAAAGGACAACCTGTAGGACTGGCGACAGCCCATCGTGTCGGACAAGGTTGTGGGAATCGAACCCACAACCGAAGTGAGACTGTCCTTTATCGCCTACCACTGGCCTACAGGAAGTCCCTGTTTAGTAGAAACTAGTTTTATTATATTAAGTAGTATGATATATGAAGTATAAGTCCATTTTAGGAACCATATATGATTAATCTCACTATAGATCGACTTATGTATATTTAATAAATTTTGTTAACCTTTTGTTTAAGACGGATGGAATGACCCGTCATTCTATCACATGATCTGCTAACACTTCATGAATAACAAATTCAACTTCATTTCTTTAAGAGATGAAGTGGAGATTGTTCAAGGCATGAACAACAGTGAGATTGTACCAAAATAAAGTAAGTATTTATTCTAATTCAAATTCTTCAACTTTAGGGAAATGATCTTGAAAACCAAAAATGTTGTCCTAGTTCCCTTATATCCGATGAATCAGATGGTACCTTATATCATCACAAATGTATGGCTTTGTGATCGATGGCTTTTTCATAGCCATGTTCTCTACCACTCTCCATCAGAACTTGATGGTTAGATTTTTCTTCCATATGTTCTCTTACGTGGAAACCCAGTGATGAGTTAATTTGGGTAACCATTACATTTCATACTTTAGTTTTTAAATCCAAGTTTTGGTATTCCTTTTTACGATGTGGGTTTCTATTAAACAAACTTTCGAGTAGTTAACTATTTATAACCCCGACGAATTTCGAGGGAAAAATTCATTTTAAGGGGAGTAGAATGTAACACCCTGAGATTTTATGAAAATTATTCTTTTAATTTCATTAATGTCTTGTGTTTTATGCTACACCAAGATTACCTTGCACTATACGCAACACTGTATTAGCTTGCAGTATACGCAACACTATTCTTGGATCGTGTTACACACAATTTTGATAATAGTTATTCTACGCAACATTTAGTATATATATATATATATATTCAATGTATAAATGAAATATGGTTGGATTCTATTATATGAAACAATTAATGATTCTTGCACAACACGCAACCCTGACTTGGCTTGCATTACACGCAATTGCAACCTTCCTCGATAGCGTGTGTTGTACGCAATACCGGGTTTTACTAAACAACGATATATTATTATAATATTATTATGAAATAGACGTTATGAATAATATTAACTAAATTTTGAATTTTACACATTTTCTAGAACATGGTATAAGAACAAAATAAATTTTTCGGGTAAAATAAGTATTTTTCAAAAAATGCAGTTTTGCCGCCTTTTGATGGCGCACCCACTTTAAATCTAGTTTTTGACATACTTATAAGTTCAATTTGAAAAAATAAAATTCTTCTTTGGAATCAAGAAATAAAAATTTATTTTGGATAAATTTTTCATATTATTCTGGTAACTTTCATATTTTGATGAATAGTAAAAACACGCTATATTTTAATTAAAAACAACTTTTTTCGTTGCAATAATTTATATAGATAAATTTTAATATTTAATGGTTTTAAAGCATAAATAGAATATATTTTTACCATTTAATATAATTTATTTCATTAGCATTGATTTTACATTAAATTCTTAGGTTAAATCAATTTAATCTTTTGCAATGTTTTAAAGAAAAACCCGTTTTCTTTCGACAACGGGATTAATTTTAATTTAATTTCTGAAACTTTTGTGTATTGAATTTGGAAAAATGGATTCCATATTTTGAATCAGTGGGTCCAAATTATGTTAATAAGCTACTTTTTATTTTTGGGAATTATGAATAGTAACTACGGTAAATTTTATTTACCATAGTTAAAGGTAAATCGGGTAATTAAGGGTAAATATAATATTATAAAATTACCCTAACACAAGACAAAATTCTATTGGATGGATAAAATTATACCCATATAACCTAAGGGTCGGATTATATTCATTTGATGGACTTTTGACCATGAAAATAATTTAATTATTATTAAAACCAAAGAAAGTGACAACATGTCACTCTCTTAAATCTTATAAGTATAATAATTTTAATTTAGTGATAAACATCATAAAACTTTGAACATGAATAGTATTCATAAATCTAATAAAATTATCTACATCATGATAATTTATTTAGAATTTTTAGGGATTAAATAATTGTCATTAATGGTGATACATTAATGATACAGAAATTATTTATTAAGTGAAAAATAAGTAATATAGTTTTTATTGAAATAATAATACCCATTAAAAGGCCCACAAACCTGACCAAAACTTATTGGTAGTGTATATATACACCTTAATCATATAATGACCTAATATATAACCGTTTGGAGCCTTATAAAAGTGATTATGACACTTATATTATTTTATTTTAAATGATGCCAAAATTGTCATCTTCTTAATTTAATAAATATAACAATTTAAATATTGTGATTTTAAGATGATAAATTCGAGTAAAAGTATTATTGTGAAATTTAATAGATTTATCTTCATCATAGGATTTTATTTTTAATTTTTATGCAACAAATCAGTATATTAAATAATTATACAAAAATATTGTAGTAATTATTTTATTAAGAGATAAACCAAATAAATAGTTTTAAAAATAATAAAATAAATATTATATGAACTATTTAATGTGATCCACTAATTTTATAGATACATATGACCTTTTATGAATCTGTTTAAAGCTTTTAGTTCGAACATATATTCTGTATATATTTTATTTAAATTCAAATAAATGAATAGTGTCAAAAGTGACACTATTGTTATTTTATAAAAATAACATATTATAAAATTGTTTAAAAATCACAAAAATATTTAAAAATTATAAATTTAAATTTATATGGTCTATAATGTTATAAAGTAACCAATTATGGAAAATTCACAACAAATAAGTAATTATTTGTTCTAATTTAAAATTTAGAATTTTATTACCACAAATAAACTTAAATAGATTAAATAAGGATAAATCAAAATAATAAGGTTTAAAATAAGATCCAAACATGTCTAAATTTTATTGGTTGATGATATTACAACCCTATATCATCTAATATTTGAATATGAGTCATTTTTGTAGGTTTTTAAGTGGGGTTAGATTTATTATAAATTAATATTTTTAAGAACTCCAAAGGTGCCCCTCTCCTCCCTTATAAAAGGGCGCCTCCTCCCTCTCTTCCACACACCACTTTGAACCTTCAAGCTCGGCCAACCCCTGCCCAATTCTCTTCTCCAATTCCCTCGAAACATCCTAGAGGCCCTGGTCATCTTCAAAGACCAATTTTAGTGACCTAAGAGGAGGTCTCAAAGAGGCGCTTCAAAGAAGATGTAATGTTCGTTACCGATTCTTTCAACTTTATTTCTTATTCTACTTCTTCTTATTTAGTTGTTTCATTATGAAGTAATAACATCAGTATCACTCATATACTGATATGTTATTATAAGTATGAAACAACCCTATTTCACCATATATCCATCCTACGGAAAACGAAATCACCGCGCGTGCGTACGTACGGAATACCGTCTCCACGCCGTGGTGTAATCTATTTTCCACCATCACCTTACTTGGATGGGTATAATGGTGTAAATAATGACTATATATGATTATTGTAAAGTTATATTGATTCTTAAATAGTATACATACACTCCAATACAATTCCATGATCACGGGAATGATATCATCGCTCGTGCGTACGTACGGACTACCGTCTCCACAAACGCGATAAGATTCATTTTCCATGATTAACCATTCAAGAATGATTATAAAGTATATATAATGAATAATAATGAAATATATGGAATAATAATTCTACTTTATTTATGTATATATATATATATGTCATCTATTTAATTTCATTCAACTCAATAAGGAAACGAAAATAGCGTTCATGCGTACGTACGGCCTACCGTCTCCATGAATGGTGTATTTATTTCCATTTATCGATCTATTATATATATGTATATTCTGAATATATATTATATATAATTTATGTTTTATATTCTGGAAGTAATTAATCATGATCTAAGTAATCATGTGAATAATTACAAGTCAAAACACGGACGACAAATGAAACGATTTTAACCAAAACACTCTTTAACATGGAATTTACAAAAGAACGGGTAATATAAAGTCATAAGTGAACCATATATGATATCATAACAATGAATATTATTATTTAATAAGTCAATAACATTATTTAAATCATTATATAGGAGGTTCGGATACTTACGAAGTAAATCGGACCTAAGGTAAGGGATAATTTTGCAAATCCCATTTTTATCCGAGATTGCTTATTCGTAAGTATTTGCTGAGGTTATTGCTATCATACATGTCCATGTTTTATAAAAGTGTATTCATTTATGTTTAAAGTCCTTTTTACCCATTTTTGACTTTTACTACATGGTATGTATGGAATATTTCTTTTATGTGGTACTTTTTGAATTTTCCGGCAAAAGTATGAGAAGAATGTTTTTTTTAACTTATACTGCATGAAAGGATTTTTACGGTTTTATAAAGCCTTATTTTCAGGAAGCTTAATCCAAAATATTTCATGACTATTTTAAACAAAATCATATTCTTTTAAAATTGCTTGGAATTTTGTGAAAAGAAAATGATTTTGAAGAAAAAATGATATTTCCCTCAAGAATTCATTTCAAGTGTTTTATCAAAACCATTTTTTATCTAAGATGACATTATTTCATATGTGTATGTTTCAAGTATAATGTCTCTATGATTTACATGGTTTCACTTCTCTTATTATTAAATGATATCCATTTCTTTTATATGGATTATGTGATGATGGTATGATGTTTATGAAACCCATTTTATTTATTGGGTTTTTATGAATGATGTATGTTTATTTTGTGGCACAAGTAAGAATGATTTCATTATGAGATGGGTGGGACCTATATCTCCCTCCAATGCATTGGGTAAAGATTTATATCTCATGATATAGACATGGCTGGAACGGAAAGTTAAACCGGTTCAGTAATATAGGAATGGAACGATGAGTGAACTCGATTCAGAAAGGGACTTTATCTACTAAGATGGTCTTGGCAGCAATGTCTTGGATACTATGGAAGTCATATCATGTGATTAATTGTTTCCACAATTACATGTTTTATTCCCATGCTATTTTGTCATTCCTAATGTTTCTTTATGATCTATGACTTACGTACTTCCATGTTTTACGTCATTGCTCAAGCTTTTTATGTTTAAACATTATGTTCATGTTTTTTAAGTTAAAATGTATATGGTATGTTTTATTTTATCCATGCTTACCCTTATTGAGCATTTGAGCTCACCCTTTTTATGTTTTCTTTTCCCCAAGATATAAAGAAATTTTTTAGGTAAGAAAAAAAAGGGGAAGATCTTTATGGGAGATGTTGAAGATCTTTCACCACGATTAGAAGATTACGTTCCAAGTTTCCAAAGACACTAAACTATTACGGTCCTTATGTGTCTGTTTTTGTTATGTATTAAGTATTCCGCTAAAGTAATGTAATGTCCATGTACGTCAAGATTTGGGTCTCTACATTGAAAATTTTTAAATCATACTTGAAATAATTTTTGAAAAGATTTTTGAAAACTTGGTTTTGGAAATAAAACAGGTTTTTGGCTAAAGAGACAGATATTGTCAGATTTTTCTTAAAACGTTTTTCTTAATTATCATAAAAAAAGAGTAGAAAAATGGTAATAATACGTGGATATATCTTGAATAAACATATTATAAAAAAACTCATGGGTTTTCTTGAGAGATTTATTATAATATTTCATCAACTAAACATAATCAATAACAATCTCGAAAAGTGATGAGATTGTTTCTATAAATTATTACCACTTGGTTACTTGGGATAATAATCTCCATGTAAGAAAATAAAATTACATGAAGCATAAAATATAATTAAAATAATAAGATTCATGATATAACATGTAAAATGGAAGTATATTCACCTCAAAAAAATATATTAGGTGCATAACAAAACATGAGTCTCAAAGAAGGCAAATTGAGACAAAACTATTTTCCTGATTTGGTAACTTTTGAAGCATAAAACCCATGAAAGAAGGATCATAAAATGGACATGATAATACCCATAAATTTAATTATAAGATAAATTAAATTAAATCATGTGAATTACATGCACCACACAAAATTAAAGAGTGGCGAACATAATATTTATCTCACATAAATTAAAAGTGAGATGAAATCCCATTACCTTGTGTCTTAACTCTCATCATATTCGTTAAAACTACCTATATAATTAATATAAATTTATTATAAATATTTTACCAAAACATATTATTATATATAATACCATATCTGGTTCAATTACAACCTTATATTACCCGTTTTTTAACCATCCTGTGTTAAGGTTTCACTTCGGGAAATATTCGCTTTATTTTTCATATGTGTGTTAATTTGTTATATTGTTGGTCCTTGTACTTATATCATGATTTTAAAATTTAAAACATTATATAAATATAATGTATATAAATTATATTTTTATTATAATAATATATATAATATATAAGTATGAAATGGAATACATCATTCATGGAGACGATAGGTCGTACGTACGCATGAACGTTATTTCCTTTTAATTGTAATGTTGAGAGAAAGAAAGTAAAATACATATATGTATATATATATATATCATTATTATATTAGCTTTATTATATCATATATATTTACTAAAACCATCCTTAATACAATCCATGTATTATGTGAACGAATCATATTGCTTTGAGGGGGTCGTAGTTCACACTTCCTCAAACAAAAGTATCGTATTTACATAAGATAGAAAGCATAAAGGTATGTTCCAAATAAAAATTACATAAGAATAAATAAATTATAAGTATAATATATATCATATATAAAAATAGTTTCCATAATAATATAAACCATGATATGTGGTAATGGAAAAATGAACAGTCGTTATTTTGTGAGGCGGTAGTTCGCCGTACATAGAAACAGTATGTTCGTTACCCATTAGATGGAGGTGTGTGTAAGTGTAGGTAGAACCATTTAAATAACAACATACTATTATATTTAAAATAATTTTTTTGTTATATAATCATATAATAAAGATATTTTTATGGGGTCTAGAAGGAAAATAAAATAAATTACTTGAGAGAAGATGTTACCTCTTAATCGGGTAACTCGTTTTGGTTTGTGCTAAAAGGCTTCCTTGGATTTCATTATACCCAAGGGAATGATTCTAGGAGGAAGTTAGGATTCATGATAAGTGTATTTGACAGGTCTTGGTGGAACTTGAGAGTTTTTATAGGTGTGAGGAAGTGGGATGGTTGGTGTCTTTTTATAGAGAAGGAAAAGGTCTTAATGGAATTTTTAGAAACAAGTTAGGTGTACACATATTCTTACATAAAAAAAGTCATAAAAACCCAAAAAACTCAATAATTAAATATTTATGGACGAAATATGGAAACCCAATGGGTTTTGGAAAAGTTGGTAGATCATTTTGGCCCTTAATTTTAAGTTTCAATCCCTAATTAAGCTTAATTTGGTCTTAATCATTGTGATTAATTTTAATCACTTTTACTAATAATTTTGGTCAAAAAATTAAGTTGGTATTATTAAACTCTAAATATTATAATTAATACAATGTTTTATGTTATTTATTATAAATTAAAATCACATAAGCAGAAAAATTAGGATTAATGTTAATCCCGTAGACGGGACGAAATAAGAGGTTTTTAAAGTAGAAAAATGTTCAAAAGTTTGTTAAGATTTTATATCAATTTCAAAGTGAAATTGATTATAATGAATTAAATTTTATTAATATATGTAATATTTATCTAATTTTAACTTAAAAAATTATAATATCATTTAACATTATTAATTAATTAAACAAAAAGTCAGTTTTTAACTAAAAACGGTATTTTTCACTTTTCATCAAAAAATGAAGTTTCTCAGAAAAAATACCAAAAAATAACTCTTGGATAATTTTGATGTTATGAATTAAAAAATTAATTTTATTTTATAAAATTAAATTTATAAATGTTTCTAAAATTAATTTTATTATTAAAAGCGGTTCATTCAAGAAAATAGTATTTTTATTAACATAAAAGGACTTTACCAAAAATCAAATCTTCCATTATCAATATGTTTTATTTATAGAAAATAACTATAAATAATATTTAAAAAGTATCTAATAATATTAATATAACTAAGTTTAATGTTTATGTTATAATTATATTATGTAAAAAATATAAAAATAAAATGATGCTTTATAGAAACATTAGTGTCGTGTGCAACGTACGCCAAGTTAGTGTTGTGGATAGTGCAAGCCAAGTTGATATTTCATGTAGAATAAACAAAGTAGGTATTTCATGTAGAGAAATCCCAGTTGGTATTGCGTGTAGTGAAATCCAAGTTGGTATTTCATATGGCACAATCCAAGTCGGTATTGCGTGTTGCACAAGCTAAGTCGGTATTGTGTGTAGAACAAGCCAATTCGGTATTGCTTGTAGTGAAATCCAAGTCAGTATTTCATGTAGAGAAAGCCAAGTAAGTATTTCATGTGAAAATAATTTTTGAATTAATTTTATAATATATATATAAAGAACAATCTACAGTGTCATGTGAAATGAAAAATATCAAAAAGATAAATTAATTCAAAAAACATATTTCACAAAATCTCAGAGTGTTATAGGTTTTTTCTCACAAGGGTGAATGGGATGTCCTAGAAAGTAGGGATAGACCAGAGAATCATGGGATAGGTGGGATGAAAACCCATATTTCTATTTTATATTTGGATGAATAGGGAATGCATCAGAAAAATTTTCCTCCAGTGGTTGATCATTTCGGGGATGTTTTCTGGGATGAATTTTTAGAACATCCTCTTGGGATAGAGGTAGATTTTTCCTTAATGTTAGTTTCATGATATGAACCAATATCCATTACTCATTACAGGGTGACTACTATTGAGTTTTAGGAGCTCAAGAGTCAGCTAGAGGACTTGGAAATGAAAGGGGTTTATGTGACAAAGTACTTCTCCATGGGGTTCACTAGTCATTTTTTCCAAGAAGGTAGATATAAACCTTCATTTATGTTTAGATTATCAGAAATTGAACTAGTTTATGGCTAAAAACTAGTATCCCTTTCCCTATATACATGACCTCTTTGACCATCTTTGAGGAGCTCAGGTGTTCTTGATGATTGATATGAGATCATATTATCATTTGGTGCATGTTCGACCTTCAGACATACCTCATACAACCTTCTATAATAGGTATGGTCTATATGAGTATCTATTCATGTCATTCAGTCTCATGAACATGCCTAAAAACTTTATGGAACTAATGAACCATATTTTCCATACATATCTGGATTTTTTTGTGTTAGTATTTTTGGATGATATCTTGGTATATTATCATACTCATCATGACCATGAAAAACATCTTGAGATCATATTAGATAGATTGAGAGAGCATCGGTTATATTTTATGCTCAAAAAGTGACACTTTTGGATGGATAAGATTCACTTCCTATGTCATATTATATCATATATAGGAGTATCAGTTGACCTAGAGAAGGTGAGAGTTATAGTTCCATGGGAACAACCCAAGAATATCTTTGATATATGTATTTTCTTTGGGATAATTGGTTATTATAGGTAATTTATACCAGAATTATCATGCTTATAAATTAATTTTATAGCATTGAATAAGAAGGGTGTAAAGTTCTCATGGTCAGAATCTTATGAGACATTATTTCAGAAGATGAAAGGGAGACTGAATTCGGCGTTGATCTTGATTCTGTCAGAGTTGTTCAAAATCTATACTGTATATTTTGATGCATCAAGTATCAGTATATAAGAAGTTCTATTATAGGAGGAGTGAGTCATGTAATAAGTGTCTTTTTAATGGAGGATAAATGAGAGGAACTACCCGATGCATGATCTTAAGTTATCTGTTATTTTGCGTACCTTTCTCTATTGGAGATGTTATTTACTAGGATAGTATTTTGTGATGTGCGTGGACCAAAAAAGCCTCAAGTACATATTTAAATAGCATAACTTCAATATTGGTAAATTAAGGTGGATTTAATACCATTAGTACTTTGACTTTAAGATTGAATATAAACTTGGGAAAGGCAAAGTAGTAGTCAATTCTTTGAGTAGGATGACTCAAACACATGAAGTTTAAGAGGCTAATAAAAAGTGGCAAATTATGGACCGGTTTTCATGAGATACAAATGGAGGTTTATAACTGTCATGGATGGTCTATAATTTCATCATTATAAGTGACCTCTTCACTTCCATAGAGAGTGAATATGAGGAATCTATCTGATTCTGGGGGTTTGGTCCTATGGGAGAGTGTTGTAGGTGATGACCTTCTACCTGGTTGGATCGTTGATGAGGATGAGATATTTCAAATCCACTGAAAATTCTAGGTTAATACCAACATTCAAGAGGAGTTTATGAGAGATTCTTGTACCTTTATATGGTCTTTGTATCCTGTTTTTACCAATATTTATCATTACTTACACCATCAATACCAGTGAATGGGGATGAAAAGTGAGATTACTATTCATTACTTGGTGTGCCACCTATCATCAGGTGAATGTGGAGCACTAGAAACCAATGGTAATTTTATATCTTTTACCAATTTCTGAGTGTAAATGGGATGCTTTCACCATGGATTTCATGAAAGTACTTCCTATATCACCTCAAGGTAGTGATGTTGTATAGGTGATTGTATACATGTGGAAGAAGGTCACTAATTTTCTACCTATTTGAGAGACCTTTTCAGTGTATGATCTCAGAAGGCTCTACATTCAAGAGATCATACACCTCCATTGGGTTTCACATTCTATCATATTATAAAGATATTCTTGTTTCACATTGTGGTTCTGTAAGGGGTTGTATAGGGAATAGGGTTCACAGGTACTATTGAGTATAACTTTTCACCCACAGATCAATGGTCATTACAATCATAAGATACATGTGTTGGAGGAAATTTGATAATCATGCATCCTTTATTTCATAGGTTCTTGGGATAAACACTTACCTCTCACCGAGTTCCCTGCAAATATCATATTTTGATAGTATATACAGATGGCTACTTATGATGCCCTATATGGTATGCCATGACATTCACCCCTGTATTTGTTAGAGGTAGGATAGGTAGTGCTATTAGGTCCTCATCTCATTCAAGAGACTTTAGAGTGGGTTTATCATATTATAATGTGGATGTCTACAACTTAATCTTGATATAATTCGTATGTCAATCATCGTTGTCAACCACTAGAGTTTGAGGTGGGGAGTCGAGTTTTATTATGAGTGTTTCCTAGTCCAGGGCAGAGACAGATTCAGAAAAAATGGAATATATTTATTCGTTATTTCATGCCCTTTAAAATTATAGATAGATTCAAGTTGGTAGCCTTTCGGTTACAGTTACCTCAATGGTATTGGGACATACAAGTTGTATTCTATATATCTCATCATTCCCAAAATAATTATGATCCATCACCTATTATTCATCCAGATGAGGTTGAGTTAGATGTAGATGTGTCCTTTGAGGAGCATCCTATCATGTTTTTTATCATGGAATGAAGGTTCTATGAGGCTAGTCAGTTCCTCTGGTATGGGTGCAATAGAAGTACGATGGTGTGCAAGATGAGACCTAGAAGTGAGCGGATGACATACATGCACATTGGCCAAATTTATTCTCAAACAATGCTTGACCAGCCTTAGAAGGGAAATTTGGGGATTAATTTCTTTAAAAGGGGAAGATTGTAAGATCTCAACTTTTTTATGAGTTGCATAACCTTTTTATTTCCAATTTAATTCCTTGGTTTTGGCCTAATGTGAATTCCTAGTAATATAATGGATGAAACAAGGGGTGTTTGGGGCTTGTTTGGAGCCCAAATCCTTAGATTTGAAGGGAAAAAATAGGCCACATGGTTAGTAAAAACCATGTCAGCCAGTCCATATGGTTAGAGTAAATAGTGTATGGAATTTTAGTGCACAACAAAGGGTGCATAGTTTTTCCTAACCATGTGACCCAAGCCTCACTCCTATGAAAATTATATATAATTTTTGGTAGTGTATAACACATGGTTGGCACATGGGTTGTCTAACCATTCTCTATGACAGTGTGAGAGGGCCTTGAGGAAGAGGTGGGAACATGGTTGGTGCAACCAGGAGGCCAAACCGTGTGACCTAATTTTTTAATGGAAAATGAACTTTTTTTCCTTAATTATTTAAATGTTTCTCTCCTACTTTCATATTTTCTCTAGTGGTAGCCCATTTTTTACATATTTAATCACCCATGGAATCCTAGCCTAGAATTTTCTATATCCTTATGATTCAAACTCCATGTCAAGAGTCATTTTCCTCATTGGATAGACATTAGTGAGTAATTCATTTATATTTCACCTTTCTCTATTTTCATTATATTGGATATATTATTTTGGTGTAGGATATTATGCCCTTTTTTATGGGAGGTCATCTGTTATTCCATTTTCTTGTGATCTGGAGTAAATCAGAGGCTGATACTGGATGAGTAATACTCTATGAGCTTAAGTTAGGTTGTTTATAACTTTTCCCTAAATGTCTCATTATATATAGCTTGTTTCTATTATGCCTCATACCATACTTTTCATGTGATGCTTCCTAAATTAATTGTATCTTGATTTAATTCTTAAAAACATGTTTGACTAATTTCATGACACCTTTCATCATGGATGGAGGTTTTCAACCTCAACCTAAACCGCCCATGGGATGGGTTCTACCTTTTTATCGTGATTATGCCAACCTTGGGGTGTGATGAGCTCACCTTGTATAATTAAAAATTGAATGATGTATTAAAGTGAATTGTTAATGTTTATAAGCACCTTGTATCTCCTTATCATTATATATGAAAGGTATAAATTATTTAATCTCTTGGATTGTATGTGATTACGAGGAGATTTAAGAAATGGTGAATGAATTAGTTAGGATTCCTTGGACATTATTACTCCTTGGATCTGAAAAAACCAATATTATTCCTTGGAAATTTCTACTCCTTGGATCTAATGAACCAATAGTATATCTTAAAAATTTATACTCCTTGGATCCAATAAACCAATAGGTTCACTTAGATATTACTATTCCTTAGATACTGTATACACGACTCATTAGGATGCCATGTACATTTCTACTCCTTGGATCCTAGTTATTTGTATTACTTGGATGCCTTGGACATTTATACTCGAAGGATGAACTATAACTTATTTACATGACATTATAGGATTCCTTAGACATTTCTAATCCTTGTACCTGACTCATTAAGATGCCTTGGATAGTTCTACTCCTTGGATTCTATTTACTTGATATACTTAGTTTACTCGATTTCCTTAGACATTACTACTCCTTAGACCCTAGACCATTTATGCTTGATACAAGATTACAGGGAATAGGCCATTTTTACTAATTCTTAATATTCTTTATATATATACTTTATGATTTAATCACTTGATTATAGTGATACTTGATAAACTATATAAAATCACTTCTATTGTTATTGTCTATACACCTATTAAATATATTCATTAGTTCCGCTTATATGCACAGAATGGACTTTTTATAGACAATATTGGTTGTGTACTAATGAGTGTTATCTCACACCATATTTGTGATTCCATTGGGTACCCATAAAAACTTCCTAGATACAAGTATGGACAAGAGAAAGTGATCGCTTGCTAATTCTTGATTAATTGTTGCATAGGCTTAGGGGAGAATAGGATTGGGTTGTGAAACATGATGCTATCTGTGGATAGTTATTTTTAGTCATTTTGTACTTTTAATACATGTATTATACTTTATTTCTATTTCCATGTATTACCTATATTTTTTATGACATTCCATAATCATAATTTTTATATGACACTATTGGATGAAAAACTTGGTTATTTATATGATGGATGTTATTCTTCAGTTGTTAGTTATTTCATATGCTTTCTATATTGATTTATATGATTATACCACAGTGACATGCTCTGATCATGAGGTTATAGTCTCCCTACTGTTCCACTATAGACCCTCGCTACTATTCAGAAGCCTCTCGTGTGTGGGGAGGTGTTCTTGAGGCCATGTGGCCAACTAGATTTAGTTACTATTGAGTGAACTAGTTTTGGGACATCACAAAGTGGTATTAGAGGGTATAGTCTCCCCACTATTCCACCATGGCCCCTCATTTCTAGTCAAAAAGCCTCTAGAATATGGGGAGATGTTCTTGAGGCCATGGGGACAAATGGGTTCGGTTACTATTGATTGAACTGAGTCTGGGATGTCACACACTTTCCCTGGGACTAGATGATATTAGTATATAGAACCTAGTATTAAATTATCTAATCTATTTGACTAGTTTTTATTAAGTTTATATACTATGCCTACTATCATAGGTTTTTTTCTCTTTGTATAGATTTTGGAAAATTATCACACTAGTGTAACACCCAAGAAGAGTTATCTAGGACCAAGTTGATACACCACATGGCCTCATGTGTGTCTCCTTATTACAAACTAAACCAGGTCAACCCCAAACCGGTCACCTGAGATGATTTTTGATAAGGCCCGAGAGGCATTCCTAATTCTATAAAGTTGGTAACTAGTGTTAGACATCAAACATAAATAAATTGAGAATTATTTTCCCATAAAAATAAATAAATTAAATAGAATAAGAAAAAATAAAACTAGTAGTGGAAAAGAAATAATAAAATGAACTAATAAAAGTAAATACTATACATTCATCCATGTGACCTTGTGGATCACCATTATCCACTGAACCAACATCACTTTATGGAAAATGATGGTGATCTAGAAACCTCAATATGAGATAAAAACAAAGACAAAGGTATAATTGTGAGTATTAAAACTCTATAGGCATTCTTGAATGAACTACTCCATATGCTTTACCTTTAAATATAAATCCATGTCATCCTAGTTTTAAAATAAGATATATAAAAATATATTTTTCTAGACTTCAAATGAAAATAGGTAACAGGATTCTATTTTATAAAAAACTACTTTATTTTACATTTTCAAAATAGTTTTTCAAAGCATGAAAGATATTTTAGAAATATTTCTTATGAAATATAACCATTGTTAAAATAGGTGTCTCAGTATGGATGAATAAAATTACATAAAGTCAACATTCTTTTTATTATTTAGAAAAGAATAAGAAACTAATAAAATATCATTTTAAAATAGTACAAGAAAAATAAGAGTAAAAGAGAGAATGGACCATAGTAAATCCCTAAGCAGTAGTATAAATTTGTCCCTAGGGTCCTCGTACCTTGGTGATCTAACCATATAATTCATTTTCATGTTTAAGATGCCAGAGAGGTCAAATCCAAATTTATAGTGGTCCCCAAAGCATCATAATATTGTTTAGTTAGTGTTGTATTATAATCCTACCCGAGTAATTTTTCTTATCCCCGTGTATCTAGTTCCTTGCCTTGTTGGTGTAGCTTCATTACACCTCGAGACTACTTTGTTCCTCTTTAATTTTTGAATAAATTATTCAGGGATATGGGTTGGGAAACCTTCCCATGTCTCACTTTTTTTAAAAAAATAATCCTACCTGAGAGCTTGGGTCAGTGCCTAGTCTACCCAACTAGCCTACTAGCCCTTAGCAACCCACCAAGGTACCCAAGGTTCCCAAGTGCATCATTAAAATTGTGGTGAGTTTTTATGAATCTAGAATATACATAAATATCACATTCTTTATAGAAAAAATCATCCACATCCCCACCTTTGATCTCCCTACTTAAGTGTATCCCCTTTTCAATTCACAAAAACTATACACAAGCCACTTTACTAAGAGCATATCAAGAATCACATAATTAGCACACACAACACAATTCAAAGGGTATTCCTTAAAAAAGGATTTTAATTTTTATAAAACAAGTCAAATTTACAATCAATCCTCATCAATTTAAATTTATAAAACCAATTAAATATTGAAAAATATTTTATATTTCTAAATAAGGTTGAAATCATATTTTGACATAAATAACCCATGTTGAAAGCTTGGTTATATTATGGGATGTGATTGAAAATTCATTTCCAAGAATAAATTCAATTTGAATAGCATTTAAATCTTACATAAAAATTAAAATGTATTTTTTAACAATCAAGAAATCACATAATTAAAACTAAAGTCTTGGGAATAGGGAACCTACCTTAATACATTATGCCTTTAATGTTAGTCACTTCACACTTACAGGAATATACACCTCCATGTATATATATGTATCCTTTTAACCAATGCAACATTCCCCTCACTATTATATAATATGTACATGGGTGATATGTGTGTGTGTGTGTTCTTACCTATGTATACACATACAGTTTTCCTTTAATAACAGTGGCTTGAATCCACCTCAAGGGGGATTATGACTTAGTAAAAAGTTACAAGAAATCCATAAATCTCAAAATCTATAATTAAAAAAAATTGAAAAGTTGATGAATGGAATAAAACCTACCTAAAATTGACGGAGAAGAAGAATACTTCAAAAACCATGGCTAGATTCAGCCTCAATGGGACCCAAGAACCCAAGACATCAAGAATTGAAAAAAAAATAAACAAAATTAGGTTAGGGTTTGGATAGGCTGCATGTGTTTCATGGAAGAGGAAGAAAAAATGGACAGAAATAAAGATGAGTATCAGAGGAAATGCTAACATGGAGTTATCACACATAGAAATAGGAAAGAAATTAAAGGCCTTGGGGAGCTCTAGGAGGTGGTGGTATGCAGGTGGGGAAGATGGGAGGGGATAGGCTACACAATACAAAAAGGAAGGGGCTTATGAATATAGGGGAAGTTGATTAAAATTAGGTATTATCATTATTATTTTATTTTATTTTTTAAATTCGGTCATTGTGCATGGTTTGGTCACATAGTTAGCCAAACCACACACCAACCGTGCACCCCTCATTGGAGATCCTAGACACCTTGTACGAGAAAGTTTCATGATTAAGGAAATCATGTGCTGACCATGTGGTCATATTTGATAAAAATTACAGACACATCCACAAGGTTTTCGCATGAAATCTACTAACAGTGCACCAATCATGAACCTGTGATAAAAGGACAAAATTTTATAATTTAAACAAGGTATGGCCCAAAACTCAAAATCAAGGTAAATTAAATTAATAAATTTAAAAATTAATTAATATGTCTAGGTTAGCATGTAAAAATTCTCCCTTCCATGACACTTTCTTCTCCCATAATTTCCATAGAGATTTGGTTTCTCAAGGAATACTTTAAGGACAAATCAATACTCAAGAAAATACCAAAAAATTCAAAGATCAAGGATCCAACACTCATTTTCCTCCAAAATAAAAAGGTGTCCAAAGAAATCATCCTTAAAAGAAACCAAACTGACATCCAAGGAAACAACCATCGAGACCAAATAACCTAAACCATTCAGGAACAGAATCAAAAGAGAATGAGATAATGACTTTCATTTCTAAACACAACCTCAAAAACATGGAACTCGTTAACCCCTTACATTTAAATCACTAAATAAAAACATTATGGTATGTTTTGATTCTCCATGAGAATCCATCACATGACTTAAGTTCTTATCTCACCAAAATAATATGACCAAGGTCAGGTGGGGTGGGAATAAGGAATCACCCAATCTAGAAAGTTTTGAAACTAGGTTTTCCATAGAATACTTATATGGTAGTCTCCCCACCATATTAGTAATCTTCTAAAACACTAGTTTCCTATGCATGAATAAACTCATGAGTCATAAAGAGGGTCAAAATTCCATGAGAAACAAGTTATATAATGATAAAAACCACCACTCTATAGTGACATGATTCATAATTTTCCAAAAAGAATAAATTATTTGAAACTAATATTTTCAAAAGAAGGCAAAGAAATGGAATTCCACTATATTAGATATCAATTTCACCAAAATAAAACCAATGACAAAGAAACTCTCCAATTTAACCCAAATAGAAAATTCAAATAGAGAACCTAGTAAACCCAAAGGAAAATAAATAGGAAAAATGAAATAAGGATACTATGAGAACCCATTTAAACCCAAAAAAATCCTCCCCTATATAAAAATATTCACTCCGAGTCATATGGATGGATCCTTGATGTCTTTAAGAATCTACTTCTCTATAGTCAGAAGCTGATAATACCCAACCAAAAATTTCCCTTCAGATAGAAAAATTTATAGAACCCCTTTAGGTGACCCAAGTATCCATGAAAAATTGATTATATTCTTATAATCCAATTATGAATGAGGTATTCTCATATTTCTCAACTAATGAAGATAAATGAAAATCCAAAAAGACTTGGGTGCATTCCAATTTATAGAAATTATCTGAATCCAAAACCTATTATAAAGTCTAGGTCGATTCATACATGATAATACCTATAGAAAAACTTATTTAAAATTTCCTCAAAGACTCCAACTACCTCAATTTGACAAGGCCAAACCATTAAATGATAACCATCATTGATTCCCAAAATTGACCTTCACTTAGAAAACCAAGTAAGGCACCATAGAGATCAAAAATATAATCTTTACTGAGACTATTTTGGGTTATAATTCAAAATAAAGAAGAAGGAAACTGAATCATAATACATCACAACCCAAAACTCTAAGCTCCAATCACAAAAAAATCAAAACTGAAAACACCATTCCCAAAACACTTCTAGCACATGAAATATTGAAAGTGCCAAAAAGAATATCTATGAACACAATAAGGAATAAAAAACAACACCCACTTCGCAAAATAAAAAAAATCCATATTTTGGAAATAGTTTGAAGAAACAAAAAAAATATTTAAAGGTTAATCACCTATCATTGGTATTCCATGAAGCCACACATATACATGAATCTATAACAACCCTTCTATTTATTTCACATTAATACATGATTTATTACATAATATTACACTTAATAAAACCCAAAATATCAATAAGTCTAGTGTATTTTTGATTAGGTATAGAGCATAACATCTTGAACATGGGATACAAAAACATTATTAAAAATTTCCTTAACATGCTTCTAAAATTCCATGGCTTTTAAAACTACGTGGGATAACCTGGGGACAAACATAAGAAAGGGGTGATATATAAAGACTAGTAAGAGAATAAACATGGAATAAAGTGATAAATGTTATGAAATAGTCATATAAATGGGGCATAAAAATATTAGGAATCATAAACATTAACAATGAGGTATGATATAACATGATAATCATAACATGGAAAATGTAGAAACAACTTAAAACACTGCATCAGAAACATAGGTCAAGGATAAAAAACCAAGGAATCATGGTGTAAAAAGTATCATAAAGTAATCAGGATCACTACCTATCCCAACATGACATATCATGATACTAAATATTACCCAATTAATTGGAGCACTATATAATTTTGGGCTCACCTGTCACTTTCATTTCATTCTCATACTTAAGTGTGCCACATGGATCATAGAACATGAATTCAATCATAATCATAATTTATTCCATGATAAATTAGTATGGAATACATATATTTAATTCCCAAATAAAAAATTATATGTACATAAATTTTAACACCCTTGATAGTAAATGGGTATGTTATTCACTATACAATTGTTTTGGCATGGAAAGTCGTGGTGAAATTTCAGCAGCATAATGATGTCACTTAAAGATTCATAAAAATGGGATTATGAGAGAGAAGTGGGTATCTAATAATATATAAATCAAATTTTCAGTAATAGGGACATGTAAAAACATACCCCAACATTATAAATTATAAATATAAGGCATAAGTTAATGAAGAAATTTAAATAAAGAAAAGAATCCTAATTGTATTTCGGTATGGTAACGAGTGTAAATAAAAGATCATGGGAGGTTTAATGAGACTAAAAGGAAGATATAATAATTTATAAATAAAATGTACAGTATGGGGAATATTTTATAATATATCCCAACATAATAAAATGGAAATTTAGAGACATAACAAAAATAAGTACTTGATAAAAAGAAGAGTATAAGATCCCTTACTTGAGTGTGTAACTCCAAATGCTTGGGAGGGGATTCTTGAGATATTGGGTGTTCCTTGGGAGGACTACAGAGAGTGTAGGTTAGAGTATTTATATTATACAAAGAGTTTTAGTGAAGATAAATGGGATCTTGGATGGTTTTATATAGTAAATGGGGTGGATTTCTTTATTAGTTAGTTTTTGGACTCTACATAATAAAATAACCAAAACCACAGACAATGCCAAGGTTTTTTCACATGGTTTCTTCCAAATTGGAATGGTTTAAATTATTTTATAATTACAAGGGCCTAAATTAATAAAATAATTTCCTTTCTTATGTTGTGGTGAGTCGCACTCTTAAAGAAATGAATTTAAAACCTTAAAATATATTAATGGTTTTGGAGGATTCCTAAAGAATTTATAAAATTAACCAAATAAACAGAAAATCACATTATTTTAAAGTTAAAATAGATATTTGGTCATTTATACCCTTTATATTATTTATTACATCACTTTTGGGTCATTATGATGTCATAATAAATAATGTATATTTATACGGTACTTAATTTTTACCCAAAAATTTGACTATCTTAGAAAATTAGGAAAAATTCACCATTAGATAAGTTAAATGTTATGATTAAAAATATAATATTAATTTTATCTAAATAATTTTCTACATATTTTAATTTTTAATTTTAAAATAAAATAGATATTTATTAATAAATGTTGGGTTTTTTTTGACAATAACAGTTTTTTAACCCTTATAAAAAGTACATTTGACTTCATAAAAATTATACGTTAATTTATATTTAATAAAAAATATTTAATAATATTATTATATCAAAATATTATTTATTTCAAAAATCCATTAATTCATCAAAATAAGTTTCTTAATTGAATTTGAATATTACCCAAAAATAATATTTGTGTTTTGTTATATCAAATTTTTAAAAAAACATTTATAAATTAACCATAATAGGATGAAAATATTTTCATCATTATATAAAATTAATTTAAAAACTCATAATTTTGGGTTCTTGATACATATCCCTTTAATACACCAAAAAACACCCAAATATTAAGGTGTGCGATGGTGGGACTCTCATGGGGCGGTTCGACAGACATGGTTTGGATCGTGATCTCGATGAGCTTGAACTTATCTCTTAAATGGTTTCACTCCTAATTAAGTTGTTGGATATAAACTTGGTCTTGGTAAAGGGAAAAGACTAGGGATTTTATCTCCCTCAGAAGCTTTAATAAATGGGATTCATAGGGTATTATCTTACTCGATGAGGCCATCACTTCCTTTGTATGTGTCAATTGGGTTTGTTCAAACCCTCTATTTATACTAATCATGTGATCACTGTTAAATAGATATATTATCAATGTTAATGATACTTAATGGTATTTCAAATTAAAATATATATAATAAAACAAAATGTGTGAAAGTGATTTCTATAACCATATTATATATTAATGCATTTAATTAAATCAAAAGTGTAATTTTATTTATAACAGTTTGGGTCGTTATAGAATATCTGTAACAAATCAAGAACTTGTCTTCATGTACCAAAAACTATCCACTTGAAACATGTGTACATGCATATATGTGATCATTCATAAGAATATTTATTATCAATTCAAAACATTTTTCATTTTCAAAAAAGAACATTCAACCCAAATTTAAATTCCCAACCAATTTGATGCCTCCCCTTATCATCACAAAACAAAAAATTCCCAAATACACAATTTTCAAGAAATTTACCTTTCACATTTCACAAAAATTTCTAAAAAAACCCAAATCATTTTCCAAAACTATACCATTTCCAAAAAAAACTATGTTTCTGAAACAAACCATTTTATTTTTAAACAACACATGGTCTTTATTTTGAAAAAGAAACTTTGATAAATCGGACACCATTTTTAATATATGAAATAAAAAACAAAATAAACTAAAATAAATAACTAAAAAATAAACCCAATACTCAACAGATCAAATTTACAAAAACATATAAGCAAAAAAATCTTGGTTTCATGGTTTGACATACTATTCCGCAATCGTGTGGCGATATTGGAGGTCAATAGAGGCTACTGCATGGTCTACGCATTGTTTTCTAGAGCATGCACGGTAACCATGAACCCTATAATTTCCTCCATAAATACGGTATAACCTTTTTAATTTCTCAAAGAAATTCATAAATCCTTCATTCCAATCATAAACACTCAAAAAACAACAACCTCAAAAAATCCAAGAGACAAGCTCGGATTTTGAGGCACAACCATCCCAAACCATCCTATAAATTCAAACGTCCTTCCGAATAGGTGGTTATCAAGAACATAATAGTGACTAAACACTTTAATTTCAAAAATCCTATCTTCATACTACCAAATATCCCCAAATTACAAGGGATAACTACTTTGATACCATTTTGTCACAAATCAACCCGAGTCGACCCCGAACCAGGAACTTGAGACAATCTGTGACAAGGCCTAAAAGTAATTCCCAATCCTTCAGAGCTAGTAACTATTACTGAGAATCAATAATAACTCAATTGGGAATGAATTATTCTCTAAATAATATAAAAATAAAAATATAATGATAAAAACTAAAAGTATAATAAAAAAAGAAAAGAGAAATTGAATTGATAAAAGTAAACCCTAGACATACCTCTACATAACGTCATGACTCAACACCATCCAATGAACCAATGTCACTTTATATATACTAAGATCGATCTAAAAACTTCACCATTAGCTAAAAACAAATATATAGGTACATGCATGAGTATTAAAACTTAGCAGGAATACCTGAATAAACTACTCCCTATGATTTACCTTTAAAGAGAAATCCACATCATGATAGTTTGAAAATAAGACATATAAAACTTGGTTTATCAACTATTATAAGTAAAGTAATTAATGATCTTCCATTTAATAAAAAAATGATTTCTTTTATATTTTCAAAATATTTTTTCAAATCCATAAATATCTTTCATAAAAATTCCTTATAAAAGATAACAAGTGCTAAAAGTGGTGTCTCGGTATTGATGCATAACGACAGATAAATTAAACATGTTTTTATTATTTTAAACAATATTTATAAACTAATAAAATATAATTTTAAAATAGTAAAAAAGAATAAGAGTAAAAGAGATCAAGCACCATAGGAAATCCATAAGCATCTAGGTCAATTGGGCTCTAGGATCTACATACCTCAGTGAACAAACCATATAATTTATTCTCATACATGATCTAATAAAGAGTTAAAAGTAAAAGTTATAGTGATCCCTAGTGAATTATCATATTATTTATTTAGTTTTGTAGTGAAATCCTTCAAGGGAGCCCGAGTTAGTGCCATGTCGACTCAACTGGCATACTAGTCCTTAGAAACCCACCTAAGTACGCAGGATTCCAAGGTTCTTCATTCAAATAGAGGTGAGTTTTTACCAACATATCATATACATATATATCACATTCTTTACAAAAAAAACTCATCCAAATTATCACCCCTAGAATCCCCTTTTAAAGTCACACAAACTTGACCCGAGTCTCTTCACTGAGTACATATCAAAAATCACATAATTATCACATACATCACAATTCAATGGGAATTACTTAAGTGTAGTTTTATATTTTTATAAAACAAGTAAAATTTCTAACTCGGCCTCATCACTTTAAAATTATAAAAATGATTTAACATTGAAAAATAATGTACATTTCTAAACAAGGTTGAAATCATATCTTTACAAAAAGAACTCATGTTGTGTGCTTAGTTAAATTATGGAGATTGAGTGAATATTCACTTCCAAGAATCAATTAAATTTTCATAACATATAAATCTTATATAACAATGAAAACACGTTTTTTTAAACAATCAAGAAATTATGGAATTAAAACTAAGGGCTTGGGTATGGTGAACCTACCTCAAAAAACATCACATTTAACGATGGTCACTTCAAACTAACATTCATATAAACCTCCACATATAGATATATATGTACCCTTTGACCCAATGTACATACTCCCCTTTTCATGAGGTAATATATACAAGGAGGATATATATATATATATATTCTTACCTATGTCTACATATTCAAGTCACCTTCTACACTGATTTCTTGAATCTACCTCAAGGGGGTAAATAAAACACTAAAAAAATACAAAAAACATATATTTCTTCATTAAAAATTTGGATAAGTTATGGAATGGGAGAAAACATAACCTAACCAATGGATAACTTTCATCCTTCAAAAAACATTGATTGATTCAGCCTCAAAGAGATGTAAGAATCCTAGACATCAAGAATCAGCAAAAGAAATAATGAAAACTAGGTTATGGTTTGGATAGGTCATGTGGGCTGCATGGAAGAGGAATAAATAAAGAATAAAAAGAGAGAACTAAGGAGGTGGGGGAGTAGAGGAGGAGGAGAGTAAACTCTAACCCGGAATGAACACACATGGAAGTGGGGAAGAAATTGAACCTCGGATGGAATGGGATGAGGTGGTGGTGCATCCATATAGAGGAGGGGAAGGGTTGGGTCATGTAAGAAAAAAAAGAAGGGTAGGGGTGGGGCATGAAAGGTAGGGGAGGGGGAAGGGAATTATAATTAGGCATTATTAATATTAATATTATTTTATTTTATTTTATTTTTTTAAATATAGACATTGAGTACAGTTTGGCCTCATGGTTGGACAAATAATGCACCCACCATGGACCCCCCCCCCCCCCACTGGTGTTGGTGCTCCTAAAAACCTCTCACAGTCAATGCATACAGTTAAGGAAACTATGACTATCCATGTGGTTGGGTTTGATAAAAATTTCAAACACACATGCATGGTTTTCACATGATTTTTAATAATAATTCACCAACCATGAACTTATGATATTTGTAACACCTCAAGATTTCATGATACACTTCTCTTTGAATAATACAATAGTTTGCGTTGTACGCAACTTCGAGTTCTAGCACACCACGACCAATCAAACTAGCCGTTTAAAAATCAGTTATGAATAGTGATACCCACTTTTTAAAATTTTATAAATTTTATTTTTCAAAATGGACTTCATTTTTTGATTTGGAATATCAAAATTATCTTAGGGTTAATTTTTGGTATCTTTCTGAAAACTTTCAATTTTTGATGAACAGTGAAAAACACTGCGTTATTGTTTAAAACCGACTTTTATTTAAATAAATATTATATTTATTTTAAATTTATTTTAAAGTTAAAATAGATAAATAATTCTATTTTAGTATAATTTAATTCATTTGAGTCATTTTATAATAAAATTAGATGTATAAAATTTTATTGAACTTTTTAATGTCTTTTACCCACCTTCTAGGCACATTTGCAAATTTGCATAAAACGTAATTTTACTACTTCTGTGAATTGAATTTCAAAAATACAAGACACATAATTGACATCAGTAAGTAAAATGTAGTTCAATAGGATGAAAATAATTTTTAGTGAATAGTAACTTTTGAATTTTATTTACTACAGTTAAAAGAAAATATGGTAATTAAAGGTAAAAATGATATTATAATTACCCTAACACATGTACCAATTATTTTTTATAAGTGTATTTAGACCAAAATAAACCTTAGGAATAAAATATTATCCTCTTTGATCCACTTTTATTAGATTAGGACATTTATTATTATTTTATTTAAAGAAGAGTAAAAAGTGTTAAATTCAAATTTTAAAAACTAAAACATTTTTAATATAGGGTTATACATAAGATAAATTCGACTATAAATATTCATTATAAATATAAAAATATTTCCTAAATCATGATATTTTATTTATAATTTTTATACATTAAATAATTAAATTTATTTATGACACAATGATGATACAGTAATTACCTTATTAATGAAATATTAAAATAATTGATATTATAAATATACAAATAAATGTAAATTGATACTTTTCATTAATTAAACTAATTTTATAGGTTTATATGACATGATAATATTGATTTAATTTTTTTTTTAGAATTAATCAAGTTTTTTTTACTTTCACAAAAACCAAATACAAAAAAGTGTTAAAATTGACATAAATGAGTTTTAAAAAAATACTATATTATTAAATGATATAGTATTCCTAAAAATTTAAGGTTCAAACAAAGGAATTATATAATTATTTATTTGTAATTAATGAACCACTTTATTATCTCTTGGCATTTTATAGTAAGTTTATTAACCATGTAATATAAAAATACAAGAATACATTGTAAAAGTTAAACTATTTAACTAAGAGTTAAATATAAAATATAAGGTTAATATGGTGACCTAAACTTGTCTAAAACTTATTATTTGAGAGTTTTTAGACCTATAATCACCTTATCCTCAAAATAAATCCTTTTTGAGCCATTAGAAAACAAAAATTACTTTATAATAAAATAATATTTCAAGCTTTTCCTAAAGTGACCCTCACCTCTCTTATAAAAGAGTACTTACCCTTCTCTCAAAATCACACCTCCAAATCCATTTGGCTAGACCAAACCCTAATAAAATATATTCCCAAATACCCTGAATTTAACCTAGAGGCCTTAATTTGATCATAAATTCAACCTAATGATCTTTTTTGATCAAATCAAAAGGAGTCACCTGAAGAAGAGGTAATAATTTCATCACCTCTTTCAAAGTTCTTTTCTTCTTCCACTTCCTATTTATTTTTTATTTCCATACCAAAATAATAACTACATTAAATTATAAATAATATGATGTTATTATAAATATGTTACAACCATATTCATTAGTCTATTCATCCTATGAATGATAAATTCACCATACGTGTGTATGTACGGCTTACCCTCTCCACGTCGTGGTGTAGTTTGTTATTAAACATTTCATTATTTGGATGGGTATAATAATGATTATAATTTATTTAAATAATAAATATAACATTTTAATGATTCTTTATATGTAATATATCAACCAATTACATATGATTTCACTCTTAATAGATTGTTATTTTCACTCGTGTGCACGTATGGATTACCGTCTCCATGAACGTGATGAGATTCATTTCCCATCGTAACCATTCAAATATAATTTTCATTTTATGATTTAAAATAATGTTTAAGAACTTAATATAATTATAAAAATGAATAAAATACATCCTATTCATAACAAACATGACTTATGTAACAAAAACATATAAAGGAAAACAAATCAGTTAACACCCAAAACAATGATACTTCTGAAATATTATTAACAAATCAATATTAGAATATCATATATGATATTATATTTATGTATATGGTTATTTTATAATTTAATAACAATTATTTAACTATTATAAAGGAGTTTAAATCACACTCGGCCAAGGAAAAGTACAAGTTAAGGGTTAATTTTACAATCTCTTTATTATCCGAGGTTGTCTATACGTAAGCATCTACTGAGAATTCTTTATTATCCTCATCCGTGTTTCTTACAAATGTATTTCAAAACATTTTTAATATTTCCTAGATTATTTTTTAAATTTATTTATACCCTTGTTTTAATTTTTATATAAAATATTGAAAGGAATCTTTCTGTCGGTTTCCAAACAAGATACTTTATGACCTTTTCGGAAAATTAAGGTAGGAATGTTTTTTTAACTTATATGGTAGGTGTGGCTATTTTCCACCATTATAACACCTTTGAATCTTAACTTACAATATTAGAATAATATTTTCAAAATAAATTTTTTCTTTTATAATTATGTTACTTTTAAATGATTTCAAAAGAGAAAGAGGTATTTCTCTCAAATAGTTTTGATTTCAACTATGTCAACATCATTTGATGGATTTTAAACTTGTTTGAAGTTGATTTATTATGAAAAAATATTTCATATTTTATTGAAGGTTTTGTGATATGTTTGACTGTGGATGTGTTATTTTTATAACATTTATGGTTTATGGTTAAATTATTAACATTTCGTATGCTATTTTTAATACGAATATTTATGTTATTTTTCAACCTTTTCATATGAGGAATGAATTGGACTTAGTAAGTGATGAGTGGATCCCTCTATAGCTCTGCGATGCATCGGTAGGTCTCATGAGATGAACTAGTGTCTTGGAACAGGGCCTTGAAAAAATATTATATGTAGTATTGTCACGAGGCCTTGACTATGTGGTTATGATGTCCGGCATTATGCATTCCATCATTATGAAATTAGCTATTGATATTACATGTGATTATTCGACTAGTAAAATATCCATGTGAATAATTAAATGTCATTATTTTATTTATATTTTCCATATTATGTTGAAGTTTAAGTTTAAAATACTTTTGTTTTAGTCTTATACATTGCCTTAAATGTTTATGCTTATTTATGATAGTTTTCTCTATATTTTTATCCTTACTAAGCATCTGAGCTCACCCATTTCTTCTATTTTATTTTTCCCAGGATGTGAATAAGTATATTATGATTGACTTACAGGGATAGGATAAGGGATATGATTTTGTTCAAAGGGGACACAATGTTGTTGTTTTTTTTATTTCACGATGTAATGTAAAACTTATGTATGTATCTAGTACTTCCAAGGCTACTAAAATAATCATTCTTTCGAGACATGATCTCTTGTGATCATGACAATGTTATGTAATAATGCATCGACTCTGGGTAACTAGGTTTAGGGCATTACAGTTGGTATTATAGGGAGGTTTAGTACAAACCTTAGAAACTAGATTTAGAAAAACTCTGATTAGAGAACATTACCCTAATATAAACTTTAAGGATTAGTATAGAAGAAATTCCTAGAATTTTTGTAATTTAGAGATTTTGTGAGTTTTCTAAGCAATACATCCCTATCTGGATACGAGAAGGTATAGGCGGCTATATAACATATGTACCTAATAGTAAAAACTCTGACAAGGAGTTTTGGGCTTGACCCGGGGTATCCTAGTACACGACAACGGGTCTTACTGCACTCTTTGTTATGAAACTCCCAGGGGATATTCTTAGGATAATTAAAATTTTCTTTATAAACCATTATGATAGATTTATGAATAAATATTTACTAGAAAACATTTTTTTATGATTATTAATTATATGCATAAATTGTTCAATTTATGTTAGGTATTTTACTAGTTTGGAATTATGTATTGTGATTCATAAACTAATCTAGTGTATGTCATTGTTTAGAAATGGCGCCTAGTGGAAGGAATGGAAACTGTATCAATGCATGTAATCCATGTAGGGATTTCCCTCCTACTCAATATAATTATAATGGAGCTGGTGATGCAACTAGTGTTGAACAGCTTATAACCATATTGGGACAACTCACTCAGGTTATGAATAATAACCTTATGCATATGGAGCACCCTGATCCACAACGAGGAGGATCAATGTTAGAACGCTTCATGAGGCAACAAACACCAAAATTTAAGGGTATTAAAAATCCATTTTTAATTGAGTAATGGATAAGTTTCTTAGAGAAAATATTTAATGCTTTGAGGAGTAGTGAAAGGGAAAAAGTTGTCATGGCAGTTTATCACCTCAAGGAAGATGAAGATCAATGGTGGTCATTAATTCAAAATACAAAGGAGGATGAAGAAGTATCAAATATGGAATAGAGGTAGTTTAAGGATATTTTCTTAGAAAAATAATTTCCTCATGACCATTGAGCGGATATGGAAAGACAATTTCTGAGTCTAAGGAAAAAGGAGGATGAGAATGTCGCAAAGTATGAGGCTAACCTTAAAAGGTTATCAAGGTATGTTGCAGATTATATACGTAACCCAAGGATTAATATTGATTGATTCTTTTATGTGTTAAAATGATTTCTTCATCGAGAATTAGTCTCACAATCCTTCTTGTCATATGAAGATATAGTCTCATGTGCTATCAAGACAGAAAATGAATTCTCTAAGTCTTACGACTTTAAAGAAAATCAAGAGAAGAAGAGATCTGTTGAACACTCTGGAAATGGAAATAAGGGGAAGAATGGAAAGGTTGAATTTCCATCCTACAGTAAATTTGGGAAGAAACACCCAGGTACTTTCCTAAAGGTAATGGGATTTTGTTACAAGTGTGGTGAAAAAGGCCACCAAGAACGTGATTACAAGGAAAATAAAGAGGTTGTTAATGTGGAATGCTACAATTGTAGAGAAATGGAGCATTATGAAAATGAATACCATAAGCGCCAAGGAAACATACCTCGGAAAAGGCCAAGGGATAAAGGCCAAGCTTATGCGATCACTACTACTAACGTTTAAGCTTCTAATGACGTGGTGGCAGGTACTTTAATGGTTTCCTAAAATTTAGCCAATGCTTTATTTGATTCTGGATCATCGTACTGTTTCATATCTTCCCATTTTTCTATTTCCAATTTTATTTAACAAAGTAGTTTTCAGTCAAAACTCCTAAGGGAAGTGTCATTGCAATAAATTTTTGTGAATCAATTCCCATTAGGTCATATAAATGTTCTTTATTTACTAATCTCATAATCATACCTATGATTGAATTTGATATAATCCTTAGTATGGATTGTCTTTCAGAACATGATGCGAAAATTTATTGTAAGAAGAAGGAGGTTACAATTTTTTATGATGATAAGGAATACTTTATCTTTAGAGTAGAAATATCACCATCTGATTATCATCTAGATCCACCCCTAGTAGCTCTACTAAATTCAATTATTAGGGAGGAAGAGAGTGAAATAACTATGGGTGAGGAAAGGAATTTTCAAATAGAGGATGTAACTATTCTGCAAAAATATGTTGATGTGTTTCCAAAGGATTTACCTGGACATCCTCCAAAATGAGAAATTGAGTTTTCCATTAATTTAATTCCTGGTTCAAGGCCCATATCGAAGACCCCTTATAGAATGGCCATTGTGAAATTAGTAAAACTAAAAAAGCAACTACATAAATTGAGTAATAAAGGATTTATTCATCCTAGTGTTTCTTCATGGGGATCCCCTGTTCTTTTTGTTAAGAAGAAAGATAGAGCTATGAGGTTGTGCATTTACTATAGGGAGATCAATGTTGTAATAATAAAGAACAAGTATCTCTTACCTCTCATTGATGATTTATTCGATCAACTTCATGGAGCTCAATATTTTTCAAAGATTGACCTTCGATATGGATATCATTAGTTGTGTGTGAAGAAGGAAGACTTTCCAAAGACAACATTTCGTATGAGGTATGGGCATTATGATTTTATAGTAATGCCTTTTGGATTGACTAATGCACCCTCTATCTTTATGGATCTAATGAATAGAGTTTTTAAGGAATATCTTGATTACTTTGCAGTGGTATTTATTAATGATATCTTGGTATACTCCAAAAGATACGAAGATCATGAAAATCACTTACACACTATTCTAAAGACTCTTAGAAGAAATGAATTATATGGGAAGTTTAGCAAGTGTGAATTCTGGATTCAGGATATTTCATTTCTTGGATATATTGTCTCTAAGGATGGAATATCTATTGATCCTTCTAAGATAAGTGAAATAGAGAAATGGCCAGTACTGAAGAGTATAATCGAGGTACGCAGTTTTATTGGTTTTTCAAGTTATTATCGGCGTTTCGTATATAATTTTTCCTGATTGGCTAACCCATTAACCAAGCTCACGTGTAAAGGGGTTAAATTTTTTTGGACAAAAGAGTGTGAAAAATGTTTTGAGGAACTGAAAATAAGATTAGTCAATGATCCTATATTGACTCTACCATTAGGGAATAATGCGTTTGTTATTTATTATGATACTTCAAAGAAAGGACTTGATTATGTCCTTATATAGAATGATAGAGTTATTGACTATGCATCACGACAGCTAAAAATTCATGGACAAAACTATACTACTCATGATATTGAGTTAGAGGCTGTAATATTTTCTTTAAATATATGGAGACACTATCTCTATGGTGAAAAATGTTAGATATATACCCATCACAAGATTTTGAAGTATATTTTCTCATAGAAAGAACTCAACATGAGGCAAAGAAAAAGGCTTGAACTACTCAAGGATTATGATTGCACTATATACTACCACTCGGGGAAGGAAAATAAGGTGGTATATGCTTTGAGTAGAAAGTATCATGGATTTATGAATAAGATGATAGTTGAAAGGGATCCTATATTCATGGATCTATTAAAGATATATATGGGAATAATCATGGAAGGTGAAACATAAATACTTTTCCAAATGGTTGTCAAACCGCCTTTATTAGAAAGGATAAAAAGTTCTCATAATGATGATAAGTAATTTCAAAAGGAAATTAAAGCTGTGAATGATGGAAGATTAATTGAATTCGTATATGAAGATGGAATTTTTAAATTTTGGAAGAGACTTTGTGTTCCTGACATACCTAATCTAAAAATGGAATTGTTGGATAATGCTCATAGCTCCAATTTCTCTATAAACCCTGGTAGCACTAAGATGTATAGAGATTTGAAGGAACATTTTTGGTGGGACAACATGAAGAGGGAGATTTCTGATTATGTTTCAAGATGTATGGTTTGTCAACAGGTGAAGGCTGGAAGACAACATCCTAGAAGAGTCACGCAACCTATTCCAATACCTGAGTGGAAATGGGATGATATTATGATGGACTTTTCCATGGGGCTACTAAAGACTCCTAGAAGGAATAATGCAATATGGGTCATTATTGATCATCTTACCAAGTCGGCACATTTTCTTGCTATAAGAGAAGATTTACCACTTGAACATTTAGTAATACTATATATTAATGAAGTTTTAAGACTTCATGGAGTACCCCTATTGATTGTTTCTAATCGTGATCCCTGTTTTACATTAAGATTCTAGAAAATTCTTTAGAAATCCCTAGATACTGAACTTTGTTTGAGCACTGCCTACCACCCTCAAATTGATGGACAATCAGAATATAATATTCAAACCTTATAAGACATGTTGAGATCTTACTCACTTGACTTTCAAGGTATATGAGATCAATATTTACCTCTGGTAGAATTTTTCTATAACAATAGCTTCCATTCAAGTATTCATATGGCACCATATGAAGCGTTATATGGAAAGAGATGTCACACACCAACTTGTTGGGATGATGTTGGTGAAAGAAAACTCTTAGGCCAAGAACCTGTTGAGGAAACAATGGAAAAGGTGAAGATTATCCAAACCCACATCAAAGTAGCTTAAAGTAGTCAAAAGATCTATGCTGATAGCTGAAGGAAGGATTTGTAATTTCAAGTAGGAGATCATGTTTTCTTGAAGGTATCTCTATAAAAGGGTGTTATACAATTCAGTAAGAAGGGTAAATTAAGTCCCAGGTACATCAGACCTTTCAAAATTATAGAACGAATTGGAGTTGTATCTTACCATTTGGCAATGCCTCTAAGTCTCTCCAATGTTCATGATGTGTTCCACGTATCATTGTTGAGAAAATACATGCCCGACCCAACGCATGTACTCACCTATGAAGAAATAGAACTAGAACCCAATATTTCTTATTATGAAGAGCCTTTCAAGATTCTTGATACCAGAGAACAAGTTTTGAAAAACCGGATGACTCGTCTGGTAAAAGTTCTATAGAGAAACCATAAGATGGAAGAGGCAACATGAGAACCTGAGGAACTTGTAATGAGGTACCACCTGAATCTTTTTATGCAGTAAAATTCTAGAAATTTTGAGGACAAAATTATTTGAATGAGGGAAGAATGTAACACCCCAAGTTTCCATGGTACACTTCTCTTTGAATAATACAACAGCTTGTGTTGTACGCAACTTCAAGTTCTAGCACACCACAACCAATCAAACTAGCCGTTTAAAAAAGCAGTTATAAATAGTGATACCCACATTTTAAAATTTTATAAATTTTATTTTTCAAAATGGATTTCATTTTTGGATTCATAATATCAAAATTATCTTAGGGTGAATTTTTGGTATTTTTTTGAAAACTTTCAATTTTTGAAGAATAGTGAAAAACACTGTGTTATTGTTTAAACCCGACTTTTATTTAAATAATAATTATTATTATTTAAATTTATTTTAAAGTAAAAATAGATAAATAATATCTATTTTAGTCCAATGTAATTCATTGGAGTCATTTTATAATAAAATTAGATGTATAAAATTTTATTGAACTTTTTAACGTCTTTTACCCACCTTCTAGGCACATTTGCAAATTTGCATAAAATGTAATTTTACCGCTTCTGTGAATTGAATTTCAAAAATACGAGAGACACGATTGACATTAATAAGTAAAATTTGATTCAATAGGATGAAAATAATTTTTGGTGAATACTAACCTCTTAAATTTTATTTATCACGGTTAAAAGTAAATAGGGTAATTAAAGGTAAAAATGGTATTATAATTACCCTAACACATGTCCCAATTCTATTGTATAAGTGTATTTAAACCAAAATAAACCTTAAGAATAAAGTTTGATCCTCTTTGATCCACTTGGATTAGATTAGGACATTTATTATTATTTTATTTAAAGAAGAGTTAAAAGTGTTAAATTCAAATTTTAATAACTAAACCATTTTTAATATAAGGTTATACATAAGATAAATTCAACTATAAATATTCATTATAAAGATAAAAAGATTTCATACATAATGTTAGTTTATTTAAAAAATTTAGACATTAAATAATTAAATTTATTTATAACACAATGATGATTTAGTAATTACCTTATTAATGAAAGATTAAAATAATTGATATTATAAATATCAAAATAAATGTAAATTGAGAATTTTAATGCATTAAAATAATTTTATAGGTTAATATGACATGTTAAGATTTATTTAATGTATTTTTTTAAGTAACCAAGTTTTTTTTACTTTCACAAAAACCTAATACTAAATAGTTTCAAAATTGACATAAATGAGTTTTTAAAATAAATACTATATTATTAAATGATATAATATTTATAAAAATATAAGGTTCAGCCAAAGGACTTATATAATTATATATATGTCATTAATGAACCACATGAGATTATCTTGGCATTTTATAGTAAGTTTATTAACCATGTAATATAAAAATACAAGAAGACATTGTAAAAGTTAAACTATTTAACTAAGAGTTAAATCTAAAAGATAAGGTTAATATGGTGACCTAAACTTGTTTAAAACCTATTGGTTGAGAGGCTTTATACCCAACCCCACATTATCCTTGCAATAAATCCTTTTGGATCCATTAGAAATCGAAAATGACTTTATAATAAAATAATATTTCAAGTTTTTCCTAAATTGACCCTCACCTCTCTTATAAAAGGTACTTCCCATTATGTCAAAATCACACCTCCAAATCCATTTGTATCGGCCAAACCCTACTCAAATATATTCCCAACTACCCTAAATTCAATCTAGATTCCTTACTTTGATCAGAAATCCAACCTAAGGATCTCTTTTGATCAAATCAAAAGGAAGCACCCGAAGAAGAGGTAATAATTTCATCACCTCTTTCAAAGTTCTTTTCTTCTTATGTTTCCTCTTTATTTGTTGTTTCCATAACAAAATAATAACTCCAGTACCTTATACATACTGCGATGTTATTATAAATATGGTACAACCATATTCATTATTCTATCCATCCTATGAATGAAAAAGTCACCATACGTGGGTACGTACGGCTTACCGTCTCCACGTCGTGGTGTAGTTTGTTATTCAACACTTTATTATTTGGATGGGTATAATAATGAGTATAATTGATATAAATAATAAATATAACATGTTAATAATTCTTTATATGTAATATACCATCTAATTATATACAACTTCACCATCAATATAATGATATTTTCACTCGTGTGTACGTATGGATTACTGTCTCCACAAACGCGATGAGATTCATTTCCCATCATAACCATTCAAGAATAATTTTCATTTTATGATTTGAAATAATGTTTAAGAACTTAATATCATTCTGGATATGAATAAAATACATCCTATACATAACAAACTTGACTTACTTAACAGAACATATAAAGGAAAACTAATCAATTAACACACGAAACAATGATACTACTGAAATATTATTAACAAAGAAATATTAAAAGATCATATATGATATCATATTTATATATGTGGTTCTTGTATAATTTAATAAAAATTATTTAACTATTATGAAGGAGTTTAACATACCCTTGACAAAGGAAAAGTGCAAGTTAAGGGTTAATTTTACAATCTCTTTATTATCCGAGGTTGTCTATACGTAAGCATCTACTGGGAATTCTTTATCATCTTCATATGTGTTTCTTAAAAATGTATTTCAAAACATTTTTACTATTTCCTAGAATATGGGATAAAGTCATTTATACCCTTTTTTTACTTTTTTATAAAAAAAATTTAAAGGAATCTTTCCATCGTTTTCCAAACAAGGTATTTTATGACGTTTTCAAAAAATTAAGGTAAGAATATTTTTTTTAACTTATACGGTGGGTGTGACTATTTTCCGTCACTATAAAATCTTCAAAGATTCCATTAAAAGATTATAATAATATTTTCAAAATAAATACTTTCTTTTATAATTATCTGACTTTTAAATGATTTCAAAATAGAAAGAGATATTTCTCTCAAACAGTTTTGATTTCATCTATGTCAACATACTTTGATGGATTTTACACTTGTTTGAATTTGATTTATTATGATACAATCTTCCATATTTTATGGAAGGTTTTGTGATATGTTTGACTATGGATGTGTTATTTTTATACCATTCATGGTTTATTTTTAAAGTATTAACATTTCGTATGCTAGTTTTAATAGGAATGTTTATGTTATGTTTCAACCTTTTCATATGAGGAATACATTGAACTTAGTAAGTGACAGGTGGAGCCTGATATAGCTCCTCGATGCATTGGTAGGTCTCATGAGACAAACTAGTTTATTGGAACAAGGCCTTGATAAAATCTTCTTTGTAGTCTTGGCACGAGGCCTTGACTATGTGGTTATGATGTCCAACATTCTGCATTCTATCATTATTAAATTAGCTATTGATATTGCATATGATTATTCAACTAGTATAATATCCATGTGAATAAGTAAATGGAATTATTTGATTTATCTTTTACATATTATGATGAATTTTAAGTTTAAAAGACTTTTTTTTAGTCTTATACATTGCCTTAAATGTTTATGCTTATTTTTGATAGTTTCCTCTATATTGTTTTCCTTACTGAGCATCTGAGATCACCCCTTTCTTATGTTTTCTTTTTCTAATATGTGAAGAAGTATATTATTATTGACCTTCAGGGATAGGCTAAGGGATATGATTTTGTTCAAGGGGGACACAATGTTGTTGTTTTTTTATTTCATTATGTAATTTAAAACTTATGTATGTATCTAGTACTTCCAAGGCTACTAAACTAATTAGTATTTCGATACTTGATCTCTTATGATCATGCCAATGTTATGTAATAATTCACCAACTCTGGGTAACTAGGGTCGGGGGGTTACAATATTGCCCAAATTTTAAAATTTAAAACCATTCTAGCCTGAAACTAAAAAGTAAGGATAAATTAATTAAATAAATTTTTAAAAATAATTAATATGTTAGGTTTGGGGTGTGGCACTCCCATAGGTAAGTGGTTACAAACTAATTGGGAGAGCCATAGTCAT
The DNA here is from genome assembly GCA_963277665.1 of Viscum album. Classification (NCBI taxonomy): domain Eukaryota; kingdom Viridiplantae; phylum Streptophyta; class Magnoliopsida; order Santalales; family Viscaceae; genus Viscum; species Viscum album. Next base: position 157,416,368 of record OY728147.1, read on the forward strand.
GCATTAGGGATAGTATTCCCTCAATATTATATAACCCTTAGTCACCAACATAGAAGAAGAAAAAATAAAGTAATAAATAACTAGAAGAGAATATAGAGTAATACAAAGGATAATTACATCACATGAAATATCAAAATGAGATACAACATATTATATATCCAAGTAAAACGGATCTCCAAATTTGGTAGATCAATACAGGTAATATAGAAAAGATAAAAAAAGTCAGGTCACAATAACAAAGGTATCCTATAGTATATATTAACATCAACTCAAATACATGACCAATCCTACCTACTCAGTATCCTTATATATGACCCTTTCTCTTGGTTTGATCCATGATAATAAAATATGCACAATTTCTATGGAACCTATGTAGGGTGTGAATAATAAACCCAATAAGATACCACCAACACATACTTAACATAATTTTAATATATATATATATATATTAAGGTATATTCATTGATGGAAATAAATATATAACAACCATACAATTATTTCAAGTCATCATGAACTAACCAAAATACCACAACCCTTGACCATACCTTCTTTGTCTCTATGATGGAAGGATAAACCTCCTTATACCATAAGTGAAACTTAGATCCAAAATTGTAACTATCACTCAAGGTATGACTCCACATTAAGTTCCAAGTCATATCCCATATAAAGTACCAGATAATCCATTCTCAATCAGGAGAGACTAGCCACCAGAACCCATACCAAGTAACTGACCACACCCTATCACTCAAGTTTAGTAATAAATCTTACCCCATATCAATATTTGACCACACCCTCTCATTCAAGATCAGTCACACAACATCATCTCAGATCCCAACCTACTCACTCAGGGTGACCCCAACATCCATGATCTTATGATATCATATAAAATCCTACCATTCTCCCACATAGGATGTTTTCACAACTATCAGTCTCAACATACCACATTGTAAGTAGTAATAAAATTAATAAAGTAATGTAAACAAACCAACACTATCCCAAAAACACATCCTAATGATAAAAGTACATTAAGGATAGACCTTTTGATTCTCCCTTATCAAACCCCTTAGGTTACTCATATTAACCATGTTTGTGCACCCTATACCTTTGAAAATGAAAGGACTCATTACCCAAAACTATATACCAACCTACTAGGTCAACCAAGCCTTAATTGATCACAAACACCTCACTCTAGGATCAATACACCCAAGTGGAAAACCATACTATAGCTTTGGAATCATACTAGGTTTCTCAATTTCTCCATTTTACCTATAGAGACCTTCCAAGGGATCCACCATGAAATTTTTTAACCATATTACAACTTTTATGTAAATAATAGAATGCCATTGGGCTAACACATGTCCCATATTGAGGTCATCCCATACAACTCCATATAAATTTCATAACATGGTAAGGAATTCATAAATAAATTTTAATGAATAATACTTTCCAATACACACTCTCTGAATCACACCTAATCCATCAAAACCCTAAAATTCGTCCCATAATCTCATAATTAGATATTTGAGATGGAAAATTAGGAAATAGTGAATGAAGAAGGAATGTGAGTCATGGATGGCAATTAAACCCATAAATAGAAAACTTCTACAATGAATGAAACATTGACCTTATAAGAGTATAAAAAATAAGAGATTACAAATTAATGAGATATATCAAAAATTGGGAAAGTTCAAGTGGGTGATGTGGGAAAAGGAGATAAGGGGTTAAAGGAATCCAAGGGGTAAATCACAGATATTCTCTTTAAAAGAACAACCCTATAGTTAAGTCGTGGCATGACCATGATGGTTATGCCATAATGCATCCACTACAAATCCATGTTTTGGTTTGGATCTAAGGATACACCCTTATCCATTTCATAATCTTGATATTCAAATTAACAATTCACTTTCATAAATTTTATTTATCTTTACAATTTAGAGTTTTAAATAATTAGGTTATAAATCATACATAACAAAACCAGATTTTATAAGGTAGAAACTTATGATTGGTATCCATTTTTCCACAACATATACCTTTTAAAAAGAAACATGTTTTCTTTTCATAACAAATCTTCATGACTTTTAGCGTGAAATATTCTTTGTTATTACCCATCCATAAAACCTATGAAAAACATTTTAAAATTTTGTATGAGCACAAAAAAACACAGTAATAAAAATAAAAATAATAAATATATTTTTCTAGTTAAGAAATATGAAAACCCATAAAAAAATTTATATTTATAAAAATATTATTTTATAGTATGTAATAAATCATTTCCACATGAAATACACACACCTTTTTCTCAAATAAAACCTTTAAAACCCATAATAAGAAAATAAAAAAAAACCTTTTTTGAAACATAGATGATTATATTCATAACCAAAGTTATAAATAACCAGAGACTGGTTAAATCCATAGGATAAACCTCCTTGGTTAATTTCCTTCTTATTTTCTTTAAACACTAGTAACATTACCCAATGCATTGGTGAAATATATAGGCACACCCATTGTATAAGTTATATCGAGATCACCTATCATAAAAGTTGTATCATGATCACCCATTGTATAAGTTACATTGAGCTCACCCATCATCATCATTTATAGTAATAATGTATGATATCATGAATAAAAATTTAATTCTTTCATCTTTTATCATAAAACCCCTAAAAACTCTTTTTAACCCATATGTGAAACATTTTTCACATATAAAAATAACATTTACTTTAAAAAACATTTCAAAACTAAAGTAACCAGAATAATGGGAATTTATTTTAATAAATCATTGAATATTTTAAAGTAATTCATACTTAAAATATTTTTTTTGAAGTGTGAAAAACTATTGATTCTATATATGTTAAAATAGAACAATCCTTTTTTCCTTTTTATAAATAAATTCAAAAACATTCCATAAAAAGATTAATTTTGAAAACCTTTGATGGAAAGTAAAATGAGACATAAAAGTTAATTTATAATTATTTTATTTCTATATAAATACATTAATAAAATATGTTTAATAAAATGGACATGGAATAAAAATATTTGGAAGGAAATTTTAAAATAGGATTTTTAAAAGAAAGTCCCTTACCCTGAGTTTGAATCATCATATATGTTATTTATCTTCATGAATAAAAAATAATGTTAATTATTTACTTGATTAATAAACTTTTTCATCTTCATTATTATTTTTATTTTATTTAATACCATATTATATACAATTTCTTAATCAATTATGTTCATGTTAGGTGTTTTAATGATATTTGGTTCATATGTTCAAAATGTATTTGATAGCTTGAATATGGTCAACAAGGTAATTATTCCATATTTTATAGAATAAAAAACATGAATTAATTATCATTTTTATAAATCAATTATAATTTTAAAACTAATAATAAAATATGGTTGTGAAAAATGGACCATGTTACAATCATGGAAACGGTAAGTTGTACATACGCAAGAGTAACATTTTCATTTTTCAATATTCATAAAGGAAATATGGAATATATAATTTTACCTATATAGAATGATAATTATATTATAAATATAATATTATTTCCATAAATATAATTATATATACCATCTATGTGATGTGGTGATGAAAAACCAATGACATCACTTTGTGGAGGTGGTAATCCACTCGTACACACGAACGATATTGTCATTTGTCAATTAATTAAAAGGTAAGATAATAGATGTTAACTTATATTTATATAATGATAAATATTTCATGAATATAATATATATATATATACATTAAATCCATAATTATATCTAGTCGTGAGTTGTGGTGATGGAAAACAAATTACATCGGTTAGCGAGACAGTAGACCATCGTACACAAAAACTATAGTTTTGTTTCCCATTTGATGGAAGAGGAGAATGGTATAGGTTGTGGAATTAATATAATAAAATATAAATATATTTAAGATACTATTTTTATTATTTAATAATATTTTAAGAATATTTTAATGAGTTATAAGAAGAAATAATACTAAAACATTCATTTAAAAGTTATACATATTCCTTAGACAACCACCTTTTCTTTTCACCTTGAGCCATCTAAGGTTGGTATTATTTCCATAATATGGAATCTATAAAATATGGAGGGTTTTTAGGAAGTTATTTGGTCAGATATTTTATGAACCAAATGTTTATTTAAGAGTGAAGATGATAGGAGAGTGGGTTCCCTTTTATAATGAGGGGAGGGACACTCTTGGAGTAAAATATTAATCTAATATAAATTAATTCTCATGTTCAAATGGATCCAAAATGAAATAATTTGAAGTTAATATGAGTATGGTTCTAAATAATAAAATAAAATAAAATATTTACAAATTTAGGTGATTTTTTCACCCTTATGTTTTGGTTTTAACCCTCGTTAACCCTTTTGACACTTACTGTGGTGTTAAGCTTTTTTTAAAATAAAGGATCCATGAAAGTTACTATAAAAGTAAAATTGAAATAAAAAATGGAACATTTAATATATTATAAACCATATCAAATTATATTTTCTGAATATAATATTTTTATTAATTTTAAATAAATTAATAGAATATGTTTATTATAAAATATCATTAATGTCACTTTTGGAAATGCATGAAATATTATATAATAATATGTGTCTAACTCATGTAAAATGATTCCAAAATGACATGGATTATAATATAATGAACATATGTTCTTCATATATTCATAAATTCAAATTTAAATAGATTTACATATCATTTTAAACCTTATATTTTTGTTTTATCACTTGCTTAACCAATTTTAGCCTTAACAGCGACAATGACATTTTCAATATAAAAGGGTTATAATTTTATATATAAGGTAAAAATTGTCTCATAAATGGAGAAGGTATAAATTTTTTGACCATTTATCATCTTAATTTTACTCTTGAAATAAATTTATAAATTTTGAATATTTTAATAAAATATTATTTAATCTAAAATATCATTAGTGTCATTTTTAACACTATTCATTTAGTTTGACTTTGAAACCAACACAGAAACAAAGGAATTATAATATAACCATTTCACCCATATTTAATAGGGTATATTTATCTAAAAATTTATTGGAATGCAATAATTCATCCAAATTATATTACTTTTAATATTTTTTAAATCATTTATTTCATTTTTCTATTATTTGAATAAATATTGTGTTAGCACTGCGTACGAATTTAAGTAATTATTTTATCACTAAAAATTAGAAATAAATAAACATGATAAAAAAACTATTTATATTTAAAATAATCATTTAGAACTAAATATGATTTTTTTTATCCCTATCACAAAATATTATAGTTATTAAAAACAAGAGAGTGACATTTTTGACTTTATCCATTACTTAAATATTATAAAGGTCAAAATCAAGGATAAATGGAAACAAAAGTTCATATTTTAGATGATTGGATGATTATATATGAAATATATGCATACAATAAAATAAATTCAAGTGTCATGAAGATTTTTAATTCCTTATCATATTATTTTTTAACCTCATGTACCTGATTTACCCTTATCAACGTGTCAAAAATTTAATATGGTTGCTATTCATAATGATCAAAAATTAAAGGGACCTATTTAAAAAAAATTTCACTCCTGATTCCAAATATGGAATAAAATTTTCAAGATTCAATTTCATGAATTGGAATAAATTAATTTAATACTAAAACACAAAACATAATGAATTTTTTTCCTGAGAAATGCTTTTTTTAAGTATAAAAAAGTTTTAATACAAAATTCAAACATAAAATTTATTCTAATGAAATTAGTTGGATTATTAATAATATAACAAAACTAATTTTACTTTGAAACCAATTTAAAATAAATTGTAAATTTTTAAATGCTTGAAAAAATATAGTTATCATTAAAAATCAGTATCTTTCACTATTCATTGGAAAATCAATCTTTTCAGAAAAATTTAAAAAATTCACTCTAAGATAATTTTGACATGATTATTTAAAAAATTAAATATTTTTATTAAATAAAAATTTTAAAATTTCCATAAATTAATTATAATATTCTCTCATAAAAAAATCATTTTTGAAGAAAACATATTTTTGAAGCATAAAATGACTTTAATAAAAATTGGGTGATTATTTACTAATAATTTATCACAATATTTGAATTGAGTAGGGAACTTATATATATATATTTCATAAAGAATTTAATTATATTCCTACCCTCTAATTTAATGTCTAGGTTATAACGACTATATTCAAATAATAATATTATGTAGTTCATTTAGGCTTGATGTTATATATCCCATATTCTATCAAACATTGTGATTTTTTTTAAAAATATTGAGGTCTTACAATGGACCTCTTGATCATGATAAAACTTACCCCATATAGAGGGCCTAAACCCCTAGCAGGTCACCATTGAAGCATGACCAAAAGTCTCATTCCATAATGGACCACCCTATAAATGTGTCATGGTGAAACCCTCATTACTACACCATGATCCTTCTAAACTATAGTATGTCACACCGAAACACCCTATATAATGGGAATGGTTAGGATTAACTCAACACTAAGTGTGGGGAAAAATCAGTGTTTGCGACTTTTAATCTAATTTATAATTTTTATCTAAATCCCTTTTTACCGTTATATTTGGTTAATGTGAATAGATTTTGATTTCACTCTTCCCATATTCTTCATCACATGCAACACATACAAAAATATAAAAAAAGGAATAAATATTTAAAAGGTTCTCCTTTTAAAATGAAAGGGTAATCCTTAGTGTAAACCTGTAAAACTAGTGATCACATGATCCACTAGTAAAACCCTAAGAACCTGTGTGAGTAAGTAAAATCCTTACAATATAATTTACAAGTCTCTAAACTATGTAGAGTGTGCATCCATCATGCTTGTTTTTTTACCCCACACTCAAGTACATACTAAACATTTAGAGTGATATGGGAGGATTAACAATAATAGAACCTAACACTAATTTATAACTCTAACTTTTGGTTGATGTGAAACTTCTTTATTATTATAATTCTCTTACTTGCACAATATCATGTAAGAAACTTTTTTTATTTTGTATTCAAATAATGATTCAAAAAAAATCCTTCTTCTTCTTCACAAAAATAAAAAATTATGAGATTCTCCTTCCTCTTATAATTCTCTTTCATTTGTTGTAAAAAAATTCCTGATCAAAACATGAATGTAGAACCTATCCTTATCATTCCCTCCTCTTCTTTTCTTATTTTTCTTCAGTGTAAAACTTGTTTCACTAGATTATCATCTTAAAATATAATTTAAAACACATAGAATATTTAGGATGGATTGTGTGTCAGAACCTTTATCATTAATACTCAAATGTTTTTTTTAAATATAATAGTAACATACCTCTATATTTTTTCTTGGAACTTAGAATTATTCACTCTAGAATAATAGCGAAGAAAATTATTTCTATTCTTAAACCTATAACAATATATATATATATATATAATGTCTGACAACATCATTTATTATTTCTTCCACATTTCACATTTTATATATTCACAATACTATGTGAGTACTGAATTTAAATTACCGTGATTTTTAGTAATTCAAAATATTATGATTATTTATTTAGTGCCTTAAACTAGCTCCACAGTTATCAACATTATCTTTTTATCATAAAAATCACTTCACAAAATGTATCTATGTATGCACAGGACTATGCATTTATAGTTTCAAAAACAGATCATAGTTTTCCTTTCTTCTTTATGCATGATATTTTATATCATATCTCATGTGTTTTATCTTCTTTATTTATGAATCATGATATAACTTATCATAATATTTGTTTTCATTAATTAAAAATTACTCGGTATCATCTGAGTTACTTCAATGAGTCTAAACACTAATACATCATTGAGGGACTTCTAAAAACACCCATTGCAAGTGAACCACAACATGTTATCAGTAAAAATTTTGGATAGGGACAAATATTTTATACCACAAGATGATTTACAGTGAATAACTAATCATTTTAAAATTTCTATTTATTTCCTATTTCATCGAACAATACTTCACCGATTCAAATTCTACTCAAAATGATCACTAAGGATACACCAAAATATAAAACCATGACATTTTATCTACACAGATGAATTCCATGATATTGGACATATCCCACTTACCTTTATAAAACTCTATAGTACCTTTATGAAACTGTATTTTACCATCACATAGATACTGACCTACCTTTACCTAGGTCTCAATGACCTTTACGTAGCTCTAGATTTAGTGATAACTTTACATAGATTTCACATTATATTTGTAAAGAATGCATAATTAAAGAGGTAAGTTTGTGTACCATTTAACTTGTTACATACCTTTATTCACAAATCCTGTAACCTTTATAGGAACCTAGTCTTTAATTTGACCTTTATATAAAAGGAAAAAAATTGAATTACCCTTACACATCTCATGGTTATCTTTATATAGCTAGTTTTTTTACTCCTATGAAGTTCCTTTGTTTCTCTTAGAATTTAAAAACTCTATTCTCATTTTATATATACAATAATCATGATAATAATATCATGAGATATAAATCATTTAATATCAATTTGATTTTAAATAAATGATTCTTCCATAAATAATTCAACCCCTATTCTTTATTACTATTTTTGGATAAACCACTGCATGCTATTATGAGATTAAAACTTACCCACATAAATCATCCCAATTTCTCTTATACTCTAATTAAGTTCATGGGTTGAGAATGTCAATATTGATGCACATTAAGTATCTTGGTGAAGAATATTGATTTCATGACTTCAATTCTCCCCCAACATTAGAGGAGTTTTAAGTGATGAACAATGTCACTTAAAACCACATCCCAAATTTATGTGATCCTTGAAATGATACTTATTTATATACATGAGCACCTTATCAACTCGTATATGTATTCCATCTAGATATGATTATCTCCAGTGGCATATCATGTTAAACTGCATGATGTAAGCTATGAACCACATACTCCTTTTACCTTATAATCCTTCATCGACCCGTGTAGAGTCTATATATCTTTTACGCAACCTCCATGTTCTTTCAATTTTGGATACCATTGTCAATATTGTCTAGGTGTCTTGTAGATGTCTTAGATTCTTAGGTAGATGTAATATCCTAAATTGGAAGTAAATTTTTCATATACTCCTTGATTTACTTTATCAAAAATATGAAACTCAATAATAACTTCTATCCTTCCTCTACAAACCTCCACCACTTCATTTTAATGTTTAAACTTCATCCAAATAATATATATGAAACTTATTCAAATACTAGGATACTTTTTACTTAAATATATATCCAAGATGACATAAATCTTGGGATATTCTTTTTTCACTAATAATATTATCTTATTCACTCAAATTATCCTTCAAAATATTGACATAAAACCCCATTAATAAAAATCTCATTTACATACAACACACATAATATGGGGCCAACAATCTCCCCCTTTTCATTTGTTACTAAACCCATATAAAATAAAATGTCAATATATGTCAATATGTTCTCCCTTAATTTACCAATACTTCTCTTCATATTTCTCATAAACCTTTCATTTAATTCTATCTCCCTTATTAAAAAATATAAAATAGATAGTTGATGTTATCATTTTATTCTTGAGTAATGTTCCATTAACCATTACACTCTAAGTCTGCTTAATCCATGCTCAACAGAGAAAAAAATAGGGTTTGAATTAGACAACAAAGTTTTACATTATCAACTGATTAAGATATCAAATTAAATAATATTATCATAACATTATTATAATTTCTCCAATAATTTTATGTTGTGAAAATTGATGATACCGATTGAGATATGAATTTATCATGATATATATCCACCTAAATTTCTTATACCCACTTTAACACACATTTTAAAAGCATCCAAGTATATATTGAAGGATTTAATATAACTCCAAAACTTCTTCAAACTTATAATTTTATGCTATTTATTTAAATTAAATTTCTATCCTTTAATATTAGTTATGATTTTAGTTACCATTGATGAGAGAATATGAAATAATACATTTTCTAATGACACTCTTTCATACACCTTCCAAAATATTCATATTTTTATGAAAGAATAAGGCATGCATCATCCTATTCATTATTTAATTATTTCCCCTCAAGTAAATATTCCATTTAATATTCATAATGATATATCTCTTCAAAAGATTGATTTGACAATTTTCATGACTAAAATACACCAAAAATTAATTTATTCATGTGGTTTTCTAGATTTTACATCATATACTCCTTTTTATGTTCTCTTCATAAGCCCCTATTTCTACTTCAATTACCTACATTATAATAACAAATTAAATGCACAAATATTGAGGAAATAGGGTTGATATCCTTCCTACTCAATGTGAATAAAATTTATTATAATATTTTCTCAACCAAGTTACTCTATTATTCATGCTCCCCTATTTGTTTTTTATATATTATTTTGTTTTTGATAGATACATACACATATTAGATTCAAATTATTTATGTGGGATTCCTATCATTTTAGATGAAGAACTCTTATTGAACTTTTTGGAGTTGATTTGAATATGATATTCATTCTCTTTTCATTCCAAGAATGACTCACCCTTATTCTAAAACTTATTGGGAGGATTCTTATTTGAAACTTTATTTAGATTCATTCTTACAAATGGTATATATTTATTCTTCATCAAAACTTATGGTATTATATTCCCATATACTTTGGATACATATTGAGATTATAATTCACAAATTTTGTTACCATACCCTTTGGAAACATAAAAAATATTCAATTGAATTGAATATTAATATAGAAAAATATTTTTCTTCATAATTTTTTATTGTTGAAACTTCTCTGGATTTCCCCCCTTTTGAATGGGACTAGACTAATCTTTAACATCTAATGGATTATACCAAAAATGAAATTTTCAATTCCTAAATTAATTACAAAACCAACATTTACCAATAAATATATTTTTTCTTTATTATACTACTTTATGTATTGAAATTATAGATTTATGAGTAAGATGTTTTTGAGAATCTTTCTACAATTTTTTTCTCTTTCTTGGGGAACCAATTTTCATAAAAAATCTTTTATCAACCCTTGACATAGTGGTAGGCTTATATCCATTATTCCTCACCCATACTTGTATAGATTTTGTTTTCAAACCTTAACATCCCTAGAATTTTTTTTGATAAATCATTAAAAATATATTTTTATATTATACCAATTTTATTAAAATCATTTAAAAAATATCATTTGATGATGTAATGGTATTATTTTTACATAAAATATGTCTTTTAATATCTAAATCCTCATTTGAATAACCTATGAAGAAACTCCTTTCACCTTTAACTCTGAGGTCTGAACATGTTTCATTTCAAGATTGGTTAATTTGATCTTAAATCCAAGTTAGATCATATTAAGTAAGTTATTATGATGTTCAATAAATGAAATTATCTATTTATAGTGTTTCATCATCCTTCCAAATTTATCATCCTTTATTTTGACCTTTTATTTTTTTAAAAATTCAAGATCCATGATCCTCTTTGATTTGGAATCTAATTGTACATTCTTTACATCAATTAAATTTTATTGATTTTATTATAATGCATGTATATTACCTTCAATATTATTACTAATCATTTAATTATCTTGAAATTATTTTATCCATTCATTTTTAGACATAGATCATCTCTTTTTAATCTCCACATTTACCACATAAATGTAATCAACCACTTTGGATATCTTTTTACATGTTTGGAATTTATTTTTAAAAAATTTCTCTATAATCTAAGGAACTTCTTCAAGATCAATGATTTATTCATGAATGATTTGAAAAATTCAATAGATGATAGAGAATAATTTTTTGTGGAAACCATGAAACATAACATTTAATATATCAACATATGATTCTATTAATATAAAATCACTCCCATTGATGCTTGGATATAATTTAGAATAATATGAGAAATAATTTTCACATACCTGAATATAAATTGAATTTCTTAATCCTATTGAGGTGGAATGGCTATCCAAAACCTTGTTGGTAGAATGAACTACCTTTTCTTATCCATAAAATCTATATATATCTTATTTATTACTATGGAAAAGAAGAACTAAAAATAATTATTATTTAGATAAGGTTGATAACTTCTCTATCTTATTCTTCTATTTATTTCTCATGTTCATCATGCTTTTTGTAGATATAGAATTCTGATATAAGAAAGATCATTCTTTACTAAAACCATACCTCGTTAAAAATTAGGAAATAAACTTAAAATCATAAAATGAAAACAACTTCAAATATGAGAATCCAATCTGAGGTGATTCAAGATTTGATGCCAATTGAGGGAAATAGTTGGGTTGAAATCACCATTGAGGGGGGTGTTGATAAATTGTAATCTAATTGATACTTTTTAACCCTTTTATTTTTTTTATCTTTTCCACTAGTTAATGTTAATATATTTCATGTTTTATCTTCTAATATTCATCTTAACTTGAAGCAAAAACAAACACACACACACACACACACACACAATAAAAAAATCGATTTATATGGTTCACCTTTTAAAATGAAAGGATAATCCTTTGTGTGAACCTATAAAACCCATGATCTCACAATCTACTTGTAAAACCCTATGAACCCTTATGAGTAGGTGAAATCCTTATAAATCTCTTTATAAGTCTCCCATCTATGTATAGTGTCTATCCTAAAAAAAATTTGGTTCACCTCACACTTAGATATATCCCACACCGATCTAATGACATTGTATGGGTAACAACAAGTGATTCTGAAACCAATGTAGAACTATGTCTTGTTTTTGATTTCATGATTCTTCCTTATTTTTCTCTTACTTTCATAGTAGCATGAAACCAATTATTCTTATTTTTTATGTGAAAAATAACGCACAAAAAACTCTTCTTTTCTTTATAGAAAACTATGGGATGATCCTTAATATTATACTTGCCTTGAACTGGTTGCATAATTCTTATTATGCCTATATAAAATAAGAATAAACAACCACTCATTATTCATCCCTTTTCTTGTTTTCTTCTCCCACTTATATACACAATTGGTTAAACTATATCACATTCTTCACTTCTACTTTGACACGCAATGATTTTTTAGCATAGATGGTGTGTAAGGACTTATGTCTTTAATACTCAAATGTATTTATCAAATAGAATAGTATCAGATATTTATCTTTTATCTTATCACACTGAATTCAAAACTTTGGAATAATAATGATAAACACTATTTTTCATATCCAATATGAAATAATATATATATATATATATATGATAATGATCTATAGTGTCAATTATTCTTTTTTCGTATTTTATCCTTGTCATTACTAATAATATCATGTGAATATTAAATTTAAATTACTATTATTTTGGGTAATTAAAATTATCTTGATTCCCTGGAAAATTCCTTTAACCATATCCATAATTATCAACCTCATATTCTTCTCATAAAAACCTATTCACAATATATATCTACATATTCATGAGACAATACATTAATAGTTGTATCCATGGATATTTCTTTGAATCATGTCAGTATTCTATACACCTTCCTCTTATATCAATGTCAATTCACATGTATTTAAGATTTCATATAAATTTGAATGAATAAAATAACCCCAATTGTGGAACAACCCTCCTAGAACAAGGATCACTATTTTCCTCACTTATTCATACACATGATATTATATCACAACCCAAACATATCCACTTCATTCTTCCTGAATCAAGATAGAACTTATCATGATCTGTGTTTTCATTAATAATAGAACACCTGTTATCATCTTAGTTGTTTCCTTGATTCAAACAAAAAATACTTCTTTGAGGAACTTATCCATACACACACACACACTAAAAGTAAACCATGGAGCGGTTCCACTCATTGTTGTGGATATAGAAAAATCTATTATACCATAGGATTATCTAAAATTTATAGCTCATTATTTCAGATTTCAATACATTTCCTATTTCATAGAAAAACACTTTGAAAACTCAAAATTCAAATCAAAATGGTTACTAAGGATACACCAAGGTGTATATCCATGACATTTTGGCTTCCCATACTAGTAATATCTTACTTACCTTTACATTAATCAAGGGTAAATTTATGAAACTATATTTTACCTTTACATATATCTTGACCTAACTTTAAATTAGTCTCAATGAACTTTACATAACTCCAATTTTAGTGTTTTATTTACACAGAGATTACGTCACCTTTTTTGAATAAGATAAAATGTTATAGATTCCTTTAAATACCACTGAACATTCTACATACTTTTACATATGAATAAACTTACCTTTATTTTGTACTTGGTGTTCAATGTCACTTTTAGGTAGAAGGTAGAATCATTTAACTACCTTTGCATAGCTAGTGTTTTCTTCCCAAATTACTCATATATATGTCCTTTGCTTCTCCTAAACTTTGAAAACTATTATCCTTTTCCATTAAAAAGCATCATGATAACAATATTTTGATATATACATCATTGAAGTTTTAATATATTTAGAACATTTAGTTCTTCATTAAAGTCTTCAACCTCTATTCTTCATTATTCTTTTTGGATGAACCACCTTATGAATAATTTTTTGTTATATTTAAACTTTACCATATAAATAATATTGAGTTTCATTATAATAAAATGGTGGAACATGGATTTATAATCATAGTATTGGTATTTTTTCAATATCTTGGGGAAGAATATGGACCACACAACTTCACTTCTCTCCCGATATAGCATAGGTTTTAAGTGATGAATAGTGCTGCATAAAATTGTGTCTCACATTGAAGTGAGACTAAACATATAACTTATTTATATAAATGATCACACCATCAACCTAATGATGAGTTCCATATTTATATATTTCTCTACAGAGGTGTTCCATGTCATCCCACACAGTGCAGGCTATGTACCATATGCTCCTCTGACCTCATACTCATGTGTTGACCTAAGCTGGGGATTTGGATTCTCTATGAAACCTCTATGGATGCTCAATGATGGATTCCACCTTTAATATTTTTTTTATTATCCTTATTATTTGTTGGTTACATAAGCGGATGTAATGGATTGAGTTGGAAATATTATTTACTTCAACTCCTTGATTTACTTTATAAAAATTTTCAACTTAGGAATAATTTCCAAATTTCCTCTACTTCTCTTATTCAATTATTTTTTACATTCAAACTACATTCAATATGTATAGATGGAACTTCTTAAAATATTCAAATACTTTTTCATTCAATATATCTCCAAAATATATAAGTAAATAACTCCTTTTTCATATAAAATATGAAATTAAACTTCACTTCAACATCCAAGATATATCTTCTAATATTAACATACCTAATATAGGTGATATAATTCTTGGGATCATCTTCTTCACCAAAAAGATATTTTTTCTTCATTCCAGTTATACTTCAAAATATTGGTATAAATCTCCATTAATAAAAATATCATTGGCATTAATTTTAAAAAAAATAAAACACACACAAAGTGGGATCAATACTATGCTCTGTCATGACCTCTTACCTACTACAGAATGCTCAACTTTGAACTATGCCTAATTCACCAAATCCTAATCCCAAGCCACTAAAAACATCCCAAATAACTTGAAATCATAAATATATAGATTATTTAACAAAACTTAAGCAAAATTAATTTTAAAATTTTAGGGGAATTACAAACCCCCTTTGTAAGTTATTTCCATCCTTGGGAAGCATTTCTAGTGGTCCTCACTAAATAGCTTCGACTACTTCACTATCATTTATGAATCATGATCCAAATTGTAATCTTTAATTTTCCTTTATTTCTATAGTACTAGGGAAAGATTCACTATCCTTCCTTGTAGAACCTGTTCTACCTCTCGTACCCCTCGTGGTTTAATTTTCATGATCACAATCACTCTCTTTTTTATCTAATCTTGTTTTAAGTGTGTTTGGATGATAGGCATGATTTCAGGTTGCCAAGGAATTGGGCCAAGAAAGAAAGAAGGCAAAAGTGGACTGATTTTCAGTCCACCGGCCAACCGGTGGATGACCACCGGCCAGCCGATGGAGCCTGGACAGAAGGCATCACCTCTATCCAGACCACCGGCCAACCGGTGCCACATCACCGGCCAGCCGGTGGAACCCAGACAGGCCGGACAGCTACTGCCTCAGCACCGGCCAACCGGTGGCCTCCTCACCGGCCAGCCGGTGGTGCCTGAGCCCGAGCCCTCTCCCTTTTTCAAAGCACCGGCCAACCGGTGGCCTCGCACCGGTCAGCCGGTGGAGCCAGTCAAACTAGCCGTTGGGCTTTGACCAGACTTGTCCACTTGCCTCCCAACGGCTCCGAAGGCCTCTCCAATGGCTCCGAAGACCCCCAAAGGCCATTTGAGGGTTCCCCCTCTATAAATAAAGGACTAGGAAGCCCCGGAAACATAAGGAAGCCCACGGGAACATTTTTGATCATTTGGAGAACCTCCGGCGCATTCCTCCAAGGAACCCCCACTTGCTCCAACCCATTTCCACATCCAAGGAGCACCATCAAAGAAGCTTGGGAGAGCTCTTCATCAACTCCATCAATCCTTTGGCACCCAAGGATTCTCCTCTTTACGGTTTTTATCATTTTATCATTTTGAGCATCAATTTGGGTTTGTGCCTACAAACCCCCATCTCTTTCTCTCATCCTCTCTTTTGGGTTTTCACACCACCTTCGAGGTGTGAAGAGGTTAGTCAAGCCTTCCATTTAAAAGGCTTGAGTCATAGGTGAGCTAGCCTTCACCTGTAAGAAGGCTAGTGGGTTCTTGCTTAACCATTGAAAGCAAGTGGGTTCTTGCATAACCATTAAAAGCAAGCTGTAATAGGTTCTAGACTAACCTTAAAGTCTAGTGGGTTTCTTACTAAAACCATTAAAAAGCAAGCGGTAGTAAATCTCTCAACGGTTGAGTTGGGAGCGGAGACGTAGGCTTTGGTTTAAGCCGAACTCCGTTATCAAGTTTTGTGTCTTGCCTCTTTTATTTTCGCTGCACTTTGATAATTGTTTTTAATTGTTAATTATTTTTTAAAAGGCAATTTCCCCCCCCCCCCTCTTGCCATCACTCTCCGTCCAACAATTTTTATCAGAGGAGAAATTTGAGTAATACCTTAACCAGTTTCAAATTCAAGATCCATTGTGATGGCTTCAACTTCTTTCGCCCCCGAAGGCTATTCTTTGGGTCGTGCTCCATTCTTTGATGGAACCGACTATAATTATTGGAAAACCCGCATGACCACTTTTCTTAGAAGCATTGGTTATCCCATATATAAAATTGTCATGCATGGTTATTCTCTTTCTTCTTCTGATGAATCCAAATGGACTCAAGCCGACATTAAAAATTTCGAGCTTGATGGCAAAGCCATGAACGCTCTTCATTGTGGCCTTGATCGTAATGAATTCAATCGAGTTTCCACATGCACCTCATCACATGAAATTTGGAAGCTTTTGGATGTGACCCATGAGGGCACTAACAAAGTTAAGGATACTCGATTGGATATGTTCCGTCAAGATTTTGAGTCTTTCACCATGCACCCACATGAATCAATTTCTGAAATGTTTACACGTTTTACTGATGTTTTCAATGGGAGAAAGTCCCTTGGAGATGATGTGTCTACAGAAACAATGGTCAAGAAGATCCTATGGATCCTACCAAGCTCATGGGCACCAAAAGTCACGGCAATCCAAGAAGCAAAAGATGTCAAAAACATGCCGGTCGAAGAGCTCATCGGATCCCTCATGACCTATGAGATCACCATGAGGAGGCAAGCTGAAAAGGAAGGCAAACCGATCAAAGTTCCAAAGAACATCGCCTTCAAAGTTCAAAAAGAAGAAAGCTCCTCCTCATCATCATCTTCCTCTTCAAGCGGCGATTCAGAAATGGAGAATCTTGCCCGCAAGATGCACAAATTCATGAAGAAGAACAAAAAGAAGAAATCCCGCAAGGCTCAACCCAACGAAAAATCTGAGCCCGAGGTAACATGTTACGGGTGTGGCAATAAAGGCCATTACAAGCCCGATTGTCCACTCAACAAGAAAAAGGCCAAACAAAAGGAAAAGAAGAAGGCATTCAAGGCCACATGGAGTGATAGCTCCACATCCTCCTCCTCCTCCTCCTCAAGTGACAACGGTAAAAAATGCCTAATGGCATTTCATGAGGTAACCTCTTCAGACTCCTCATCCTCTAGTTCTTCAAATTCATTTAATCATTTATCTTATGAGGATCTCCAACATGCTAGAGATCAATTGGAGGAAGGTTTTCACGAACTCTCTTCCAAATTTGTTGCTTTAAAAAAGAATTTCAAAAAACTTTCTTCCGAAAAAGAAAAACTTCTCAAAGAAAAGGAGGAGTTGTCCCTCAAGATCCAAAACCTTCCCGATGTTGATTCTATGGAATCAACAATCAATGATTTAAGGGAATCTCTTGCCAAGTTCACCCAAGGTGAAAAAATTTTGACCAAATTGCTAGGTTCTCAACGCATATCTAGAACCACCGAAGGGCTTGGCTATTCCAAGAAAGCTTCCTCTTCCCATGCTCCTACTATTTTTGTAAGGGGGAGATCCCAATATAAATTTTGTAATTATTGCAAAAAACCCGGGCACTTAATTTATGAGTGAAATTGCAAAAATGCCCGGTATGGAAGACCCAAAACTATTTTCTTTAACGATGAATTTTATAGGAGAAGACCCGCCACTAGACAAGTATGGATTGAAAAATCCCTTTTAGCGAGTCTCACCGGACCAAAATTTGTCTCGGTTCTAAAAACCACTCCCCGGTGATTTGTTGTTTTTATTTAGGGGGAGTTAGGATCGTTTAAGCCTTTTTGCGTTTCTATTTCAAAACTTTCATTTCAAACCTTTATATTCAAAACTTTCATTTCAAAACTTTCATTTCAAACCTTTATATTCAAAACTTTCAATTCAAAACTTTTATTTCAAAACTTTTTTTCAAAACTTTCAATTCAAATTTCAAAAATTTCAATTGGTTTAAAAAACTCTATCTTGTTTTTCAACCTTTCCCTCAATCAAGTTTTATGCCCCGTGCTATTTTGATAATCACAAAGGGGGAGAAATTCTTGGTTGATTGGGGGAGAAATATTTCTCTCATGCTTTGCTTTACTTTTCAATTTATCCTTTAAAGCATGCCTCTAATTTCAGTCTTTTACATTGCTTGTTTTAGTGATTGTGATCATCAAAATAGGGGGAGATTGTTGTACCTCTCGTACCCCTCGTGGTTTAATTTTCATGATCACAATCACTCTCTTTTTTATCTAATCTTGTTTTAAGTGTGTTTGGATGATAGGCTTGATTTCAGGTTGCCAAGGAATTGGGCCAAGAAAGAAAGAAGGAAAAAGTGGACTGATTTTCAGTCCACCGGCCAACCGGTGGATGACCACCGGCCAGCCGATGGAGCCTGGACAGAAGGCATCACCTCTGTCCAGACCACCGGCCAACCGGTGCCACATCACTGGCCAGCCGGTGGAACCCAGACAGGCCGGACAGCTACTGCCTCAGCACCGGCCAACCGGTGGCCTCCTCACCGGCCAGCCGGTGGTGCCTGATCCCGAGCCCTCTCCCTTTTTCAAAGCACCGGCCAACCGGTGGCCTAGCACCGGTCAGCCGGTGGAGCCAGTCAAACTAGCCATTGGGCTTTGACCAGACTTGTCCACTTGCCTCCCAACGGCTCCGAAGGCCTCTCCAACGGCTCCGAAGACCCCCAAAGGCCATTTGAGGGTTCCCCCTCTATAAATAAAGGACTATGAAGCCCCGGAAACGTAAGGAAGCCCATGGGAACATTTTTCATCATTTGGAGAACCTCCGGCGCATTCCTCCAAGGAACCCCCACTTGCTCCAACCCATTTCCACATCCAAGGAGCACCATCAAAGAAGCTTGGGAGAGCTCTTCATCAACTCCATCAATCCTTTGGCGCCCAAGGCTTCTCCTCTTTACGGTTTTTATCGTTTTATCATTTTGAGCATCAATTTGGGTTTGTGCCTACAAACCCCCATCTCTTTCTCTCATCCTCTCTTTTGGGTTTTCACACCACCTTCAAGGTGTGAAGAGGTTAGTCAAGCCTTCCCTTTAAAAGGCTTGAGTCATAGGTGAGCTAGCCTTCACCTGTAAGAAGGCTAGTGGGTTCTTGCTTAACCATTGAAAGCAAGTGGGTTCTTGCATAACCATTAAAATGAAGCTGTAATAGGTTCTAGACTAACCTTAAAGTCTAGTGGGTTTCTTGCTAAAACCATTAAAAAGAAAGCGGTAGTAAATCTCTCAATGGTTGAGTTGGGAGCGGAGACGTAGGCTTTGGTTTAAGCCGAACTCCGTTATCAAGTTTTGTGTCTTGCCTCTTTTATTTCCGCTGCACTTTGATAATTGTTTTTAATTGTTAATTATTTTTTAAAAGGCAATTCCCCCCCCCCTCTTTCCATCACTCTTCGTCCAACAGAACCTTCCCTCTTCAATCTACTATATGCATTGGGCTCTCTTCAAACGATGCATCTACCTACAGCTCTACAATGTTATTATCAATCATGTGTACAGTGTATGGATAATACTTATAGATATGTGACACATTAAACACATCATAAATACCTCAATTTCATATAGTAACATCAAACTATTAATCCAATACTCTAATTAAATTTAAAATCTTGAATGGAATGGCAAACCATGATGCGTGATTTCCTTACCTCCTCGGATATTGATTCCCCAACCATGGAAATTCCTACAAGAATACCCATTCATCCATTGATAACTCCAAGGGTCATTAGATATGATCTTAATACGATAATATCCTTATATATATGGAAACTTGCTACTATTTTAATAATTGTACCTTATTAGTGGTCTCCTGAACCAAGGTTGACCTAATCACTACTAAATCACCCACCTATAATGAGCATAATAACAAGAACCATGATCTATTGTAAAGGGAATTGAAGGGGGTCACTTGTATCAAAACATAAAATCTATTGTTATATGAAAACTCTTCCAATTCCATATGGTCATCCCATACTCTGTTAAAATCCATAATGAACACCTTAAGTATATCCTCTAATATTCAGACCATCCTCTTAGATTTCTTGTCTTTTTGTGGGTTTTATATTGTATTTAGCTCCATCTAAGTCCCCATAGAATTCTATAGGCCTTTTTAAAAATATTTATATGAAAACTGAATCCCAATTATATACTATTATCATAAGTACCTCTTACAGTTATATGATCTCCTATATGTATAGGTTTCCTATCTCATCCATTGACTAAGTCTCCTGAATAGGAAAGATATTTTTAACTTTCCCCATCTGATCAACCACCACCAATAATGCATCATAACCCCACTGGGTCATGCACAGTCCCATGATGAAGTCTATAGACACCTCATACCACTTCTATTCTGGCAGTAAAATGGGTTTATATAACCCACCGAGTCACCAATTCTCCACCTTTATCCTCTAATAGGTAAGGTAATAAGTGAAAACCCCATGATATCCTTCATCATACCTTGAAAGAATAAATATCATATAATGTTGTGATAAATTGTGTTTAACCCTTGATATTTCATCCATCATCAGACATGGTGGGCCTTTATAAAATCATCTTTCATAGAAGTGTAGGCCACAACCCTACCATGAACATATAACACATTGTCCCCATATCAAAACTATAATGTGATTGAATCATCTCCCATGATTTATTCTCACATCAAAAGACATCCAGAACCAGGATCCTAGATAACCTTTAACTAATCCACCAATGAAGATTAAATGAATAAAGGAGTATAGTCTATATCCTTTCTTCCCTCTAAAACATAAATATTCCAATCATTGGGAAATATGATTAGATTCCACTCCTTAAGAGACATCTGAATCTACTTCTACTGAGTCTTCCAACTGAGAATATTTGTGATAAAATTTCCCTTTCATGAGGTAATCAAAGGTTTGGAGGTACTTTACGCAAATCCTTTTTTAATGGTTAAATTCCTATTAGGATAATATGTATCAAAAGATCTTGTGGTATGTGTATATGATAAATCTCTCATCAAATAGACAATGACACCAATACTTTAAATTGTGAACTAAAACATCTAGCCCCAAATTAAGGGTGTGTTAGTTCCTCTCATGGGGTCAGAGTGGATGAGACCCATAAGCGATCACCTGACCCCTTACATCAAAAAGACTTCTAAGGTGACCCATAAGGAATCACAATAGATGGTGTAATAAATCAATTGATATAGAATAATTATAAATAGAGCATACATCAATTTCTTCTTCAAATCCTACAAATCCTCTTCACATTAATCAATAAACTCAAACATTACTCTCTTATTTGTTATCCTTACCATGGGTATTTCAAAGTGATATAAGTCCTATATAAACTACCTTTAGTACTTAACCATCCCAAGAAAACTCCATATCTTGAACAAATTCTTAGGTTATTCCCACGATGTCATTTCCTCTACCTTATCGGGATCAATTGAGATCCCTACCTCCAAAATAATGTTCCCAAGGAAGCACACCTCTTGAAACCAAGAGTGACACTTTTATTTCTTGTCATAAAGTTGATTTTATTTAAATATACACAATATATTCTATAGGGAATTGAAATGTTACTTCAGGGTCTATGAGTATACCAATATTTCATAAAAAATATGATGAAAGAGTTAAGGTAGGGATAAATGATTATGTTAATGATATATATGAACACCTTTCAAGCATTAATTAATATAGATTCCATAACAAGGCACCCATATAACCCATACCTGGTCCAAAAATCCATCTTTAATAAATATTATACCTTGAATCTCAATAGAAGGTAACCTCGTCAAAGGTCGGTCTTGGAGAACCATCATGCACTACTAAACTAATCAAATAGGTCATATATCCTCTTAAATATATACATGTTATTCATCAAACCTTGATTCAACTATCAATAATCCATTAAAAACCTGATGAAACCATCTTATTTCTTTCTAAATGAAACTAAGGCACCCTAAAGAGAGGCACTTGGACAAATAAATCCCTTCACCTTAACGTCTATATGCCACATCATCATCTCTCTCAACTTATCTTGGTCCATATGATAATAAGGAATTGATATGGTCTCCAAACCTAGAATTATATCAATCATGAATCTAATATCCCTTTCAAGTGGAGTCCTAAGAATTCATCTAGGAAGAAATACTAAAAACTATACACCACTAGAGGAAAAGTATCTAGAACTTTCACTTGAGTCACAACAATAACCATACCCCCACATTTACTGTAAGGGATCCCATTTGATTGAAGTTAGGTTATGTACTACCTACCTACATATCTAACTCTCCCATGAGAACATACTCCTATCCTATAAGGGATTTAAAATAAACCTTCCATTGGTAGTGATCAATGTGCATCAAATAATCTATCTGAAAGATGATGTCTACTTTATTCATATCTAGAATAAAGAAATTTCATAGATATCTATAACCTTTAACCACTATGAAACATGTTGGGAACCTATAAATTATATCCAACCACTTGTTAAAGGTGTATTAAGATCCAATGTTTTAGGGGATAACTCTACAATAAACCACAAACCAAACACACCCTAAGTATAGATAAAAGAATGATATTCCCTTGTATTAAACAAAAAAAATATAATCATCAAAGAAAACAGAATCGTACCACTGATGGCATAAGGTACCTATTTTCTAACATGTTAGGATCACTTGGTATATGGCCAACACTGGGGGTTATAACACCTCATGATTTGGTATGAATTTTTTTAATAGCTTGATTCACATACCACATCGAAGTAAAACGATTCTTGATACACTTTATCAAGATAAAATATTATAAAAAAAGTAAATGAAACCTTATATCACATACCATGTTTGCTCACATCCATTAAAATGGGACAATAAATAAAAACAAATAATATCTTTAAAACTAAGAGATTCCCTAGATTAGCATTTCCCTTAAGAAACACTATTAATAGAACTAAACCTGAAATAAAAAATAATTAAAGGAGAAAGAATTATGAAAAAATATGAATAGGGAATTAGTAGTTTGACTTAAGAAGTAAGGACAAAATAAACAATTTTATTAAGTCTATATAGATGAATTAAATCTGAACATTATAAATATGGTATTTGGAGACATGGTCATTGAGAATACGGTCATTATAAATATAGCCATTGGAAATATGGTAATTATAAAAATGTTAATTGGATATGCATATATTTGATAGTTATATTGATGTTGTGTATTGTTAACATAATTTATTTCATAAATAATAAATAATGAAACAAAAATATAATATTTTATTAAAATATTTTATTATAACAAAGCATTTTAACAAATTAAATATTATTATTAAGGAATTATATGATAAAATTCTAGAAAATATTTTAATTTCAATGGAATTATAAAATTATAATATAAATAATCAATTTTAATAGTATTTAGTTAATTTGATTTATTATAAAAGATATTTTTTAAAGAAACGTTTTTTCAAAAATGTTGTATATTTTTACATTAATAAAATAAATCACAACTAAAGGATTATTTT
Organism: Viscum album; assembly: GCA_963277665.1. Lineage (NCBI taxonomy): Eukaryota > Viridiplantae > Streptophyta > Magnoliopsida > Santalales > Viscaceae > Viscum > Viscum album. The sequence goes on from OY728147.1 coordinate 157,440,947, forward strand.
AATGAAATTTATTGATAATATATACAATAAAATAAATTAACCCTCATCTAATATTTATTACTATAAATTAACAATAATAAATTCATATTATGCCTAAATTTTTATTTTTTCTAAAAAAAATTTATGTGTTATGCATGTTTATAATACGATTAAGTTTTATAAAATCTAGAGATTGAGTCTAGTAAAAAAATTTCATATTTATAAGTATCATATTCAAATTTTGTAATAAGTTCAATACTATTTATATATATATAAATAAGTCACAAAGGTTGACGTTAATTACCACAGTAATGGTAAAAGAGTTATTTTCAAAAAAAATATTTTTACAACTATTATATAGTTACTATATAAGAAAATTAAACTAATTTATTATAAATTATGACTCTAATGTAATATATATATATATATATTAAAAATCATTTAATTTTTAATTTTTATGGAATTAGATTAAGAACTCTTAATATTTGTAAGATACTTTTTTCTATAAAATAGTTTTTCTATATATTATATATTTTAATTTAAAATTAAATTTTCATATATTTATACATTGATATTGATAAAATGGAGTTTAAATTATTAATCATAATGTATACATTTTATAAGAGGGGTAATATTAAATTTTTAGAGAAAAATAATTACCAGGGTACAAATTTAATCAAGGTAATAAGGGGGAAATTGGTAACTTAAATTGGCTTGAATTTTTTTATGTTTACATATCAATTAGCCCTAATAGAATAACATTTTTAGGTTTTAAAGTCATACCCACTTATAAAAAAACCATTCATCACATAACCCACCTAAATTCCATGTGATTCCATCTTTATTACTAACAAAACTTTCAATTACAAGGAAATATCTCTTTTCACCTATAAATAGATCTCACTTTGACCCTCTCCAAATAACTCTATTACTTATAAATTACCTTTAAAATTCACCCATTTTAACTCACCTAGATCCATATTCCATATGTGGATTCATCTTGTTACAATAAAGTGTCCCAATTCCTCTATTTCTAAGAAGTTTTCCAAGATAAGATTCAATTCCCCAATGTGATTTTTATCCACTTTATAACTTTTCTCTTATATCTTTCTCATCCTCCCTCCTCAAAAACTATTATAACAATAATGATATAATTACATCAGTATCATTAGTATACCAAAATGTTATTATATTTAAAGAAAACCCATTATCTATTTTCTTCCCATCCATTCAAAAAATGAAAATGTTACTCATGTTACGTGCACACTACCTCCTCCATGAACAAAATATTTTGTTTTTCATCACTGCATTTTAGGGATGGTTATAAAAATGGATTTAAGAATTAAATATGATATTTATTATATTATTAATATTCTATAAATAAAAATTACACATTATATTAACAATATTAACAATAAGTGATCATTATAAGTTTAACTGCCTAAAATGAGCATACCAAGAGGAAAATGATTTCTTTATTGTGAGTAATAGCTTACTTTAACTTATATTATTATTATAAAACATAAAAATTATTATTTAAAAAATTAATAATGACCAAATAACATCATTATTTTTATGGTATAATGATATTATAATCATTTTTATAACCATAGTCACCCATATATTATAACTCTTCTTATTTGGGTCAGTTTAACTACCTACAAGAACGATGCTATAAATATATATCATGGATTACTGTAGGACCCTAATTAACGGTAATATTGGTTATAAATAAGTAAATAATTCTTTTTTTTGTTATTTAAAGGTAATATTGATATTTAAATTTCATATTAATATACCACTTTTTGTTTATTAAAAATTACCAAAACAAGCTCATCACTAATTCCATTTTCATAAATAATCACTAAAAATCTCATGGAATGAAATTAAAAATTTATAAATTATTTATAATAATAAATTATAGTATCTTAAACAATATATTTGTGATGAACTTGGTATTATATATTGTTGATCTATATTGACATTACAAATCATTTGTGAAACAATCAAAATTGCTTACATCCAACGATGAAAATAAACAATAACTAAATAATTAATGTAAAATAAATAATTATAATTAAAGGGTATAAAATTAATACATATGAATAATTTTTTTTCAAGGAAATGTATGAATAAGTTTATTAAATAATGTAATAAGATATTTATGTATTATATAGGATGTTATAGTACATCCGACCAAGGGACAATCCATGGTCAGAGTTTTTATCTCAATTCCCCTTCATTAAGATAATTATTCATATTATTCACATGATATTATTTTATATTTTTTACTCACTACACCATTGGAATATACTATTTTTTTTAATTTTATTTCATGTGATTTAAAATTCTTTTCTATAACCCCTCTTGCATATTATTTGTATTCAATTGTTACCAAATGCATAAGGGATTTTTTTTGACTCAAATGTCCTATCGTTGAGTTATAATGGTTCCTCTTGATCTTTTTTATTATATTTTTGGTTTATCTAATATAAATAATTTATTATATATTACCTTCACTTTCTATCTGGGTAAAATTAAAATTTTAATTAAAAAATATTTCCATGATGAATTTATTTTAAAAATATAATAAGATAATAATAGTTCCCATCCACTTCAATAAGCTCTTTATATTCCATTTCCATATTATTTATTTCCACAAATGTTTTCCTTTATTATTTTGGAACCTAAATATATATTATGTTATTTGATCATCAATTTTATCCTTACCCTTTTTAAAATTAGGTTCTATTATCCTTTTTATAATGTGGGTTTCAATAAAGATATTTTAAAATATTAAAAATCATTTATTTTCATGATCATATATTATATCTTCCAATAAAAATATGTTTATTTAAACACTAATTTATTTAAATTCTACATTTTTGGAATTTTTAAAAGTGGTGTTTTACAAAATTTCTCATGTTAACTTCTTAAAATAAATTCTAAAAGGCACTTATAACTTATCCTTTTTATAACAAGGTTGAAAATATTTTTTAAAATATATTTTTATGATTTTGATTCCATTTTCCTCACTATATAAAAATAATATATCCCATATGGAGTTATATTTCATGAATAATCCTCTAAATTCTCTTATTAAATATTTATTTTTAGGCTATTTAATTTTGGTGTCAACTGAGCCAATTATTGAGGTCATTTTATGTGAAACCATTCAAATATGTTACGAAACCAATTTTCTTTCCATGGGTTTTTCATGATATAATATATTATTGATTTTATATAACACACATATTTATGGATGTTAATAGTTGGGGTCCTATATTAGCCTCTAAATCATTAATCTGTATCTCATGAGGTAATGACTTTTTGTGTGGACACAATTAAGTTTAAATTTGTTCTCATGGACATATATTAGTGTATTTACAATTAAATTCGATCACATGACTATGTATAAGTGTATTTGTAGTTATATATGATAAAAAATAATTTTTTTGAGCATAATTTTAGTTATTTGTGCTCACTAAAACTGTGAGTGAGTGTATTTATAGTTATCTATGCACAAAAATATCATGAGTAAGTGTATTTTTGGTTAGATATTCTCACAAATACTATGTGAGTTTATTTTTAGATAGTTATGCTCTCAAAGATTTTTTGTGAGTGTATTTGTATTTAGGTATGGTCACAAATACTTGTAATAAGTGTGTTTTTAGTTATCTATACTCACAAAGAGTTAGTGTGATAATATTTAAGATTATCTATTCTCATAAAGATTTTGAGTGAGTGTTTTTGTGATTATCTATACTGACAAAGATTGTGATGCAGTATAAATATGGTTATCTATGCTAAAAAAATTGTGTGGAAATTATTATGAATGGGTATATCTGTAATATTATAATTTCATATGCTACTGTGTATTCCACATCTCTATGATATGTTTTATTCCTTCATTATTATCGTTGTCTCATTCTTTTCAACACTCTATTTTCATGGTTTATGTTTATTCATTTGAAATTACATATCCTTTTATATTGAATTGCAGATAACTATTATTGTTCCATGTTATTTTAATTATATATTTCTCCCATGCTTGTGTTTCTTATAGTCTTAGATGTAACCCTATTATGACTCAATGATAAGTTTACCTTACTAAGTGTTTTAGATCACCCCTTATTATATTTCCATTTTCCCTAGGAAATTATATGTATAATTATGTGTAGAAAAAATTATTATATAGAAATTGTTTAAGAAATGTTGAAGAAATTATGAAAAATAAAATCTGTATATAACTAATATCAAAATACACTAAAATTTTGGGTTTTAGAATTGTGTGATCATTTTTTAGATGCAATGTTTATATTATAGAAATGTATATATGTTTGTCTTGAGTTTCTAACATGGTATTAATGATTGTAATTAATGTATTTTTTTTACCACCATATTTGAGAGTGTGGATATAGGAAATCTCAATTGGTATCATAGAAATGTTTATTTATTTTTGGGGATTATTTTAGTTTTTTTGGGTATTAGGATGATAAAACATTAGTGAAAAATCTAAGGATAATCACAAATATAAGAATATATCCTAAAAGTTTAGTAAATTATAGAGTGTGTGGTTTTCTATAAATAGAATCCTTGTTTGGATACATATAATTGTATGTAATATTTGGCACAAAAAGTTAGGATTAATAACCCTAAAAAAGGTTGTTAGGGTATTAACTCGATCTTAAATTAGTGGAAACCAAGTTTGTTATCCCAATAAGGTCATACAATGGCTCATGAGGGGGGTAAATTTATTTATTTAAACACCTTTCAAACTTAAAACCACCCACTTAAAATATTAATATAATTTGTGCCACTTTAAAATTAGATATATAAAATAAATAAAATGAGATAAAAATCAAGACACAAGGGGTTTAATGCGGTTCAGAGAACAAAGATCCATTATTCCACTCCACTAACACTATATTTTCAATCTTGGTGTTTTTTACTATGAATTCCCCTTTATTGGGACCTTTATAGTTGATTAAAATAACTAAAACGTGTTACAAAAGATACCAAGATATTTAAATGGATCTCCCTTCAATAGTCTTATCCACAATCTCCACACACTTAGTAAAATTAGTGTAAAAATTATAAATAAATAGATGAGTAAGACATGGCAGGATCAGCTAACATTTGTAAGAAGCAACTAACAGTTGATTAAGAAATCCTACAAATAATGGATAAGGATTCAAAGAGTATATATATATGTTATTCAACTATAGAAAATAATCTTGAATTCATAACAAAAAAAATAGATGTTTTTTTATTTTCACATTAAAAATGATAATGGGAAATAGAGAATATAGTTTAAATAATATATTTAGTTTTAATATTAATAAAAACAATAATTATATTTAAATTCAATATCTTGTACTTTTAAATGTTTGGTATAAAATAAAAATAATAAGAAAACATTGATTTGTCTTCCAAAAGTTATCTTCTTATCTAAAATTTGAAAAGATATAGGTATCCTTTAACTGTATCTTTGATCACTCTTGGAACTATATGAGTTATTATAAATAAAAAAATATTTAAATTTTTATTTATACTTTTGGTTTCACAACTTTTTATAGCATGGAAGTTAGGTGTGTAACTTTCAAAGAATATTGCAATAGTAATAAATTCCTTGATAAACCAATTAAATTTTTTAAAATACATATCTTTAGATAAATTCAACTTCATATAAATTTTATTCATAAGTTATTTGATTATAATACTTTCTTTATATTTATAAGGATTTTATTTACAATATAATTATCTTATTAAAAACACTTACTCTACTTTGTATGATAATTCTACATTTGAAATATATCTTAAGTCTCGAATTAATTTTTACTATGAGAGAAAACTTCAACTTCATACGATGTTCTATGTCATAAGATATTCAAAAAAATTGAGATAAATAGGTAATAATATTTTATATGATAAATTTACTACCGTAGGATATTTTTTACTTGCATATGATACTTTTCATTCATACAATAAATGAATTTCTCAAGAATATAGTGCACATGACTTTCTTTTTTTTGTATGATAAAATAATTTACCACATATCTAGTGCTTAAGTATTTCTAATTTCATAGGATAATTCCCATAGAAATTTTCCTTTTCTATAATATTTCTCCATCCTTTATATGATAATTCACTGATTTAATACTTTCATAAGATATTTACTTTTCCATATTTTTAAAATCCAGAGTTTTATCATTAGAAAATTTTGGCACATAGTATATTTTCTTTGTGAAAGAAAACACTAAATCTTGAAAACTATTAAGATATAGACATGCTCATATGATATTTTCCTTAGAAAAATTTCTTCAAAACTCAAAATATCACATATTAAACTAAAACCTTCAAATTAAATAATACTTAAGAAAATATAACTTATTCAACTAAATTAAATTAATATAAATTCATCAGTGACACAAATGAGGATTGTATAAACATAAAAACATATTAAATATTAGTATATGTTAGAACAACATATGTGTTCCCAAAAATATCCCCCTTTTTGATAATAAAAACCCCAAAAAATAATTTTTTAGAGATTCTAAAGATATATGAAGTATAAATAGTATACATGATTTAAATTTTGTGATTACTTGTATCTTCTCTCCCTTTTGTGAAATCAAAAAATATATACATAATGAATTGGTATAAAATATATTCAATATATGACATAAAATAGAAGTCTATAAGAATATTAAGGAATTAAATAAATATAGGAATGTAATTGAATTGTTTAAAAAGGTGAAAAGTAGAAATTAATAAAAATTTATTGATCAATTGTAAACATTAAAGTACAATAATGAAGTAAGAAAAGAACATTTAATTGGGTAACTATAAAATTTCATTAATAAGTCAATAAAAATGTACAATAATAGATATTATTATTTTTATAATAGAAGGAGGATTAAAATTACCATGACACTCTATAGGTGTAGGCCTAAGAGGTGGTTTCTTAAAGGAAACAAGAAACGAAGGATATGGGTCAAGAGTAGTTGATACTAAAGGATCTATATGGTGTAACTATCCAAATATTATTATTGAACTAGAAAATCTTCCAATTCCAAAATTATCTTTCTTTGAAATTATCCCTATACCATTCATGATGCCTTCACATATTTCCACATACTTCTCATTATCATACTTATTGGAAGTACTAAATGAAATCTTGGAATATGAGGTGGGAGGTGGAGAGCCAGATCTGATAGAAACCTTATAATTATCTAAATAATAGAAAATAGATAAACCAAATATGGTTTGCATATTTTTATTGGTTGTAAAAAAATTTACAAGGGAAGGGCATATAAGTTTCCTATTTTTGATGTGATAGAGTGCATCTGCAGAACAATATATCCTTTTGAAAATTATTTTTTTGTTAAAAATATAATATGAATGTATAACTCTAAACTAGATTTTATCTGATCACCTAGTCTTAATCTATCAATTATTATTTATAGAAATATCATTTCAGGATATTATGTAGCACTTATACTTGTAAATCTAAAATTATTTGAGATTTCATAGGTCATGAGATAGGCTATGATGTAATAGGAAGATCCAACTATTTTTACCTAGAATACTCTTTCATAACTAGAGTTTTATGCTCAGTATCTTCCTCAATAGATTCCTCAAAATCCAAAGAGATATGTGCATCAAGAGTACATTGGAGACTATTTGATTTAGTATCCAAAATCATAAAATTCTCATCAATAGGAGGATCAATATTATCTAGTCCTCCCAATATGAATAATTAAACATCAAGGTATTTTTATGTAGTCTCCTTTAGAGATATAATTTTTTACTTAATAAAAACACTAATATTAAAGAGAGGTTTCCTAATCATATAAACTAATTATATAATGTAAGCTTTAACATCTCATATGTTATAGGTTAGAACACTTTAAACATCATGAAAAGTGTCCAAGGACACAAATTCATATTGAATGGAGGGTATCCTTCTAGTCAAAGCATTAAGTGATGAAGATACATCCCTTAACTTATCCTCTATTTACATTGGTATAGTTTTTTTAAAACCCCAATATTTTAGATTTTTTTTCTTCAAAATAAAACCTCAAGTATTCGATAGCTTTCCTAACATGTAACCCCGAGTCTTTATGAACCACGATATGGAAAACCATTATAACCTAGCCATTAAATTACAAGGTATGAATAGTAATAACCACTTTATAAAAAATATTTATACACATTTTTAGTTATGAAATTTTATGGATTAATTCATAAAAAATAATCACCCAATTTTTAGTAAATTCATTTTATGGTTTAAAAATATATTCTCATCAAAAATGGGATTTATTGCATTTTTTCAAAGGAGATTTAAAATTAATTTATACCAAATTTAGAAATTTTATTTTAGAAAATTGATATAATTTTTAAAATAAATATCTCAATACTATATTAGGGTGAATTTTTAGGATCTTTCTAAAAAGATTTATTTTTCAGTGAATAGTAAAAAATATCGATTTTTTAAAAATTACCATTTCTTCTAAGTAAATGTACCATTATGTTTTGAATTTTATATTAAATTAAAATAATTCTTGCATAATTATAAATTATCTAATTGATTACATATTAATCACCATTATACTTTATTTTGGTATAAGACAATTTTTGCGCTTAAAAACGCATTTTTCTAAAAATTGTTTTTTTGAACACAGTGTATTTTATCTTAATAAATTAAACTAATCACTATTTATTCATGGTTTTAATAAAATATATAAATTATATATTCAATATAATATTTTAAAATTTATTTTATAGTTTTTAAAAGTAAATTAATGGATGTAAATTAAGTTTCATGGTTAAAAAATCATTTTTTGAAAATGGATTTTTGTTGTGGTTTGTGCGCTTAATTAAAATTAAATTATGAAACTTTTAGAAATTTAATATAGTAAAATAAATTACATATTTTAATAATTATAATAAATATAATTTAATTGTTTCAACTTGATTTTTTTCCTAGTTAATATTAAAAACTCTAAAATTTTGTTAGCACTCTTAATGTTAGAACGAGTTTTCTGGGGGGGGGTTAAACCAAGATATAAGGGTAGTATTTCCACCCACACATGAAAAATTATTATATATTGAAGATATTTTAACCTTATATTATCCTATCTTAGAATATATATCCATTTTGAGCCACTTTCCCATGAAAGTAACCTTAAATCATTGAAATCTTTTTTGAAATTCCATGTGTGTCCCTCCCCTCACTTATAAAAGGAAACCTATTCTCCAACATTATTCACACAGTATGATCCTTATGAATCCTAAAATACCTACTAAAATACTTTTATATAATACTTAACTTTTTCATATAGATTATTTTCACCTTCTAATTACAATCCTTCCGGGCATAAGAAGTAATCCAAGGGATGTCTCTCAAAGAATAGGTATAGATATTAACCAACCAGTTTCAATTTTATTTCTTCTTATAGCTTATATAAACATATTTTATACCTAAAAATATGATTAATATAGTATTATAAATATAATATGGTGTTATTATGATGATTAAACAACCATTTACCACATCTTCTCAATACGATGGGAGATGAAATTTTCACTAGTGCATATTTGTGGGTTACCGCATTCACGTAGCGATACAACTCATTTTCTAGCACCATCATTCTTGGTTGGTTATTAGGATAGATTTAATGTTTATATATAATATATATTATAATAATAATTCAGTAAATTCTAATTAATATTTACCTTTTCTTTGTTCCAAAATCCATCAAAAAATTGAGAAGTCACTCGTACGTACGTACAGACTATTGTCTTCATATAGTGATGTAAATCATTTTTCATAACTTATTTATATGAATGTTTATAAATATATATATATATATAATGAATAAATATGATATTTATTTAATTATTGATATTTTATATATTATTTAACCATGATAAATGTTCATGGACCATAATTTCCAAAACAAAACATACATGAAAAATGAATCAGTTGACACCCAAAATGAAGACAATAATGAAAGGTTGTTATTGAACTGATGATAAGATATTATAATTAAAACATGTATGGTATTATAGGTATTATTATGTTTATATTATTTAATTAAAATAAATTTAAATCTATTATACATGATTTTATAGTGATAATGAAGCAAGATAGTCTCGAGGGAAGGATTTTATGTGACATTTTCATTTTTATTGGGATTATTTATGATTAAATTTTCTGATGATGAAATTATATGATATATATCTCAAAATTGTTATGTATATTATTATCCTATGGTTATTTCAATATATTTCAGGCTTTACTTTAATTTTACTCTCTTTATTTACTCATGATACTGAAATAATGTTTTTACAAAAATCCAATCAATTTTTTCTCTTCGGTCAGGAATCCTTTATTTCATATTTATATTTTATTTAAAATTATTTAAAAAATGTTTTTACTATTATAAAAATATTTCTTAAATTAAATTTTACCCATTTTTAACTTTCTAGGAATTTTTTTTAAATGAATCTTCTTTTCATTTTCCAAACAAGGTGCTTTTGACTTCTTACAAACAATGTGAAAGGATTTTTTGTTTTAATGCACACTAAATGGATTAATTTCTATGACATCATGAATACTCTTTTATTTGATGAATAATTTATAATTTTCCTTATTTATTTTCAAATATAATTTTTTTCTTAATATTTTGGAAATTTTTTATTCAAAATAAGTGATTTAAAATAAAAGGGTATTTTCATAAAGAAATGCTCAAGTGATATTTTAAAGCTATTTTTATCTATAATAACATCCTTTGATCCTTTTTATGATTTACTAGTGATATGATCCAATTTTTCCATACATATTCTTTCTGTATATTGTTTATGGATATGTTGATTAAATGTTTATGAAACCCATATCCTTTCCATGGGTTATGATTTGATGATATGATGAATGTTTTATGATCTTATGACACACATATATATAGTTTTAATTATGTGATAAGTGGGACTAAAATTATATATCTTACTAATTAATTTGGTAAAGAATGATATCTCATGAGTGAATAACGGTTGGAATGACGAGTGAACACAGTTCAGTAAGGGACTTTGTCTAATAATATAGTCTTGGGATTGAATCTTAACTAAGGAAATTAAGGAATGGGGAGTGAACCCAATCCACTATGATAGTCTTAGTAGTGATCCTTACCTAATTAAATTAATTTCTATGCTTATGTGAATGAAAAAACTTATGAATTATGCTTATTATATGTTTTTTTAGGACCAAGTTGGCTAATTAATTTTTTGGATGAACGAAGTATTGTCTTTTTTTGTTAAGAAAGTTTGAGAAGAAAGTAAATCACTTCACTTTGTATAAGTGGGTGAGGAAAGATAGGAAAGTTACAATACTTTCCATGGTAAATCTGAAGATGCTTTTCTAGTCTGTATTTCACAAATATCATAAGTTTGTTGGATAACTTATGATGAAATAATTATGAAGGAAAGAGGTAGAAATGATGCATCCAATTAGCATAGTTGGTCTGGTAGAAGTAGGTGTCAAAGGTGGTGCAGTTTCCCAGTGTTTGCCAAATTTTTGGGGTCCAAAATTTGGAGTTGGGATAGCATCGTGAAAATTATATTTTATTGAAGAGAATATAAAAATATGTAAAATGCATGAATTTAGTGAATATAAGCTTCATAAAGTGTATTTCATGAAGACATGATGAAATATGACAATGTTCTTCGTGATTATGACAAGTTTCATGAATGGCAGAGGTGAATAGATTCACAAGAAAGCTTTGTGGCACAAAGGAAGAAGAGTCATCATAGTGGGGTGAATAAAGAAGGAGCATCATGGTGGTGCAAATAATTTTACGGGGTGAAAGAAGAAAGAGCAGTGCGGTAGTGAAAAGGATTTGATAGAACGCTTCGCGATTACGACAAGCTTCATGAATCCGGAAAATAGTCATGGTGTTTTGTGAAATAGAGTGAATCTCAGCAGAATTTTTGGAGCTCTGTGATTTGATGATGATGTGGAATTTAGGTGTCTGGAAGGTTCTATAATTGGTGGGAAAAGCCTATAAATAGGCCCCTACCACCTCGAGATAAGTAGAGAGACTTAATGATAATTTTATAGCTCTCGAATTGCGAAGAAGGTTCACGGAGAAAGCGTGCTCTGTGAAGGCAGTAAGCTTCATGAAGGAAAGGAGCTTTGCAGAGAGTCGTTGAGCTTTACAAAACAAGAACTTTTCAAAGACCAATATGTGCTCCAAGAAATAGTGATCTCTGCGATCTAGTGAGATTTGCGAACAAGGGATCTTTGCGAACAAGAGTGGTCTATGAAGATGGGAGCTTCGCGAAGGAGCTCTATGAGCTAAAGAGTTGAGTACCCAAATTAAGTAAGAAGTGCTTTTAAGTGAATCAATATATGATTGGGGTATAGGAATAAGTATTATTAAAAATTCCAAGTATTTCTTATCAGCTTCTGGATAGGAAAGAGAAGAGTTGTTTTAAAATATCATATTTGTGAATGGTTTTCAAGAAGCACAGAGATATTGCTTTACCCTATTTGTGCTAAGAGGGTGCACATATACTTGAGGATTATCTCCCAAGTACTACATGAGTGAAAGGGAATATCCTACTCATTGTATTCCACATTAAAGGATTGTTTTTGAGTGGATTTTGTGGTACTGGATTATTTTTGTACCATACCAAGGATGTAGCTACTCTTGTTGAGTAGTGAACCTTGTAAATATTGTGTTCTTGTGGTTGTTTGTGTTCAACAGGGAAAGAACTCTTTAACAGAAGGTGAAGGTTGTTTCAAAAAGGTGAAATATAAAAGAAAAATATATCACTGATTCACCCCCTCCCCGTCTCATTGATACTTGGATCCTGACTGGGAAACTTCATTTTTCATGGATCATGATTGATTATTGATGAATCCACACTCTTATGTATTATTTCATTAGATTTATAAAACTTTAAGCCATGTTTCATGATTATGATATATGAATTGATTATTATGGTTTTCTAATGTTTAGATCATTTTCTTATACACTTATGATTATCTTATTCTAACTTATGATAATTTTTTGATATCTTTTATGTTTACCCTTATAGAGAATCAAATATCACACCATTAAAATGTTTCCCTTAATCAGGTTATGGAGAATGATTTTAAGTATGTTATTTCTAAGACAGGTTCTATTTGTGAAGAACAAAATGAGAAATTATGTATATTTTTTATATACCAATTGTTTATATATCCAAATTTTTCAAATACACTAAACTTCTATGGTCCCTAGGTTTGATCTATTGTGAAACATATTGAATATTCATCTAAAATTATTCAGTATTTATGTATGAAATGTATATGTTTCTATAGTTGGATTTAGAGATAGGTTTTAGAAACTTTTAGAAACTAATATGAGGAAACTTTATTGGGAACCATTTAGGATAATCATATGTATAGGATAACATCGTAAGTTATTGTAAATAAAGGAGTGTGGTTTCCCTAAGTAAATACATCCCTGTCTATATACTATAAATGGACATGATTTTGGTACAGATTCATATAGGGGTAATAACCATGAAAGTACTTTTTCAAGTACTTATCAATCATAATTCTAGTGTATGGTGAATGGGTCCTTACTAAACACATGGAACTACTAGAAATAGGGTCTATACCAACACTTTTATACCAACGGTTTGAAAAAACTGTTGGTATGGGGATACTATACCAACGGTTTGTACAAACTGTTGGTATAGTATGTTTATAATCAACTTATCTCAATGTTTTAATCAAACTGTTGTGATAGTCCCCCATTTACAAAGATATACCAATGGATTTTTAAAAATTTTGGGAAATTTTGCCACTAAATCCATATCGGGCCTCCAGTTCCCCCTCCATACGATTGCTACCCTAAATCAAATCTCCCTCTTCCCTAGCCTAAGAAAATTCTTCCAATGAACGATCCATCTTCAATCAAGAAATTTTTTGTTCTACATTTCAAATCTGTAAGTGCTACCTTAGTTTTAATGTTCTGCATCTATTTTTTTGTTTTGCTTTTTCCTAAACAAGAGCTTTGTGTGGTCATTCATCAGCCTTGTGGGTGGTCATTTGGGATGTAAGAGAGTATGATTTCATTTTACTTGATATATCCAATAGTATTATTGATTTATGTGAACTTTTATTATCTATCACTAATGATGTTATTTAATAATTTTTTATTTATGGTTATAATAATGAAGGCATGGTATACCTAATGTATGATTTAGTATCTCACTACTAGTTGATAGTATTTGAGGTCTGTGGAGGTTCACCTAAGGTGTTATTGTTCACCTAATTGGATTCTATTGTTTTTATTTTATTCTAGGCATTAGAAATCAATATTATATTGTTTTTTAGTTTTCTTACTATTTTTGGATAATTAAATAGTGATAGGAATGTGTTGGACTTGTGATAGTCCTAAAATAGGTGATTCATGAACCCATCTCCAGTGGTAATTATAGGTTAATATGGTTATGAAATTGTGCTTCTTGATTATCAATATTACAGTTGAGATATTTACTCAAGTATGATGTTTTGATTTGATATTGTAATTTGTGGTTTTGGTACTTGGACCATACAGTAAAGAGTATTGTGTAAATTCATCATATGTGGAATGTAGGATTCACATGAAATTTATATTCTTATGTGTGGTTGAATTTTATAATGACATGGGGTTTAGTTGTATAAAGTGTCCGTAATGAGTTTTATATGGGTTTCCTATATAACTTTTTAGTGGAATTATACCCACCCAAACCAGAGTGTTTTTTAAGGAAAGAACATATGGCTCATATTTTGGGATGTTCTCTAATTATGTAAATAAATTCTATTGGTGCAATGGATGTATTTTAACACTTCGGGTTAATTTATTAATTTTATGGATTTGTAATTTTTTAAAGTATTAAAGGTAATCATAAAAATATAGTTCATGATAGGAATGATTCACCATGATTATTTTGATACCCTTATTATGGTAAAAGTGAAGAAATGTAGAATTATTTCTATATTTTTAATTTAAATTACTTGAAGTAAATTAGGAATCATGGTTATATGAAGAGTGAATGATTTATTAGATACCTAGACCTATTGGTTTTGGGTGTGGTTTTTAATGAGACAGTTTATTATGATATGATATAGTTGGATCTAGGATGGATAGAGAATGCATATGTTCTTTGTGGTTTTGTATTAATGCGTGAGTGACTAGTGATCATTTAGTAATCCATGGCATGAGTGTTATTCCTTAGTATTGTTGGGAAGGAAGCACCAATGGTGGTTTTTTCTAGATAAACTTGACATGGATGAGAATCATGGTCACTTTTTAGTTGAATCATCCTAGGTTTTATGGCATGTGACTCATTGGATAATGAGCTCAGTAGTGTGATCAGGTGATATGGGAGTGTACACTCATTGGGTTTGTAACACCTTGAGTTTTAATGAATTATTATTATTTAATAAATTCAAATTAATTGGTGGCTTGCATTGAATGTTACACCGAAAGATTTTAAATATTATTAAGTAATATCTTACCATTTAATGAATATCATACCATTTAATACTTTCAAAAAATATTATCAATATGATTAATTAATTATTATTGTTTCTCAGTGGATAATTTTTTAGCAGTTGAGTATAAATTCGATAAAACCTCAAATGAAATGGTGTATAGAATATATGAGGGTACTTGTTACTTCTCCACATAACACTTTGTTTTCTGAGATTTATTACCACACCTAAGAGAAATATTCATTGGATCATTGAATCTTATATGAGGTATATATTTAAAGATAATTCATCAACCAAAGTTGATCTAATACTGAGTTGTATCAAAAACTCAATACACTATTTACCCTCTATGTTTCATTTTACATTTAATTTGTGCCTATGTTTAATGTATATTTACTTATCACATATCTTATTCTTTAAAAGGGTTTACTCTGATACTCCTTGTTCCTTATTTTTACATATTTTTCATACAAATAACTACAATAGAGGCTAGTTGTATCCTGGACTTCCTAGTGTGTAGTTATTGTATGTAAATCCTGATCCATATTATGGTTTATTTTATTTTTTAAAATAAATGTGCTTAGTAGTGGGTTACTATCATGTAGAGAAGACTATGTTTTATATTGGAACTAAACCGCCTATTTTTTTAATTCCACTATGTTTCATTTTGTTTTCTCTTACACTTTCTAAAATCGATGTTGATATAATACTACAATTTCCACTTCTATGTTTCAACATGTATCTACATATTGTGTCGGTTATGGTTTTATATAAAGTGAAAAATTCTCATTTATTTAAAAATATTTTTTATTGAACTTCAATATTATTTAATTGATTTTACAAAATGACTTATTATAATTTTTTTACAGAATGGATAGAAGTTGGATGTATGAAACTGATTAGGTCTTAAGAAATTTTCAAAACAATTTGGAGAGATTTATAGATTTTTCATTTGAAAATGATTCAAATAGTGGTCACATACACTTACTATGTTATAATTTTGTTGGAAGACCTTGGTTGAGTCGTGAAGAAGTTATCTACCATATAACCAAATATGGTTTTCAAAAAAACTATTATGTGTGGTATCACAATAGTGAGAAAATGGAATCTCAAAATGTTGATCATCCAAATGAGAGGATTAGATTGGAGAATTTGATATAGGACCACTTTCCATTTATTATTCATCGTGAGAAGGAAAGGATGTCGACCCAAGAAGACTTCAATATGGGTACACATGATGCATCCAATGAAAAATATGATGTGGATAGAGTGAAAAAATTGAATGATGCTGCAACAACTCCAGTATATCGGCAATGTGGTAAAATGAAAAAGATGGAATTTTTAATATCATTGTTTAATGGTAAAACTGTGTATGATATTTCTAATACTGTTATCGATTACATTATTACCTTATTAAAGGAATTACTTCTAAATGACGCAGATATTTTTTCAAACCACCATTGTATGGCATGGAAGTTAGTTGAAGAACTTGGATTTTCAAAAAACAAAATTCATGCTTTCCCAAAAGATTACATCTTATTCTGAGAGGAAACTGCTGAAAGAAATTATTGTATCAAATCTGGAACATCCTGATGGAATCCAAAAGATGACAGAACACCATCCGGTGTTCCACAAAAATTAATTTGAAACTTTCCATTGATCCCCAGACTCCAAAATCTTTCCATGTCTGATGAAATATCAATAAAAAAGTGATAGAATGATACTGAGAGAAAGAAAAATAATGAAGATTCATTTCACCCTATATATGGATTTGCATGGTAGAGATTTGATGCTTGATATCCTGATTTTTCAACTGATGTGCGTAATGTGAGGTTGGGTCTTTCATGTGATGGTTTTAATATGTTTGGGAAGATGCTTACTTTACACAGTACATGGCCAGTTTCCATACACATTTATAACCTTCCCCCATGGTTGTGTATAAAAAAACCTTTCAATTTCATGATTATACTTATATTTGTCCCTTCTAATCCTGAAAATGATATAGACGTATACATGAAACCTTTAATAAAAGAGTTTAAACATATTTTGAATGTGGGTATGTTCACATATGATGCATGTTAAAAATACATATTTCATATGTGTGTTGTGCTTATGTGTAAGATCAATGATTTTACTACTTACGCAATGATTTTTGAATGGATCATAAAGGGAAAACTATCATATCATGTTTGTATGAAGAATACTCGATCCAGAAGACTGAAATATATCTATAGTTTTAGTTTTATGGGACATTGATGATTCTTTCCAATGGACCTTCCATATAGAAACAATCATTGAAGATTTGATAATACCATGGAGACTGACGATCCACCTTAGTGTATGTTTGGAACTGATGTACTTAATGAATTAAAAGATTATAGTTTTTCATTCGGGAAGGGTCAAATGAAATATAGAAAGAGAAAGAATTTTTCCAATGATACCTATAAAAATTGGAAGAAGAGGCGTATATTCTTTGAGTTTCTGTATTGGTCAACCAATTTGTTATGTCATTTCTTAGATGTAATTCACATTAAAAAGAATATATTTTAAATGTTGTTTTCTATTCTTCTAAATTTCAAGGTAAAGGAAAAAAGGATGATTTATGATCTCAACATAACTTGGTGGATCGGGGAATCATACCATAAATG
This sequence comes from Viscum album, assembly GCA_963277665.1. NCBI lineage: Eukaryota > Viridiplantae > Streptophyta > Magnoliopsida > Santalales > Viscaceae > Viscum > Viscum album. Next base: position 157,459,109 of record OY728147.1, read on the forward strand.
CATCATGTGTGTATTAGTGAAAATAAATGGCAAGTTTCATGTGATTCTTATGTGATGACACCTACAAAAAAAATTTCTGGAAGTACTAGAGACTATTAAATTTCCTTATGTCTATTCAATAAATATATCAAAATAGGTCAATATAAGAGAGTTGAAGTTGAAATCTTTGAAGACTCATGATGATCACGTATTTCTACATGAGTTGATTCCAATAGTAATCCGTCATATTTCTTCCAATAATATAAGGTTGTCAGGTATTAATTTGTGCCATTTGTTTAAAGATATTTGTCCTAAGAATTTTTCCAAGTCTTTCTTGAAAAAAATGTTGGTAGAGACACCATTAATTTTGTGTGAGTTAGAGAAAATATTTCCTCCATCATTTTTTACATGCATGTTGCATCTGAACATCCATCTTCCAACCAAAATAATTCTCAGAGGACCTGTTGCTTTTCGTTAGATGTATCCAACTGAAATAAATATGTACACATTGAAATATTATATATAGAATAGTAATCATCTCAAAGGTTCTATCGTGAATGTTTACTTGGATCAAGAATGTATATATTTTTTCTCAATGTATTTGTGTGATCATACTACAAGAATGAATAGACCAATGAGAAATAAAGAAGAATAGTATGAGAAAATTGAACCCAGTTTTCCATCACTTCCTCAAATAGGAGGAATTCTTGGATCATATAAATTGACAACATTAATCCTTGGAGAGCGGTAGATGGCACATTGCATAGTGTTGTTCAAATGTGATTTTTTCGATGACTATATCAAGTAAGTAAATTGAACATGTATATCTTATCTTCTCTCTTGTAATTTTAGATATCTATTAAAATATTTCTATTTTTATCTATAGGGAATATAAAGAAATGATAAATATAAAACATCATTCTTTATCTTTGATAAGGATAGAGACTTTTCATAGCAAATAGTTTTCTACTTGGTTGAAATTGAGGGTAGAAATATTGTTTTAATAAATAAATAAAATAAATATTTAATTAAATTTAATATTTTTTTATATTTCAGGTATTTATTTTTCCTATAGACTATGTTCCTAAGGTAATAAGAGCTTTGGATTTTGGTCCTAATACCATGGTTCGTGAATTTAAATCAATTATTATCAATGGGTACATATTCATTGTCACTGAATGATAAAAGAACATGAGAATACAACATGATGGTGTTATGCTAAATGCCATGAAAAACTGTTATGCCAATGCATCAGATATTAGACCTCATTTTGAAAATGTAGCTTATTATGGAGTCATTGAGAAAATAATAATATCAGATTATTACTCTCATGGTCAAGTCACGATGATGAAATGCTAGTGATTTGATTCGATGATGAGGTAGGGAACCTTTATTGATGATTGTGGATTTATATTTATTGACATGACTCGCACTCTTACTACTGATGAACCATATTTATTAGCATCAATGACCAAATAGGTTTTTTATGTCAAATATCATCTTCGATCTAAATTTGGTGTCATTATTGAAGTAATTCCAAGACATGTTCTTGATGATGGTGATGATTTAATTTACACCATTCATACTGCCATTGGAACCAATCCATTTATTACTTATGATGACTCCAATATCTCAATTGTCAGAGTTGATTGTGAACCATAAGTTGTTGTGGTAAATATATAGAATAATATATCCATGTTCTCAATTCTTTTGGTTTAGCTTGACTTGGGTTTTTAATGTTGGTACTATTAAAATTGATTTAATATTGATTACAAATATATTGTATCTGACTTGACCTTAATGTGAATTTTCAATGTTTATTGGTTGTAGTTTTATTTGAGTTGCATTTTCTAATTTGGTTGGTTGCAGTTTTACTTGAGTTGCATTTTCTAATTTGGAATTTAATTGTATTCAAACCTACAAAACCAACATTTGTAACTTGGTGAACATCTCAATGCTTTATTGAACATGTATAAAATTAGTATAACTCTAAGACCCCCCTTTAACATTTCAATGATTTATTGACCATGGATGCTTGACCCCATAACCCATGAATCCCCCTATCCCCTCTTATATATTTTTTTTGGTTACACATTAGTTATCCTTTTATAATTACTTCTATTTTTCAAATGTAGGAAATGAAACATATTGAAAAGATATGACCAAAAAGGATGATGGACAACAATCGTCACATGATTGATATGGGAGTTACTCCACTAGTGCCTGTAGTGAGTATTTTATTTTAAATATATATATTTAAATAACATATAATGTCATGTGATTAATTTTGTTTTAAATTTTTTTGAAGGATCCACCACTAAGGAAATATTTATTTGAAGAGCATCCTAGTATTGGTCTCAGTACTAAGGCTGGTGGTACAAGTTAGGGTGGTACGAGAGCTAGGCGATCTATTCAGCATACCCGATTAGACCCTGCCCCTCCCACCGATGTACCATATATCCCACATTTCGATCCCGATGTGCCATTAGGGACACACAGGATAATTAGGCCTCCCATGTTTTCACCACCCTTTACATTTGAGCCTCCTCACCCGTCTTTACCATATCTGATGATGATTCCCACTCCTCATTCATATCATGCATTTGGAAAACCATCCATGCCATATTCTTTTACTTATACTTCCTTCTCTCTGAGATTCTATATTCCATCTTCTTTGACTCTTGCTCCACCACATTTTGTGCATATGGAGCATACACTGGGACTCACTCCACCTATACAGGGTGTTCCTTTAGTTTATGCGGATCCAGCGGCACCCATTTATCAGACTTCCATAGGTATATTTATAGAACCCTAACAAATTTTTATACCATTATTTATTTTCATTATAACATGTATTAATAAAATATTTGTTTTTATTTCATAACAAATACATCTACTGATAGGAGGTGGGGGCAGGGGAGTACACGCATGCACTCGGTGTGGAACCACTGCATGTAGTTGATGGTGGACTACAAAAAATACAATCAAATGATTGAAAAAACAGGGCAGTAATGTTGGAGTTTTTTTACGATGCTTTCCAAATACTCTGACATCATTCCCGTCAGCCTACTCTCATGGAGACAGTTTCCAAAAAAAGTCAAGGATAATTATAAGGAACAGATATAGGTAAAAAATCTATTGTATCTAATGTAATATATTATTTTTATATTAATATAAATTAATATTTTGGTGTCAGCTTCGGTTTAATTGCCCCGATGGTACGGGTGCATGGATAGCATGTCTAAAGGAGTTAAGTGAGATTTGGAGAGCCTATAAGAATGAGTTGTATATTGGTTTGAATGATAGAGTTGGAACATAGTTATTGATGGTACCTTTCGTGGATGATTTTTTGATAGAATAGTATCAGCAAATGATTACTCATTGGATGACTATCAAGTTTAAGGTATTAATCACATTTGAGGTATTTAAATGAAAATTTTCATGTTTTTAATTAATACTATCTTTTTTATTATTGAATTTTATTTAGGAATAATCTGGAAAAAAAAAAAAAAAAATTGATGCTAAAAAATACCTCCACACATTGGGTCAAACTATGATTTCATATCATGAGAGGAAGCAGGTGCGATAGTTGCTTATAATTTTTCTTTAGGACTTGCACATTCTATTATTTCTTCCATAATTTATTTGATTTATAAAGTTTTCATATAATTTTAGCTATGAAATTTATTATTGGTAACCTATTTTTAATTATGGTTTTCTACATTTAATGTCATTATAGAGGAAAGTATTGAATATTGAAGGACGTGTGCCTCGAGAAAAACTATTTTTCTCGAGTAGAAGGAAAAAAATATGGAAGTGTGGTTAATGAACTGACATAGTAGTAGATTGTAAGTTTTAATTTGTTGATTTTAAATTTTAATATCTATTTTATAACTTAATAATCTATTTATATTTGTAACATGCTACTTTAGAGGCCCTTGATGCCCAAGAACCTAATAATTTTGGGCCAAATGATCACTTACATCAGGTGTTGGGAGATGAGTACCCTAACAGAGTACGTTGATGACCTAGGAAGAGTATAGTCCCAAAGAGGTATTGGCCCACTTCAGTTACCAGTTGTAGTTCCACTGATTTCAAATAGGTTAAGTCATGGGAAGAACAGACTGAGAAAAGGGCCACATAGGTGTAAGAATGTTTTGCTAGGGCAAACAGTGAATTTATGAAATTGATGAAAGTTTTATGTCTAGGACTTCCACCAGAGGTCAACACAGCTTGTGATGAATATATTTCATTGATTCATTCAATATATAGTAAACCAGGTGGAAGTTCTAGTGGTGATCGAGATGATGTCGTTCCTAGTGATGATGATAGTGAGGAAGAGACCAAGGAGGAGGAGGATGTCGAGGACGAGGGCAAGGAGGAGGTTGAGGCGGAGGATGAGATTGAGGAGGAGGCTAGGGATGAGAATAGGGATGAGGACGGGGATGAGGATGGGGATGATGGTGGGGCTGATTATGGGGATAGGGATGAGGATGAGGATGAGGCTAATGATGATGCTAATGATAGTGATGGTGATGAGGGACAGATTGATCTGTTACATTGTTTACTAATATTACTAAAATTTGATGTTTAATGATTTTTTGTGACTGAATATATGTGTGATTAGGTAGGTCACATTTTCTTTATTTCTTTATCTATAAATAATAAAACTTGACTTTATACGGAGGTATGGATTCTATGAATTCTCTTTTTTACATGGTATCAAAGATATTTCACAATTATCTTTTTATATACACTCAAACTCTTGGCTGAAGAACTTGAGCTTATTCGTTTTCATTATACCACTTCTAAGTCATATTTCTTTGATTCATTTTTCTTTTGATTCTTTACATTATGGGACACCATTTTTGATCTATTCTCATTCACAGATCATGTTGTACTTGATAGTTTGTGTTGTTGTATTTGTTACCAAAAATATTTTGATTTGATAAAAAATTATAAATCTTCTTAATCAGGTTTGTATGGATACATCATGTTATAATGTTTTGTGATCCTAGAAGGTGTTTTTGAGGTCGAATAGAATTCATCTAGAGAGGATATGAGTGAATTTGAGTGAAATCTATACTTTTCCAGATTCATGTAAGAATTTCCAGTACATAGTAATTTCATGTATCCAAATATATCATATAACTAGATCTATTCATTACTACCATAATAGTTTCTATTTAAATATTAACCCCATCACTTATCACACCACTCTTAGAATCTCTAAAAAAACCCACCACTGATTTATCAATCATAAAAGTTAAACCTATTAACTATCACATTTCCCTCAAGGAAAACCAGCCCATATGAATCTATATTGTCCTCTTAAGACCTTTTTCATCAATTATATTTTTTATATGTCACCTTCATGTAGGTCACATAACCAGAATACCTCACCCATGATTGTATCAATAGATTGAAATATATCATTTCACCTCACAATAATTCTAACCCCTTTAGGTTTGATTTTGTAACCCATAGGTTTTCTTAAATCAATGTTTTACATTAGAATCAAAGAGTTCCATCCACGGAGATAATATCTTATCTTACTTCATGGAAAATTATTTCCAAGTTCTATAAGGTCACACCAAGATCCTTACTCACCACTATCCCCTTAGTCCCTGGTCCATTTACTTGAAAATAGATCCATATATTTATAAATTACCATATAAAATCCTTTGAATCTACCCATAGAGTAATGATATCATCATTTTCAACCCACTATATGTCACTTCAGGTATTTACTCTATCTAAAGAATTAATAAACCTTGAGTATTCTTCATAGTCATGATTCCACTATCAATATCCAAAAAAATCCCCATACTCTATGTTGTGGTGGAATGTTCATATAGTTCCTAAATCCACAACCATTGAATCAAATGGAAGTTGGGGGAGAGTGAAATTGGGGGAGGTGAGGAGGAATCATGCCTAAAAATTCCATATACACACCACTAAAATCACCCTAAATCCTGGAGGATTTAATGGAGAAAGAGGGGTATGAGGAGCTATTCAAATGGACTTCCACGTTGTCCCATAACTTCATAAAATTAAAGGTGGGATAAATATGAAATTTTGTCCATGCTCCTATTTATAAAAAAAATCTTAAACCACATTGGGTACTATATATACTACCCCCGAGTACTTAATGGCCATCCATAAAAGGTCACCAAATGGTCCAAAATATCAATTACTTGATACCCCACCATTATATTCCAGATGTAAGATGGAGGAAATTTAGGACCCCATAAACCTCACTAGGTACTGGGTTTATTAACTCTAGGTACTCGGTGGTGTCTGTTACACTTGGAAGAAACACCACCCTACTCCAAACCCTAGTCAAATTTACAAAAACCCTCTTAAACCCATAATCATGAAAAAAGAATCCTTGTTTTCATGTAAAATAATTATGGATTACATTAGAATAAAAAATTCAAACACACTATGGTTACGACTCTAGAAAATATAATCTTTCTTCCGTTATACTAATCTATAACAATGTGAGTAGTAACAAAATATTAACCATATAATATCTAATCCTTGAGAATCATGTATAATAATATTTCAATCTCTGTCCCATCTTTTAAAATCCAATATCATCATTTTCACATGATTATAAATGAGGTATAATTGGTCTATTAGAAAAATCAATCCCATTAAACTAATTTTTCAATGAAAAGTCCAGATTCAATCCCCATTACGAATCCATCATTTTTGAAAATGAAATTTGTTAAGTCATTTATCCATTTCTATATCTAATTACATGTGAAAAGTATTATTCAATCTTAAATCACACTGAATTCATCTAAAATCACCCAAGCCTATGAACAAAAATGCCATATTCAAAACCTGAAACATGATTTCCTTATATAGGGGTTATCATGATTAATTTTAATATCTATATAATACTTATATTAATGAACCTATTTTTATATTATTTTTTTGGAACATGTATATCTAAATATTGATACGTACTTGATCTATTCATTAAAATTTATACCTCACTAATCACCCTAGAACACATATCGTATCCAATTATAATAGATGAATCATAAAATTTAATATTTTAAATGAATTAGATATGGCCCATCCTTTCCACATCCATCCCCAACATCAAATCTCCAATCACTCACTAACTGAGTTAGTTATACGGTTTAATCTACACATTCATCGCCACTTATCTAACATTAGGGTCATACTCAAATATCTAATAACCCATGAAGATCATCATTCCATATACATGCCTAAAGTATCTTGTGATAAATATCCCAAGAAACTTACTCTAAGGTATAAATAAAAAAAATTCATTTATTAACACAGATTAATATATGATCATCATCATTGCATTCCCCATTGGTATGGTTCACAATCCCTATCAAATTTCTATAATTTTCATCTAGTATGATTCTAAATTTATTAACCTAGATTGAATCAGCTATGATAACTCGGTAAATAACATAAAACCACAATAATTATTTGGTTTTATCTATCGACCATGCCTAAATAAATGTTCACCGCATATATTCTAACCCATGGGTCATACACTTTATCAGTTTATTGTGTGATCCCCACAATTTGACTACACTCACCAAATATCCTTGATCACCAACCAGTATAGATGTCTATCATCACCCAAGCATTTTCACCCATTGAATATTCTAATTTCATACTCATAGATACATCCCAAACTCTCTAATTGGGTATGAACTTCATGATATCCCAAGATTCCTCTACCCCATACTATCAAAATTTCATCACCCAAGCCCCATACCACTTCCCAATATAGAACAACACGATCCCATAGGATGTATTTTAATTCCCTTTACTTCCTATCCCTCACCTGAGGGTAATACCTTCCCCAATTCACAATTTTACACAGTTCCACCTATCCCATTAAGATTTAAAAAGGATTATAAGCTCATCCCAATGAATTTCAATAAGATAACTCCATATTATTGGGAAACAAAGAATCATGAATCCTAGTCCAATCCTAATGTATTTTACTAGTAATCAATGCCATAAATTGTTCTTGGACAAGCACATGACATTGATCAAATCCACCCACCTATCATAGTGGTAATGAGTAACACTGACATGCACCACTGAATTATATATAGTGTATTGAAATTGCACAGGTAATTTCAAGTAATTACCTTTTGAATTATGAATTATTTATTTTTTATACTTGCAGGTAATTGCACAGGGGTGGCAGGCCACTAGCTGCTGTTGGAATTGCAGTAAGTCTATAACAATGGTTTGAAAACAGTTGGTATATATGTGAAAACCAACTCTATACCAATGGTTTCACGTAAACCATTGGTAAAAGTATATACCAATAGTTTACAAACTATTGGTATAGAAATGTGAACTAAATATTTACCAACATTTTCAATAAAACCATTGGTAAAAATGTAACACCCCGACCCCAGTTACCCAGAGTCGGTGCATTACTTCGTAACATTGTCATGATCACAAAAGATCAAGTCTCGAAAGACCGATTAGTTTAGTAGCCTTGGAAACACTAGATACATTTATAAACGTTACATTACATCATAAAGTGAAAAACTACAATAACAAAGTCTCCATAGTCCACACTCATATCCTCTTCTGACTATCCCTGCAGGTCATTCATAAACTACTTCTTCACATCCTGGAAAATATTAAAACATTGAAAGGGGTGATCTCAAATGCTCAGTAAGGATAACAATATAGCGGAAGCTTTCACAAAAAAACATTAAAATTTAAGGCAATTTATAACTAAAAAAATCCATTTAAACTTTAACTTTAGCATAATATGGAAAAAGTAAAATGAAATAATGCCATTTACTTACTCACATGGATATTCTACTAGTCGAATAATCACATGAAATATCAATAACCACTTCCATAATGATGGAATTCATAATGCCAGACTATCATAATCACGTAGCCAATGCCTCATGCCAAGTCTACAATAAGATTTTGTCAAGGCCTCGTTCCAAGACACTAGTTTGTCTCATGAGACCTACCGATGCATCTAGGAGCTATAGCGGGCTCCACCCGTCACTTATTAAGTCCAATGCATTCCTCATATGAACAGGTTTAAACATATCATAAACCATAACATAAACGTATCACATAAAACATGCATAAAGGAAACATAACATTTCCACATTTCAATCACAAGATATCAATACAACACATTGATATAATAAAAACACTTTCAAAACCATTTTCAATACCAAAATAAAAGAAAATTAAATCTTTGTATTTATTTTTCATTTAAAAAAAGTTATGGATTGTAGATGAAGATGAAACTCAAATAATGGTCACGGCGGCGGAGAAGTCATTGTCGCCGCATACGTACGAAAAAAAAACATTCCTTTTTGTCGTTTAGTAAAACGCTTCGTATAAAAAGATTCCTTTTGAATAAACGTAAAAGTCAAAGGGGTTTATACACCATATACAATAAAGTTGTGTATAAAACAAAATATGCCTCAATGAAAGGAGATTGAGACGAAGTCACATTAAAGATCATTTTTTAAATAAAATAGACCAATTATGTGTATTCACTATAAGTACACAAAAAGTAAGTACAAATACAAGATAGAACATAATAATATCATGACATAATTTGAAAATATGAGATTAACCCAAAGAATGGAAATTGGGTTAAGAAGTTCCCTTACCTTGCGTCCTGTCTTGACTCGACCGTTCTTTAACCTCCTGAATAATAAACTAGAGTTAATTTATAGTTTCTTAAGAACATTTTCAAGTTTCTTATTCATTTAATATCACTTATTACCATGTTATGAACATTATGTAATTATTTAAGTTAATAGCGGTCGTTTTGTCGATCTTTGGTACTTGAGTCAAAAATAAACTTCTTATAATTACAAGTTGTTCATGTGGTAGAATATCCATTATATCCATAATTATATTAATGATATAGATATCATATATCTCATATATATCCAGTATATACATGAATTTATAATATTCCATAACGTTTAGAGGTAAGAAATGAAATGCACTGTTCATGGAGACGGTAAGTCGTACGTACACATGAACGCTACTTTAATTTCTATTTTGTATTTAATTAAATCATAATGATATAATTTTATATTATAATTCCAGTATAATATCATATATAATATCATTTACTCCATCCTTTATACATCCCACATATGGCATTAACGATTCAAATCACTTTGAGGGGGCGGTAGTCCGCACTTCCTAAAATGAAAATATCATGTTTACCCATAATGGAAACAATAAAGGTATGCCATAAATGAAAAATAAATAACCTTAAGTAAAACATAAACATATTATATATCATATATAAATAGATTTACATCTTAATGGCCACCTTTTAAGGTGTTATATGAGTGTTGAACAATCATCGTTTCGTGAGGCAGAAATTCGTCATCCACAGAAACAGTATGTTCTATAACCATTAGATGTAGGTGTGTGTAAGTGTAGCTCGAATACTTCTTATAAAAACATCCTAGTATATTTAGGATACTGGTGTTGTTACAAAAGAAATTAATAAAAAGAGTTTAGGGGGTTGGATAAGCAAAATAAAACAAAATAACATAAGAGAAGACATTACCTTAAAATTGGGTAACTCTTTTGATTTGAGACAAAGGCTTCCTTGGGAAGAATTCTGCCCAAAGTGAGGATTCTAAGAGTAAGAGAGGGAATTTGGGAGAGTATTTGGGCCAAGTTTGGCCGAGCCAAATGGCTTGAAGGTGTGAATAAGGTGGTAGAGGTGGGGGCCTTTTATAAGAGGAGAGAAGGGGCACTCTTGGAAAGATTGGAATGTTACTTTATTATGAAATGATTTTTCGGATTCTAAAGGTCCCACACTTATATATTTAGAGGATAAGGTGATAAGGGTTCGAAATCTACTCATCCAATAGGTTTTTTACAAGTTTAAGTCTTAGATTTTACATTATATTTTCATTTTATTTAAATCGTTAATTAATGAGGTAATCGCTGCATCATCACGGTGTCATATATAATTTAATTTATTTAATTTCTAAAAATTATAGAAAAAATATCATGATGTAGGAAATATTTTTATCTTTTTAATTAATATTTATAGTAAAAAATATGACTTGTATAACCCCATTTAAAAATTGCTTTAGTAAAATAACTCTTGTTTGTGACATTTTTATTTTAACATTAAATAAAAAAAATTTAATGTCCTTTCCCTACCAAAGTGGCTCCATGGGGTCCCCAAGTTGACCCATGGTTTTTCTTGGTCGTCCATGACTCATCCAATAGGGGTAGGACAAGTTTCAAGGTCATTTCCTATTATTATAACATTATATTTACCTTAAATTTCACTAATTACCTTTAATCGCGATTAATTAAACTTAAAAGTTACTATTCACCGAAAAATTATTTTAATCCCATTCAACCACATTTTACATCCTAATGACAACCATGTATGTCGGATTTTTGAAAATCAAATCACAGAAGTGGTAATGTTTCATTTAAACGAAAAATCAGTTTTTTAACTACCACTTAGTGGTTTCACTATTCATCAAAAATTGAAGTTTTTCAGAACAATGCCAAAATTTCACCCTAAGCTATAATTGATATTACGAATTCAAAAATAATGTATACTTTACAAAATTACAAAAATATAAGTTGCATTAATTAATTTCATAATTAATTCCCGTTGTCACAACAAATAGCATGTTTTTAAGAAACAATATATATCAAAAGATTGACATTTGTTTATGTCCAATTTCAAAGTGAAATTAATTCTAATGAACACCATTGGATAAAATGGTAAAAATATATTCTAATTATACTTTTAAACCACTCAATAGTATAATTTATCACTATAAATTATTTTGATTAAAAAGGTTGTTTTTAAGTATTTTTTACTATTCATAAAAAATTGAAAGTCCTCAGAAAATTACAAAAAATTCAACTTAGGATAATTTCGATATTACGAATACAAAAATTAAATCCATTTTGAAATATAAAATTTCTATAATTTTAAAAAGTGGTTATTACTATTCATAACGGCTACTTTGATTAGTCACGGTGTGTTAGAATCTCGAACTTGCGTACAATGCAAGCTATTGCATTATTGAAAGAGAAGTGTATCATGGAAGATCGGGGTGTTACATTCTCCCCTCCTTAAATAAATTGCGTCCTCGCAATTTGAAATTTTTCTTTGAAAATAAAAGTTTGAAAATAGAAAATACCTTTATGGAAAACCCACATCGTAAATAAGGTTAATAAAAATATAACTTTAAAAGAAAAAAAGATAAGTACAAAGGTCACCCAAGATAGCCCATACTAGGATTATATGAAAATATGGATATGGAAGAAAAACAAACCATCAAGGTCTGATGGAGAGTTGTAGAAAACTGGATTAGGAGAAAGTTAACAATAAGAAAATCACAAACTTGTGATTGGTTAAATGATCATTGAATCTCCACTTGGAAAAGTTAACCGACAACGTTTTTATTTTAAGTTACCTTTTATAAAGTTGAGGAATTTATTTAGGAGATTTACTAAGAACGTAAGGAAATATACTTACTTTTCATGTAGACTTTCATTCTTTAATAAATTTTTACCACAAACCCATCATTCACTCCAAAAGGTAATAGAACTCAAAAATATTCTATTTATCCTAACTGTATAAGGTTCCAAATATTAACACATACCATTTAGATTAGGAAAACTATTTTTTAATAACCAGGGACTAATTGTAGGCTAGTGGTAGGTAATAAGGGCTTGTCGCACTATGGTTGTGGGTTCGATTCCTGCAGCTTTGTCCGACGCGACGGGTTATGCCCCACCCTGCAGGTTGTCCTTTTCCTAAAACTATAGTATTATAATATTCCAAAAATAATCTTCAAAAAAAATTTAACCTTAAACAATACTATCCAAAGATCAACTTAATCCATTCCAACCTTTATAGTTATCCAAAATACTTCTATCCAACTCACAGTCCGAATTTTATAAGGAAGGTAAACATAATGAAGATCCTTTTTTCCACGTAACAACATGTGAACACCTTCATCATGTATTCTTTTAAAACACTGCAACATACTGAATTACCATAAATCCTTATTGATTACATTCATGATCCCTTATTCCTTATAGAATACTAGATATACTCCTTCTATCAAAAAATGTATACAAATCATTAATCAGTTTCAAGGAAGTTAAGAATATCCAATATAATTTATCCAAATCAATCATGTATTATTCCAAAATAACTATCTCGGTATCAGAACCATATTATGGTTTATCTTTCTCTCAACCATATATTTTCCAAAAATTTAACCTGTTGTGGAGTCACTTTTCTTGGTTCCACACAATCTCAAGTCCTTAATGAAATAGTACTGTAGTAAAATCCTTATATACTCCATAATTATTATAACCAGTACATCATTGATACAACACTCAAATGACAAAATTATTTAATAACAACATAAGAACTCTAATCATTCCTCCTCATCTGTGGTAGTATCATAACTTGATTATTATCCAATAACATCATTTGGGGTATACTCTGATGATTTGGACATTGGTTTGCGTAGTGTCCCCACTCCTTGCAGATGAATCATTGTACATTTGAAACCTTTTTCTTACCCTTGCAGTCACGCAATTGGTGTCCTTTTTCTCCACACTTATAACAAACTCCCATTCCCTTCATGCAAGTTCCAAGGTGTTTCTTCCCACAGTTATCACATATTGGAAAATTATTCTTTTCTCTCGTCCCTTTATCCATCATTCTCTCTTCCATCCTTTTCTTCTCTTTCATCCCTTCAAATCCATAAGACTCGGAGAATTCTCTACTTATCTTATTAACACATGATACTATTTATTCATATGTTGAGAAAACATGGGAGACTATTTCCCTTCTAAATGTTGTCTTAATACCATGAAAGATATGATCCTTCTTACTCTTTGGATCATATGTATTGATGGAGTTCACATTCCTTCTACTGGGAGCCATTTCTATAAAATGGCATAAACTAGGTTAGTTTATGAATCGAAATACATAATAACAAACTTGCAAAACACTTAACATAAATTGAACTATTTATGGATATAATCCATAATCACAAAATGTTTTCTTTGAGGAAGTATATATTCATAAGCCCTTCATAATGGTTTGTAAAGAAAATGATAATTCTCCTAAGCATATCCCTCAGGAGTGTCATAACCAAGAGTGCAGCAAGGCCCATTGTTGTGCACCAGTTCCCGTTCGAGTCTAGATCAAAGCGGTGTTTTTGGGTTTTTCCCCTACGTACATATGTGCCAGAGCCACCTCTACCTGCTCATATCCAGACAGGGATGTATTGCTCGGAAAACTCACAAAATCTCAATACCAAAATTCTAGGAAGTTATTCTATACTAATCCTAAAAGTCTATCTTTAGGATATGTGATCTAATCAGAGTTTATCTAAATCTATCTTCCAAGGTTAGTACTAAACTGCCTCTGATACCAACTGTAACACCCCGACCCCAATTACCCAGAGTCGGTGCATTACTTCGTAACATTGGCATGATCACAAAAGATCAAGTCTCGAAAGACCGATTATTTTAGTAGCCTTGGAAACACTAGATACATTTATAAATGTTAAATTACATCATAAAGTGAAAAACTGCAATAAAAAAGTCTCCATAGTACACACTCATATCCTCTTCTGACTATCCCTGCAGGTCATTTATAAACTACTTCTTCACATCCTGGAAAATATTAAAACATTGAAAGGGGTGAGCTCAGATTCTCAGTAAGGATAACAATATAGCGGAAGCTTTCATAAATAAACATTAACATTTAAGGCAATGTATAACTAAAACAAAAGCCTTTTAAACTTGAACTTTAGCATAATATGGCAAAAGTAAAATTAAATAATGCCATTTACTTACTCACATGGATATTCTACTAGTCGAATAATCACATGAAATATCAATAACCACTTCCATAATGATGGAATACATAATGTCAGACTATCATAACCACGTAGCCAAGGCCTCATGACAAGTCTACAATAATATTTTGTCAAGGCCTCGTGCCAAGACACTAGTTTGTCTCATGAGACCTACCGATGCATCGAGGAGCTATAGCAGGCTCCACCCGTCACTTATTAAGTCCAATGCATTCCTCCTATGAACAGGTTTAAACATATCATAAACCATAACATAAACATATCACATAAAACATGCATAAAGGAAACATAACATTTCCACATTTCAATCACAAGATATCAATAAAACACATTGATATAATAAAAACACTTTCAAAACCATTTTCAATACCAAAATAAAATAAAATTAAATCTTTGTATTTATTTTTCATTTAAAAAAAGTTATGACTTGTAGAGGAAGACGAAACTCAAATAATCGTCACGGCGGCAGAGAAGTCATTTTCGCCGCATACGTACGACAAAAAACATTCCTTTTTGTTGTTTAGTAAAATGCTTCGTATAAAAATATTCCTTTTGAATAAACGTAAAAGTCAAAGGGGTTTATACACCGTATACAATAAAGTTGTGTATAAAACAAAATATGCCTCAATGAAAGGAGATTGAGACGAAGTCACATTAAAGATCATTTTTTAAATAAAATAGACCAATTATGTGTATTCACTATAAGTACACAAAAATTAAGTACAAATACAAGATAGAACATAATAATATCATGACATAATTTTAAAATAGGAGATTAACCCAAAGAATGGAAATTGGGTTAAGAAGTTCCCTTACCTTGCGTCCTGTCTTGACTCGACCGTTCTTTAACCTCCTGAATAATAAACTAGAGTTAATTTATAGTTTCTTAAGAACCTTTTCAAGTTTTTTATTCCTTTAATATCACTTATTACCATGTTATGAACATTATGTAATTATTTAAGTTAATAATAGTCGTTTTGTCGATCTTTGGTACTTGAGTCAAAAATAAACTTCTTATAATTACAAGTTGTTCATGTGGTGAAATATCCATTATATCCAGAATTATATTCATGATATATATATAATATATCTCATATATATCCAGTATATACATGCATTTATAATATTCCATAACGTTTAGAGGTAAGAAATGAAATGCACCGTTCATGGAGACAGTAAGCCGTACGTACGCATGAACGTTACTTTCATTTCTATTTCGTATTTAATTAAATCATAATGATATAAAGGTATATTATAATTCCAGTATAATATCATATATAATATCATTTAATCCATCCTTTATACATCCCACATATGGCATTAACGATTCAAATCACTTTGAGGGGGCGGTAGTCCGCACTTCCTAAAATGAAAATATCGCGTTTACCCATAATGGAAACAATAAAGGTATTCCATAAATGAAAAATACAGAACCTTAAGTAAAACATAAACATATTATATATCATATATAAATATATTTACATCTTAATGGCCACCTTTGAAGGTGTTATATGAGTGTTGAACAATCATCGTTTCGTGAGGCAGAAATTCGCCATCCACAGAAACAGTATGTTCTTTAACCATTAGATGTAGGTGTGTGTAAGTGTAGATCTAATACTTCTTATAAAAACATCCTAGTATATTTATGATACTGGTTTGGTTACAAAATAAATGAATAAAAAGATTTTAGGGGGTTGGATAAGAAAAATAAAACAAAATAACATAAGAGAAGACATTACCTTAAAATCGGGTAACTCTTTTGATTTGAGCCAAAGGCTTCCTTGGAAAGAATTATTCCCAAAGTGAGGCTTCTAGGAGTAATAGAGGGAAGTTGGGATAGTATTTGGGCAGAGTTTGGCCAAGACAAATGGCTTGAAGGTGTGAATAAGGTGGTAGAGGTGGGGGTCTTTTATAAGAGGAGAGAAGGGGCACTCTTGGAAAGATTGGAATGTTAATTTATTATGAAATGCTTTTTCGGATTATAAATGTCCCACACTTATATATTTCGAGGATAAGGTGATAAGGGTTCGAAATCTACTCATAAAATAGGTTTTTTACAAGTGTAAGTCTTAGATTTTACATTATCTTTTCATTTTATTTAAATCGTTAATTAATGAGGTAATCGCTGCATCATCACGGTGTCATATATAATTTAATTTATTTAATGTATAAAAATTATAGAAAAAATATCATGATGTATTAAATCTTTTTATCTTTATAATGAATATTTATAGTCAAAAATATCACTTGTATAACCCCATTTAAAATTTGTTTTAGTAAAACAACTCTTGTTTGTGACATTTTTATTTTAACATTAAATAAAAAGTTTTTAATGTCCTTTCCCTACCAAAGTGGCTCCATGGGGTCCCCAAGTTAACCCATGGTTTGTCTTGGTCGTCCATGACTCATCCAATAGGGGTAGTACAAGTGTCAAGGTCATTTACTATTATTATAACATTATATTTACCTTAAATTTCACTAATTACCTTTAATCGCGATTAATTAAACTTAAAAGTTACTATTCACCAAAAAATTATTTTAATCCCATTGAAACACATTTTACATCCTAATGAAAACCATGTATGTCGGATTTTTGAAAATCAAATTATAGAAGTGGTAATGTTTCATTTAAATGAAAAATCGGTTTTTTAACTACCACTTAGTGGTTTCACTATTCATCAAAAATTGAAGTTTTTCAGAACAATGCCAATATTTCACCCTAAGCTATAATTAATATTCTGAATTCAAAAATGATGTATACTTTACAAAATTCCAAACATATAAGTTACATTAATTAATTTCATAATTAATTCCCGTTGTCACAACAAATAGCATGTTTTTAAGAAACAATATATATCAAAAGATTGACATTTGTTTATGTCCAATTTCAAAGTGAAATTAATTCTAATGAACACCATTGGATAAAATGGTAAAAATATATTCTAATTATACTTTAAAACCACTCAATAGTATAATTTATCACTATAAATTATTTTGATTAAAAAGGTTGTTTTTAAGTATTTTTTACTATTCATAAAAAAATTGAAAGTCCTCAGAAAATTACAAAAAATTCAACTTAGGATAATTTCGATATTATGAATACAAAAATGAAGTCCATTTTGAAATATAAAATTTCTATAATTTTAAAAAGTGGTTATTACTATTCATAACGGCTACTTTGATTGGTCACGGTGTGTTAGAATCTCGAACTTGCGTACAATGCAAGCTATTTCATTATTGAAAGAGAAGCGTATCGTGGAAGCTCGGGGTGTTACAAAAAATCTATTCCAATAGTTTGAAAACCATTGGGGTAGACCTACTTATTTGAATATTGCAATGGTCTCAAACCATTTGTAAAAATTTATACCAACAGTTACTATAAACTGTTGGTATAATGTGATTTCCACTTCCATATACCAATGGTTAGTCAATAATTGTTGGTATATTTCTATCCCCATGCCTCAGTAGCCAATGATTGTCCATCCTTTACCAACTTTTTAAAACCTTTGGTATAGAATAAGTTTCCAGTAGTGTGGTTTAACACTCCTAAGGTATATACTTGGGTTAATTCATATTTTATTCGTGAAACATTATAAAGGGTTTGAATATATGATAACCTATGATGATGTACATTAAACCTATGGTGTAATAGATTTAAAATAAGGTATCATAATTTATACATCCTATAGAATAATTTTTAGGACTGATCACTTTAATTAAACACCTAATTATCATGATAACCAATTTGGTTTTAGTAAGGGATTGAATATATAATGAATAAGTTTAGGTAGTGAAAGGTATGCTCAAATATTGAATTATATTATTTGCGATTATCCATGTGAATTACTTTATATCATGAAAAGTATCAGGAAATTTTAATTCATATCGTCCATGATTAGATGTTGAATTAGCATTAAAAACTCCTAACAGAACGATGATCGAATCTAAAGTATAAGATTCTCCCCCAATTAAATTTTATTGAAATTTTTTTTCTATAAAACTTTTTATTCTCCCTCTAGTTGAATTTTATGTAATTTTGGGAATGGATTGGATTTTCTAATATAAATCCCATATCAATTGTCAAGGAAGTGATGTAACTTTTTATATTATGAAAAAACATTGAATCTCTATTAGTTTGAGAATAAATATGAACATCCAATGGAAATTACATCCATTAAATAGGTCTCGATTCCTATTCAAAGGGGTTATTTGTATCATATGGTTGGGGTGAAACTCCAAATTGAAGATATTCCTATTTTGTGGGAGTTTTTTAGGTCTTTATAGAAGAGTTTCCTACAAATCCTCTAAATCATGAATTCAAATTTTCAATAGAACTCATATTAGATGGTAAACATATTTCAAAGACTCCATATATAATTACCTTGATTGAGTTATATTAATTGAAGAAGAAAAACAAGGATAATCTTGATAAGGGATTCATTCATATAAGTGTGTCACCATAGGGAACACATATAATTTTTTAGGAAGAAAGACATATCAATGTGACTCTAAAATGATTATCAATAACTTTATAAGATCACAATCAGTAATAAGTATCTTACTCCCCATATTAATTATTTTTTTGATCAACTATGGGAAGATAATCTTCAATCTAGATTCTATTAGTTGAAGGTAAAAAAGAATAACCAAGACAACTTTCCATTCAAGGTCTGAAAACTATGTATTTATAGTGATTCCATTTGGTTTAACTAATTCTCTCTCCATATTTATGGATTTAATAAATATTTTCTTTATATATTATCATGATCAATTTTTGGTACTATTTATAGATTATATTTTTATATATTCCAAGAGAAAGTAAGAGCATAAATATTACTTGAGGATTGTGTTAAATACCCAAAGGAAGTATAAGTTGTATGAAAAAATTACCATGTGTGAATTTTGGATACAAAAAACTTCATTTTTTGGTTATATAATCTCAAGAGAGGGCATATCAATGGATCCATAAAAGATGAAAGTTATTGAACATTGGCCCATACTAACCACTATGACTAAAATGCATAGTTTTATTAGATTGGATTGATATTATTGTTTCTTTGAGAAGGATTTATTACATATCTATAATATACTCACCATATAAAATCATAAGGTAGTTAAGTTACTTTGGATTTATGTGTGTGAATAAAACTTCATGGAACTAAAGAGAAGGTTGGTCAGTGCACCTAAGCTCACACTACCCTATAGTGATGAAGGGTTTATGATTTAAAGTGATGCATAAAAGATATGGTTGGGATATGTTCTCATGAAGAATGAATTGTTATCTTTTTCCACACACAAATTTAAGGTTCACGAGAAAAATTATCTGATTCAATATTTGGAGTGAGAAATGGTAATTATTCCATTAAAGATATGAAGGCATAGTCTTTACAGAGAAAGGTGTGTCATATATATTGATGATAAAAGTATATAGTATATATTCTACCAAAAATAATTAAATATGTTCCAAAAAAGATGGTTTGAGTTGATTAAATATTATGACTACTTAACAAGTTACCACCATGGGAAAGAGAAAATGTGGTTGATGCTTTGAGTTGAAAGGATCATGATTGATTATCTATGATGAGGATTAAAAAAGATCAAATATTTATATGTTTTAAAAGGATAAACCTTAAAATATTGAATTAAGGGGAGAAATATTATATTTCACAAATGAGTGTTCAAACATCTATCCATGTAAAGATTAAAGAGGTGAAAATTGAGGATGTGAATCAACAAAAGAAGGTGAGAAATGTTCCTGAGTCTAACCTTCATTGTGATGGAATGATAAGGTGTAATGACCCAGAATTATATCAATGAAATTTCCCTTATTATAGTTATTTTTATATAGTATCAATCACATAAAAACACTTAGATAATATGATACAAACTTTATAAATGAATAATTAATGAAATAATAGGAATTTATGGAATTTAATGAACTTATACCAATGGAATTGTAACTTCAACTTTAGAATAGTAATGTAACCATTAGGAATAGTAATATGACTAATAGAATAGTAAATTCAACTATGAAAGTATAAATAAAATTTGTGTATCTTATGGAGGAAAATATAATATTTTTATATCTTGATATATGTAACAAAATGTTTTTAAAATAATAAATTAAGTGTTTTTATTTTTGTAAGTCATAAATATTTAATTATAATATTATAATTAGTTTAATTATTTAAAAGAAAATTTATTTTCATAAAATATATTCATAAATTAATAATTTTTTGTCTTATGATTATAAGATAATTTTATGAGACCTAAATTAATTTTTCAAAGTGTTATAAAAATAGTTCTAAAATTAAAATCGGTATTTTTCGAGTAAATGATGATTTTATTTAAAAATTAAATTTCTAAAATTTATAAAATTATTTTTATAAAATGGATTTAATTTTTGAATTATAAATGTCTAAAAAAATTTAGGATGAATTTTTGATATTTTTCTAAAATACTTGAATTTTTTGTGAATAGTGAAATACGGTAATTTACAGTATTTAATAAATACATGAATTATCGAGTAATAGATGATGTATGGATGATATAATCCCATAATATCAAACTATATTTAATTTTTTTAATATATTTTATGATAATTCTCAAATTATTCATATCCTTGAGCCAAAATAATAAACAAATGAATAAAATGTTTAAAAAAACACCCCTCTCCTCCATTATAAATACCACCTCTTCTCCTCACACCTCTTAAGCCTTTAATCTTATCTAATTTATACCCAATACTATTCCCTATCTTCTCCCCCATGTCCATGATCCCTTTTTATCATCAAAATAACAAACCCTTTTCCCTAAGGAGGTTCTCAAGGAGGAGAAATTCAAGTGGTAAAATCCTCTTTCTTTTCTTTTATTTTCTTTTCAATTTCATTTCTTTTTCTTATCCTATACACACCTCCACCTATCCAAGAGGAATTATAACTCAAGTAACTTTTATGTAATTTAATTTTATTATTTTAATGTAATAATTCATCCTCTAATCCCTTCCCTCTCCCTTTTATTCTAAAAATGAAAATATCGTCTGTGGTGTGTCGATTTACCGCCACCATGGACGATTCTTTTTCATTTTTCACTAACGCCTTCAAGGATAGTAATAAAACCATAATTATAGTTAAATAAGATTTTATTATACATATTATAATTCATTTATTATTCTATAACCAGTATATATACATGATATAAATTAATGAAATAAAACTAGTTTCTGATGATCAAAGAATAGACAAAAATAATCTAAACGGTTATCACTATTGTCTTATCAAATAATTCATCATCAACCCATATAACCAAAAGAATTATATAACCATTTTATATAATGTATGATAATTAATAAAATATAATTTTATTTATGGATAATTATTCTCATTTTATATGAACCTCCATACTCTTATACAAGTAAACCAATTATGAAAACCAAGGAAAAGAACACTCTCAAACGACAGAATTAAATATTATAAATAATAAAAATACCATAAATGAACTTAATAAAATTATAATAAATAAAATAAATGTATGAAATTTTATTAATTAGTTAATTAATGGATTTAATTTTATTATCCAGGACATTAAGTACAAGTGCATAACACTTTCAGACATAAGGTAAGGTTTCTTCCCAAACATCCATTTTCATTCGGGTTATGATTTATACCTATTTACACCATTTTAATTCTTAATTATTTCTATATAATTATTAAAAATTATGTATATATGATAAAAAATCATTAATCTAGATCATTTTATCTTTATTTGATGGTAAAATACATATTTTACAAGGTTCCCTTCTCAATTAATTTCGATATTCAAGCCCGATTAAAGGGAACTTCTTGATTTCTTACCCATTTTCAAGTACCATCCATAATATCTTTTAAGAGACCATTATTTTTATAAAATTACAAATTTTTTAATGAAAAACTATATTTTTTAATTTATAGTTTTATATAAACAATTATGACAAAAAGAAATCATTTTTCCAAAATAACTCTTCTTTTTAAAGTAAAAAGGGGGTATTTCTCTCAAGAATTCCTTGATGATTTTATTATAGTATTTTCATCTATTTCAACACCAATTTTGAATATTATTTTTTAATAGGATTTATCTATTATTATTATCATCTACCATGTTTTATTAAATGGTTTATGATCAATTTGACTATGGATTTTCTATCTTGATACCATTCACCATACTACTCAGAATGGTTTGTGATTATGTTTACAGATTAGGGAAAGTTATTTACATTTCATATATATTTTTTATGTTTAAACCAATTAATATTAATAATTAATTGGACTTATTATGTGATGTTTGGGGCATGATATATCCCCTCGATGCATTGGTAGTTCTCATGAGACAAAACATGAATGGATTTGGCTGAGGCCTTAACCATTTATTTTTAGATGTCTTTGTTGAGGCCTTGAAAGTATTTTTATGATGTCTATAATTATGAATTACCTCATTATGATATTAGAAATTGATAATCCGTGTGATTATTTGACTAGTATAATATCCATGGTTAATCTTAATTCTTATTTGATTATTTATATGGCATTATTTATTTAGCTTTTATTCTTTCCATATTATGCTCAAGATTATGTTCTAATGGAAAGTGTTTTTAGTAATTCACCATGCCTTATTGTTTATATTAGCTTCCACTATATTAATTACCCTTACTGATCAATTTATCTCACCCCTTTATTATGTTTTATTTTTTTTTCAGGATGCAAAGATGTATATTATGAATGACATTCAGGGATAATCTAGGAGTTATGGATGTTTCCAATGGAGTTTTTATGTTGTTTTTTCTTTTAATTTGTAATGTAAAACTTATGTTTGTATATGGTTTTCCAAAACTAATAAACTATTCGGCCCTTCAGAATGTGACTTCATTTTTTATTATACTAATGTAATAAAATAAGGCACCGGCTCCAGGAAACTGGGGTCGGGGTCTTTACAATTAGTATCGGAGGAATTTTAGTAGAAACCTTGAAAACTATATTTATAAAACATAGATTATGGAATATAACCCTAAGATAGACTTTGAGGATGGGCATATAATAACATTCTAGAATTTTGGTAAGGTAGATATTATGTGGGTATTCCTAGGAATACATCCCTTTCTGGATACTATAAGTGGATGTGGTTCTAGCACAAATGTACCTAGGGGTAATAACTCTGATAAGGTGTCTCGAGCCTGACTTAGGATAACCTGGTATATGAAAATGGTCCTTACTTCACACTTAGTTTAACACTCTGGGAAGAGGGTTTGTATTCCCTCCATACTCGAGTTAAAAAGGGAGTAATTTGATGATGCTTCTAGCACAAATTTATCTATACACCTTCGTAAAACTAGAATGTATAGATATTTGAAGTATCATTTCTGGTGGGATAATATGAAGCGAGAAATTATTGATTATGTGTCAAGATGTTTAGTTTGTCAACAGGTGAAGGCTGAATGACAACATCCTATAGGATTCATGAAACCTATACCTATTCTTATATAGAAATGGGATGACATTACTATGGATTTTTTTACTATATTACCAATTACCCTAATAAAGAATGATTCCATATGCGTAATTTTTTATCAACTTACCAAATCTACACATTTCCTTGCTATAAGGGAAGATTTTCCACTGGACCCCTTTCACGACTCTATATTAATGAATTTTTAAGACTTCATAGTGCACCGCTTTCAATCATTTATGGTTGTGATTCATGATTTATATAGAAATTCTGAAGAAAAAAAATATATCTTTAGAAAGATTTGGATATTGAGATTCATTAGAGCATTGGTTATCACCCTCAAACTGATGGACAGTTTGAAAGGACCATTCAAACATTAGAAGACATGTTGAGATCATGATAACTTAAATTTCAAGGTATGTGGAATCGGTATTTTTCTTTTAGTGGAATTTTATTACAATAATAGTTTCCAAAAAAGTATTCAAATGTTGTTAGTAAAGCATTGTATGGAAATATATGTCGTATACCAACTTATTGGGATGAATTTAGTGAAAGGAAACTTGTAAGATGAGAGCTTGTGGAGGAAACAACAAAAAAGGTAAAGACTATTCAAACACATATCAAAGTTTAAAAAATTAGGGAAAAGATATATACCAATAATCTTAGGAAATATTTGGATTTTCAAGTGGGTGGTCATGTTTTTTAAAAAGTATCTCCATGGAAGGGTGTCATAAGGTTCGGTAAGAAACAGAAAACGATCCCCAAGTACAGCAGACCTTTTGAAATTCTAGAGAGAATTGGATCTATGGATTATCATTTGGAAGTTCCACCTAGCCTTCCCAAATTTCATAATGTGTTACACATCACTTTGTTAAGGAAGTACATACCAGACCTGATGAATGTTCTCACTTCTGAAGAAATATAATTGGAACCTGATTTATCTTACTGTGAAGAGACTATTTGGATTCTAGACACTAGAGAACATGTTTTGGGGAATCAGACGACTCAGCTAGTAAATTTACTTTGGAAAAATCATAAAATTGAAGATGTGATGTGGTAAAAAAGAGGAATTTATGATGAATATCTACCCAAATCTTTTTATTAGGTGATATTTTAGAAATTCTGAGGATGAAATCTTTTATAGGAGGGGAGAATGTAATGACCCAAAATTCTATCAATAAAATTTACCTTCTTATAGTTATTTTTATATAGTATAAAACCCATAAAGACACTTAGATAATACAATAAAAACTTTATAAATAAATAATTAATGAAATAAGAGGTATTTCTATAAGTTAAGGAACCTATACCAATGGATTGGTAACTTGACCTTTGGAATAGTAATGTGACCATTAGGAAAAGTAATATAACCAATAGAATAGTAACTTCACCTATGAAAGTATAAATAAAATTTGGGTATCTTATAAATTAAAATATTATATCTTTATATCTTGATATAAGTAACTAAATGTTTTAAAAATAATAAATTAAGTATTTGTATTTTTATAAGTCATAAATATTTAATTATAATTTTATAATTAATGTAATTATTTAAAAGAAAATTTATTTTCATAAAATATATTTATAAATTAATAATTTTTTATCTTATAATTATAAGAAAATTTTATGAGAACTTAATTAATTTTTCTAAGTGTCATAAAATCAGTTATAATATTAAAATCAGTATTTTTCAAGTAAATGGTGATTTTATTTAAAAATTAAATTTCTCATATTTAGAAAATTATTTTCATAAAATGGAGTTTATTTTTTATTCTAAAAATATAAAAATAGTTGGGGTGAATTTTTGTGATTTTTCTAAAATATTTGAATTTTTTGTGAATAGTGAAATACGGTAATTTACGATATTTAATAAAAACATGAATTATTGAGTAATAGATGATGTATGGATAAATTAAACCCATAATATCAAACTAACCTTAATTATTTTAATATATTTTGTGATAATTATCAAACTATTCATATCTTTGAGCCAAAATAATAAAAAAATAAATAAAATATTCAAAAAACACCCATCTCTTCCACTATAAATATCACCCCTTACCACCTCTTCTCATCACACCTATTAATCCTTTAAGATTGTAGAATTTATACCCAATACTCTTCTACATCCTCTCACCCATGACCATTAACCCTTGGTCTCATCAAAATATCATACCCTTTTCCCTAAGGAGGTTCTCAAGGAGGAGAAATTCAAGAGGTAAAATCCTCTTTCTTTTCTTTTCTTTTCTTTTCAATTTTATTTATTTTCTTATACTCTGCTCATATAAATATATTCAATAGTAATGATAACTCCAATATATTTTATATAATTTAATTCTATTATATTAATGGAATTATTCATCTTCTAATCTCTTCCCTCTCCCTTTTATTCTAAAAATGAAAATATCGTTCGTGGTGTGTCGATTTACCGCCACTATGGATGATGATTTTTCATTTTTCACTAACGCCTTCAAGTATGGTCATAAAACTATAATTATGGTTAAATAATATTTTATTTTATATATTATAATTCATTTAGTGTTCTGTAAATAGTATATATACATGATATTAATTAATGAAACAAAACTATTTTGTGATGATCGAAGAACCACCAAAATAATCTAAACGATTATCACTATTGTCTTATCAAATGATTCATCCTGACCCCATATAACCAAAATACTTATATAACCATTTTATCTACTATATTATCATTAATAACATATAATCTTAGTTCTGGATAATTATTCTAATTTTATATGAACCTCCATACTCTTATACAAGTAAACCAATCCTGAAAAACCAAGGAAAAGAACACTTCTGAATGACAGAATTAAATCTTATAACTAATCAATATACCATAAATTAAATTAATAAAATTATAATAAATAAAATTAATGTAGTAAAATTTATGAATTAATTAATTAATGGATTTAATTTTATTATCCAAGACATTAAGTATAAGTACAGAACACTTTCAAACATAAGGTAAAGGTTTCTTCCCAAACCTCCATTTTCTTTCGGGTTATGCTTTATCCATCTTTATACAAATGTAATTATTAATTATTTTTATATAATTATTATAAATTATGTTTATATGATCCAAAATCATGTATCTATATCATTTCACCTTTCTTTTATGGGGAAATACATGTTTTACAAGGTTTTGGTCTCAATTCTTCTCGATATGCAAGCCCAATTAAAGGGAACTTATAGATTTCTTATCCATTTCAAGTACCATCCATAATCTGTTTTAATAGACCATTATTTTTATAAAATAACTAATTTTTTCATGAAAAAATATATTTGTTTATTTATAGTTTTATACAAACAATTATGACAAATAAAAATGATTTTTCTAAAATAACTCTTCTTTGTAAAGTAAAAAAAAATGGTATTTCTCTCAAGTATTCCTCGATGATTTTATTGGAGTATTTTCATATATTTCAACACCTATTTAGAATATTATTATTTATTAGGATTGATATCTTATGGTTATCATCTAATGTATTTTATTAAATGATTTATGATCATTTTGACTATGGATGTGCTATCTTGATATCATTCACCATACTACTCAGAATGGTTAGTGATTATGTTTACAGATTTGTAAATGTTATTTACATTTCATACGTATAGGTTGTTTATGTTTAAACCCATTCATATGATTAATGAATTAGACTTAGTAATTGATGGGTGGGTACCTCTATAGGCTCTTGATGCATCGGTAGGTCTCATGATACAAAACATAAATTGATTTGGCTGAGGCCTTAACCATTTATTTTCAGATGTCATGGTTGAACCTCAATAGTATGTTTTTGATGTTCGACATTATGAATTTCTTCATTACAATATTAGTAATTTATAATTCAACTTATTATTTGACTATTATAATATCCATGGTTAAGCTTCATTCTCATGTGATTATTTATATGACATTATTTATTTAGCTTTTATTCTTTCTATATTATTCTTAGGATTATGTTCTAATAGAATGTGTTTTTAGTCATTTAACATTCCTTATTATTTATATTATCTTCCACTATATTACATATCCTTCCTGAGTATCTGAGCTCACCCCTTTCCTACATTTTAGTTTTTTTTAGGATGCGAAGATGTATATTATGAATGAAATGCAAGGATAATCTAGGAGTTGTGGATGTTTCCAATGGAGTTGTTATGTTGTTTTTTATTTCAAGTTTTAATATAAAACTAATGTTTTTATATAGTTTTTCAAAACTACTAAACTATTTGTTCCTTGGTTATGTGACTTCCTTGTTTATTATACCAATGTAATAGAGTAAGGCACCAGCTCTGGGAAATTGGTGTTGGGGTATTTATAGTTAATATTAGAGAAATTTTAGTAGAAACCTTAGAAACTAGATTTAGAAAACATAGATTAGGGAACATAACCCTAATATAGACTTTGAGGATAATCATATAAGAACATACTAGAATTTTTTAAGGTAAATATTATGTGGGTATTCCTAGAATTACATCCCTATCTGGATACTACAGGTGGGCGTGGTTCTGGCACAAATGTACCTAGGGGTAACAACTCTGACAAGGTGTCCCAGTCTTGACTTGGGGTAACCTGGTACACAAAAATAGATCTTACCACGCACCTAATTTGACACTCTTAGAGGATATTCTTATGATAATTCACATTTTATTTATAAACCATTATTAAAGATTTAAAAGCAAATATGTCCCTAAAGAAACCATGTTTTTGATTATGTGATTTTTAATTCATTCATTTCCAATCTATGTTAAGTGTTTTGATAGTTTGAAATTATGTATTATGATTCATAACTTAATTTAGTGAATTGCATTATTTAGAAATGGATTCTAGTGGAAGTAATGGAAAATGTATCAAAAGACCTACCTATATAGATATTTCCCTCCTATTCAAGATAAGGATGTGTATACTAGAGCTATGACTAGTGTTGAGAAACTTATAACTATACTGGGATAACTGACTCAAGTTATGAATAATAACTTTACCTGTATGAATCATCCTGATCCACAATATGAAGGAACAATGTTAGACTGCTTCATGAGACAATAACCTACATAATTCAATGGGACTACAAACCCATTTGTGGCTGAGTAATGGATAAGTTCATTAGATAAGATAATTCTCACTTTGGGAAGTAATGAAAGGGAGAAGGTTATCATAGAAGTTTATCATCTCTCGATAGATGAAGATCATTTTTGGTCATTAAATCAAAACAAAAATGATGAGGAATAAATTTAAAATATGGAATGGAAATATTTTAAGGAAAGTTTCTTGTAAAAATATTTCCCTCATGAAAAGCAAGTGGATATGGGGAGACAATTGTTGATTCTAAGATAGAAATAGGATAAAAACTTTTTCAAATATGAAGAAAACTTTACAATTTTATCAATGCATGCCATAGACTACATATATAATCCAAGGAGAAATATTGATCAATTATTTGATGGGTTAAAAAAATTTCTCTTAAGGGAACTAGTCTACCAAACTTTCTCATCATACAAAGATATAGTCTCATACGCTATCAAGACAGAGAAAAAATTCTCTAAGTCCTATGAATTTAAGGGAAAAAATTGAAGAATAGGTAAACAGAGGAAAGAATGGATAAAAGGAAGAATAAAAAAGGGAATTTTCTAACGTGTGATACTTATGGAAGGAAACTCCATGGTGTCTTCTTAAAATGAAAATTATTATGTTATAAGTGTGGGAAAAAATCCACTAAGCCTATGATAGAAAGGGAAAGAAAGAAGTTACTAATGTTCAATGCTACAATTATAGGGATATGGGGCACTATGAAAATGATTTTCCTAAGCATCAAAGAAAATTTCCCCAGAAAAGGTCAAGGGATAAATTCCAAGCTTATGTGATCACAAATATGGAGGTTAAAGTTTCTAATGATGTGGTGGCAGGTACTTTAATCATTTCCTCAAACATAGCTAATGATTTATTTGATTATGGATCATCACATTCTTTTATATCCTTCCAATTTTCCAAGGAAATAAACATTTTCCTTTTTATTTAATAAAGGATTTGTCAGTAAAAACTCCTAAGTTAAGTATCATTATAGCAAAGTTGTGTTAGTCAGTACCCTTTATGAAACATAAATGTTCTTTTGTTACAAACCTTATCATCGTATATATGGTCGATTTTGATATAATTCTTGGTATGGACTGGCTTTCAAAATATTATATGAAAATATATTTCAAGAAGAAGGAAGTTACAATTTGTGAGGAATATATAGAATTCCTTATCTTTATATAAGAAACTACATCATCTGGTTCTTATCCAGATCCACCCCTAGTATCTCTACTGAATGAAAATTTTAGAGAGGAAGAGAAAACATTATATATGGATGGGTAAAGAAATACTCAAATTGAGGATGTACCTACTGTGCAAGAATACATTGATGTATTTCCAGAGTATTTACCCGGACATCTTCCAGGGTGGGAAATTAAGTTTTCTATTGATTTAATCCATGATGCAAAGTCAATATCAAATACTCCTTATAGAATAGCCATTGTGGAATTAGTGTATCTAAAGAAAAAACTATAGGATTTGAGTAATAAAGGATTTATTCACCTTATTGTTTCTTCATGGGGAGCCCCTATTCTATTTTTCAAGAAAAAAGACAGATCCATGAGGTTGTGCATTGACTATAGAGAAATAAATGTTATTACAATAAATAAGAACTATATTTTTCCTCGTATTGATGATTTATTTGATCAAATTCATGTAGCTCAATATTTTTTGAAGATTTACCTTCATTCTGGATATCATCAATTGTGTGTAAAGAAGGAAGATATTCCAAAGACAGTATTTTGAACTAGGTATGGAAAATATGAGTTTATAGTAATATCATTTGGACTAACTAATGCACCCTCTATTTTTATGGATATAATGAAAATATTTTTCAAGGAATATCTTGATGACTTCGTTATGGTATTTATTGATGATATATTGGTATAATTGAAAAATACTAAGACCATGAGAACCACTTAAGGATTGTTTTGAAGATTCTTAGAAGAAAAGAGTTATATGGGAAGTTTAGAAAGTGTGAATTTTGTCTTAAATCAGTTTATTTTCTTGTCCATATTGTCTCTAAGGATGGAATATTAGTTGATAATGTGAAGAGAAAGGCAGTTTAGGAATGGCCTACACCAACGAACATAATTGAGGTGTGCAGTTTCATTGGTTTAACAGGTTATTATTGGCGTTTCGTTCAGAATTTTTCTCGATTAGATAACCCGTTAACCAAGATTACTTGTAAAGGGGTTAAGTTTATATGGAAAAAATAATGTGAAAAATGTTTTGAAGAATTGAAGAGGATATTAGTGAATTCCCCGATCTTGACTCTATCATCGGGAAGTGGTGAATTTGTTGTTTATAGTGATGAATCAAAGAAATGACTTGGTTTGTCCTTACGCAGAATGATAGAGTTATTGGTTATGCATCAAGGTAATTAAAAACTCATGAACAGAACTATTCAACTCATGATATTGAGTTAAAAGTGGTAATATTTACTCTAAAAATATATATACGCTATCTCTATGGTGAAAGATGTGAGATATATACATATCAAAAGAGTTTGAAATATATCTTATCATGTAAATAACTTAACGTGAGGCAAAGACAATGGATTTAAATACTCAAGGATTATGATTATTCAATACACTATCACGTAGGGAAGGAAAATAAGGTAGTAGACACTACTGGAAATACAGTCTTTCCCAACGGTTCTGAACCGTTGGGAAAGGCTGCAGAACCGTTTCTATATGTTATACCAACGGTTCTAAAAACTATAGGGAAGTAATCCATTGGGAAAGATTTTCCCAATGGTTTACTGTGAACCGTTGGTATAGGGTGGGGAAAGCCTAACCTATCCCAACGGTTGTGCCAAATCGTTGGGATAGTATTTCCCAATGGTTTGGCTTGAACTATTGGGAAATCCCAAGGATTTTCCTATTTCCCAATGGTTTAGAAACCGTTGGGAAAGGTTTTTTACCAATGGTTCATTGAACTGTTGGTAAAAAAAGCATCAGAGATGATATGCCAACAGTTTGAAACTGTTGGCATAGCCTATGCTGTGAAAATTGCACAGCAGCCTGCAATTTGCACAGCAGCTCTGCAATTTGGACAGCAGGCCTCATTTTGTGCATTCCCTCCCATTTTAAATACAATTATTGTACCTGCAATAAACTAACACATACATATAAAATTATTGTACCTCCAATAACCAACTAACACATACATATAGAAAACAAATTCATACACATTTAACATATAATGCATCCTTGAACTATACACATCCATAATTAAATTAGAATTCATAATGTAATTATAAACATACATAATTTATTTAGAATTCAATTTAAAATTTAGATGACAATTATATATGGAATCCAGAATTCAATTCATTATTTGATCGGTTTTTTGTATACCATATATGTTTACCTGAAATGATGTCCATTTTAAACAAAATACATACACCTGGAGTGATATCGGTCACACCATGCCTCGGATTGAGGCGAGGTTAACTCGTACACGTCATAAATGATCCATCGATCATTTTCCTAAAGTATCAACATATTCTGAAAGCGTTTGCTCAGTTTTTTGTATGTCAGTTGATGTTTTTCACTTAAAATGATGTCCTTTTGAAACAAAAGACAGACACTTTGAGGGGTTCCATCCACACCGCGTCTCATATTAAGGCGTGGTTAATTCTTACACGTCACATATTACCTATGGATCATTCTCCGAAAGTTTCAACGAAAACCGAATGTGTTTGGTCGGTTTTCCGTATGTACTTAAAATGTTGTCCATTTTAAACAAAAGAGAGACACTTAGACTGATCCCAGCCACACCGTGACTCAGATTGAGCCCAGTTTGACTCTTAAAGGTCACATATGACCCATGAATCGTTGTGATAAATTATCAACAGATTCCGAATGCGTTTAGTCGGTTTTCCGTATGTCAGTTGTTCTTTTCACTTATAATCCAGTCCATTTTAAATAAAAGAGACACAGTTAGAGTGGTGTCGGCCGTACCGCACCTCGAATTGAGGCGGGGTTCACTCTTACACGTCACATATGACCCATGGATTGTTGTGCTAAATTATCGACACAATCCTAATGCGTTTGGTCGGTTTTCCGTATGCCAGTTGATGTTTTTCACTTAAAATGATGTCCTTTTGAAACAAAAGACAGACACTTTGAGTGGTGGAAGCCACACCGCGCCTCGAATTGAGGCGGGGTTGACTTGTACATGTCACATATGACCCATGGATCGTTCTCCTAAAGTTTCAATGGAAACCTAATTTGTTTGGTCGGTTTTCCGTATGTACTTAAAATGTTGTCCATTTTAAACAAAAGGGAGCCACTTAGAGTGATCCTGGCCACACCGTGCCTCAAATTGATCCCGAGTTGACTCGTACACGTCACATATGACCCATGGATCGTTGACCTAAAGTATAAACACAATCCGAATGCGTTTGGTCGGTTTTTCGTATGTCAGTTGTTCTTTTCACTTATAATCATGTCCATTTTAAACAAAAGAGAGACATTGTGAATGGTGTCGGCCACACCGCGCCTCAGATTGAGGCAGGGTTGACTCGTACACGTCACATATGACCCATGGATCATTTTCCTAAAGCATCAACACATTTTGAATGCGTTTGTTCGGTTTTTCGTATTCCATTTGATCTTTTCACTTATAATCTTGTCCATCTTAAACAAAAGAGAGACACTATGAATGGTGTCGGCCACACCGCGCCTCGGATTGAGGTGGGTTTGACTCATACACGTCACATATAACCCATGGATCGTTGTGATAAAGTATCAACACAATCAGAATCCATTTGGTCGGTTTTCCATATGTACTTAAAATGTTTTCCATTTTAAACAAAAGAGAGCCACTTAGAGTGATTCTGGCCACACCGTGCCTCATATTAATGAGGTGTTGACTCTTACACGTCACATATGACCCATGGATCGTTTTCCTAAAGAATAAACACATTTTGAATGTGTTTGGTCAGTTTTTCGTATGTCAGTTGTTCTTTTCACTTATAATCCTGTCCATTTTAAACAAAATCCATACACAAGGAGTGATCCTGCCACATCGTGCCTCGGATTGAGGCGAGGTTAACTCGTACACGTCACAAATGACCCATAGATTGTGTCCTAAAGTATCAACATATTCTGAAAGTGTTTTCTCGGTTTTCCGTATGCCATTTGATGTTTTTCAATTAAAATGACGTCCTTTTGAAACAAAAGACAGAAAATTTGAGTGGTGTCGGCCACACCGCGTCTCATATTGAGGCGGGGTTGATTCGTACACGTCACATATGACCCATGGATCTTTCTCCTAAATTTTCAACGGAAACCGAATGCATTTGGTCGGTTTTCTGTATGTACTTAAAATGGTGTCCATTTTAAACAAAAGAGAGACACTTAGACTGATCCCAGACACACCGCGACTCTGATTGAGTCCAGGTTGGATGGTACAGGTCACATATGACCCATGGATCGTTCTCCCAAAGTTTCAATGGAAACCGAATGTGTTTGGTTGGTTTTTCGTATTTACTTAAAATTTTGTCCATTTTAAACAAAAGAGAGCCACTTAGAGTGATTCTGACCACACCGTGCCTCAGATTAATGTGGGGTTGACTCATACACATCACATATGACCCATGGATCGTTTTTCTAAAGCATAAACAAATTTCAAATACGTTGTCGGTTTTGCGTATGTCAGTTGTTCTTTTCACTTATAATCCTGTCCATTTTAAACAAAAGAGAGACATTGTTAATGGTGTCAGCCACACCGTGCCTCTAATTGAGGCGGGGTTGACTCGTACACATCATATATGACCCATGGATCGTTTTTCTAAAGTATCGACACAATCCGAATGTGTTTGGTCAGTTTTCCGTATGCCAGTTGATGTTTTTCAATTAAAATGACGTCCTTTTGAAACAAAAGATAGAAACTTTGAGTGTTTCTGGCCACACTGCATCTCATATTGAGGCGGGGTTGATTTTTACATGTCACATATGACCCATGAATCATTCTCCTAAAGTTTCAATGGAAACCGAATGTGTTTGGTCGGTTTTCCGTATGTACTTAAAATGTTGTCCATTTTAAACAAAAGAGAGTCACTTAGAGTGATTTCGGCCACACTGTGCCTCAAATTAAGGCGGGGTTGACTTTTACACGTCACATATGACCCATGGATCTTTTTGCTAAAGTATCGACACAATCCGAATGCGTTTGGTCGGTTTTCCGTATGCTATTTGATGTTTTTCACTTAAAATGACGTCCTTTTGAAACAAAAAACAGACAATTTGAGTAGTGGCGGCCACACCGCGCCTCTAATTGAAGAGGGGTTGATTCGTACACGTCACATATTACCCATGGATCGTTATGCTAAAGAATCGACACAATCTGAATGCATTTGGTCAGTTTTCCGTATTCCAGTTGATGTTTTTCAATTAAAATGACGTCCTTTTGAAATAAAAGACAGACACTTTGAGTGGTTCCGGCCACACCACGTCTCAGATTGAGGCGGGGTTGATTCATACACATCACATATGACCCATGGATCGTTCTCCTAAAGTTTCAACGGAAACTGAATGCGTTTGGTCAGTTTTCCGTATGTAATTAAAATGGTGTCCATTTTAAACAAAAGAGAGACACTTAGACTGATCCTGGCCACACCATGACTCGGATTGAGCCCGGGTTGGCTCGTACATGTCACATATGACTCATGGATCGTTCTCCTAAAGTTTCAACGGAAACCGAATGCGTTTGGTTGGTTTCCGTATTTACTTAAAATGTTGTCCATTTTAAACAAAAGAGATCCACTTAGAGTGATTTCGACCACACCGTGCCTCAGATTAAGGCGGGGTTGACTCATACACGTCCCATATGACCCGTGGATCATTGTCCTAAAGCATCAACACATTTGAAATACGTTTGGTTAGTTTCTCGTATGTCAGTTGTTCTTTTCACTTATAATCATGTCCATTTTAAACAAAAGAGAGACATTGTGAATGGTGTCGGCCACACCGTGCCTCATATTGAGGCAAGGTTGACTCGTACATGTCACATATGACGTATGGATCGTTGTGCTAAAGTATCGACATAATCCGAATGCGTTTGGTCAGTTTTCCATATGTCAGTTGATGTTTTTCAATTAAAATGACGTCCTTTTGAAATAAAAGACATACACTTTGAGTGGTTCCGGCCACACCGCGTCTCAGATTGAGGCGAGGTTGATTCTTACACGTCACATATGACCCATTAATCATTCTCCTAAAGTTTCAACTGAAACCGAATGCTTTTGGTCAGTTTTCTATATGTACTTAAAATGTTGTCCATTTTAAACAAAAGAGAGCCACTTAGAGTGATTCCGGCCACACCGTGCCTCAGATTAAGATAGGGTTGACTCGTACACATCACATATGACCAATGGATCGTTTTTCTAAAGTATCGACACAATCCAAATGCGTTTGGTCAGTTTTATGTATGCCAGTTGATGTTTTTCACTTAAAATGACATCCTTTTGAAACAAAAGACAGACACTTTGAATGGTGGTGTCCACACCGCGCCTCGGATTGAGGCGGGGTTGACTCGTACACGTCACATATGACCAATGGATCGTTTTTTTAAAGTATCGACACAATCCAAATGTGTTTGGTCAGTTTTTCATATTCCAGTTGATGTTTTTCAATTAAAATGACTTCCTTTTGAAACAAAAGACAGACACTTTGAGTGGTGCCAGCCACACCGCATCTCAGATTGAATCGGGGTTGATTCATACATTTCACATATGACCCATGAATCTTTATCCTAAAGTTTCAATGGAAACCGAATACGTTTGGTCGGTTTTCCATATGTACTTAAAATGTTTTCCATTTTAAACAAAAGAGAGCCACTTAGAGTGATTTCGGCCACACCGTGCCTCAGATTAAGGTGTGGTTGACTCGTACACGTCACATATGACCCATTGATCATTGTTCAAAATTATCGACACAATTCGAATGCGTTTGGTCGGTTTTCTGTATGCCAGTTGATGTTTTTCACTTAAAATGACGTCCTTTTGAAACAAAAGACAGACACTTTGAGTGGTGGCGGCCACACCGCACCTCGGATTGAGGAGGGGTTGACTTTTCCACATCAAATATGATCCATGGATCGTTGTGCTAAAGTATTGACACAATCCGAATGCGTTTGGTCGGTTTTCCATATGCCAGTTGATGTTTTTCAATTAAAATGACGTCCTTTTGAAACAAAAGATAGACACTTTGAGTGGTTCTGGCCAGACCGCATCTCAGATTGAGGTGGGGTTTATTTGTACACGTCACATATGACCCATGAATCGTTCTCCTAAAGTTTCAACGGAAACCGAATGTGTTTGTCGGTTTTCCATATGTACTTAAAATGTTGTCCATTTTAAACAAAAGAGAGCCACTTAGAGTGATTCTGGCCATAGAGTGCCTCAGATTAAGGCAGGGTTGACTCGTACACATCACATATGACCCATGGATCATTTTTCTAAAGTATTAACACAATCTGAATGCATTTGGTCGGTTTTCCGTATGCCAGTTGATGTTTTTCACTTAAAATGACGTCATTTTGAAACAAAAGACAGACACTTTGAGTGGTGCCGGCCACATCGCATCTCATATTGAGGCGGGGTTGACTCATACACATCACATATGACCCATGAATCATTATTCTAAAGTTTCAATGGAAACCAAATGCATTTGGTCGGTTTTCCATATGCCAGTTGATGTTTTTCAATTAAAATGACATCCTTTTGAAACAGAAGACAGACACTTTGAGTGGTGTCGGCCACACCGCGTCTTATATTGAGGCGGGGTTGATTCGTACACATCACATATGACTCATGGATCGTTCTCCTAAAGTTTCAATGAAAACCGAATGTCTTTGGTTGGTTTTCCATATGTACTTAAAATGTTTTCCATTTTATGAGAATCCTCGTGTGTCTATTAGTGGAATGGTATTTACTTAAAATCTTGTGGACATTCATATAAAATATTTTTATATCATTCTTAGTATGGATTAGATTTTAGTTTATCATGCTATGAAATATTTCGAAGCTAACAATGTCATGCCCAATGAATACATCTCTTTTATAACACACCAAGAATCTATGATATTGATTAGATGTGTAAATGTGATTTACATTGATTATCATGATGAAAATAAATAAAATATATATTATAGAATTTATAGTATTAAATGAAATCAAGGAGGGTGGGGGATGTCTGGCGGGGCTGTCCGGGGGGCTGTCTGGTGGGTGTCCGGGGGGCTGTCCGGGGACCAAGGAGGAGGGGGGGGGTGTGCGGGGGGCTGTCCGGGGGGTGTTCGGGGGGTTGTCTGGGGTCCAAGGAGGAGGGTGGGGGGATGTCTGGGGGGCTATCTGGGGGGCTGTCCGGGGGGCTGTCTGGGGTCCAGGGAGGAGGGTGGGGGGGATATCCGGGGGGTTGTTCGGGGGGCTGTCCGGGGGCTATCTAGGGGGTGTTCGGGGGGTTGTCCGGGGTCCAAGGAAGAGGGTGGGGCTGTCTAGGGGGCTGTCTGGGGGGTGTTCGAGGGGTTGTCTGGGGTCCAAGGAAGAGGGTGGGGGTCTGTCCGGGGGGCTGTCTGGGGGGTTGTCCGGGGTCCAGGGAGGAGGGTGGGGGGCTGTCCGGGGGGCTGTCCGGGGGGCTGTCCGGGGGGCTGTCCGGGGGGCTGTCCGGGGGGTGTTCAGGGGTTTTTTGGGGTCCAAGGAA
Source organism: Viscum album (assembly GCA_963277665.1). Taxonomy (NCBI): domain Eukaryota; kingdom Viridiplantae; phylum Streptophyta; class Magnoliopsida; order Santalales; family Viscaceae; genus Viscum; species Viscum album. Next base: position 157,498,282 of record OY728147.1, read on the forward strand.
GAGGGTGGGGGGTTGTCCGGGGGGCTGTCTAGGGGGCTGTTTGGGGGGGCTGTCCGGGGGGCTGTCCGGGGTCCAGGGAGGAGGGTGGGGGGGCTGCTCGGGGGGCTGTCTGGGGGCTATTCGGGGGGGGGGGGGGGGGGGGGGTTCGGGGTCCAAGGAGGATGGTGGGGGGTTGTCCACGGTCCAGGAAGGAGGGGGGTTCCCAAACACACAACCACTAAAAGACAAAAACATCCATAAAAACAGATAATATATAAAAATAACTCAACTCCAATACTATACTACGAGTCTAGATAAAAGCAACAACTAGAATAGATTAAATATCAAATCTCAGTAATATTAGTCAAAAATGTAATGGATCAATTTGTCCCACATCACCATCACCATCATCACCATCATCATCACCCTCGTCCTCATCCCCATCATCATCCTCGCCCTCCTCAGCCGCCCCTCCCTCCTCCTCGCCCTCACCCTCCTCCTCACCCCTCGCCACCCACCTCGCCCTCCTCCTCTCCCTCCTCTTCCGCATCAGACTCCTCGCCATCATCATCGTCAAGCTGGACATCGTCCTGACCACCACTAGAACTGCCACCCCGGTGCACCATATATAGAACGTATCGATGAAATATATTCATCAAAAGCTGGGCTGGCCTCTGCTGGAAGTGTTGGACATATAACTTCAATAAATTTCATAAACGCATTGTTTGCCCTAGAAGACTATTCTGCCATCTCTGTGGCCCTTTTCTCAGCCTGTTCTGCATGTGCCCTAACTTTCTGTAGGCGCGGTGTCACTACAGCTCGTACCTGAGGAGGGCCAATACCTCGTCGGGGCTATCCTAGATCGGCAGCATACTCTGCCAAAATGCTCCTCTCCCAACACCTGATGTAAGTGATCTGTTGGCCCAAAATTGTCTGGTTCTTGGGCATCGAGGGCCTCTAAAGTAGCCTGTTACAAATATAAATATATCATTAAGTTACAAAATATATATTAAAATATAAATTCAACAGATGAAAACTTACAATCTGCTGTTGAGTCGCTTCGTTGATGGCACTTCCATCATTTTTCCGTCTACTACTCGAGCAAAACAGTTTTTATCGAGGCACACGTCCTTCAATATTTTGTATTTTCCTCTATAATGACATTGAAAACTAAATTTATATGAAAAATTTAGCAAACTATTAAATAATTGAGGAAAAAAAAGAAAGTGTAAGTTGTAAAGAAAACTTATAAACAATTGTCATACCTGCTTCCTCTCATGATCAGGCATCGTAGTGCGTCCCAGTGTGTAGATGTATTTTTTTGAATCAATGTTCTTTTTGTTTTTTTCCAGATGATTCCTAAATAAAATTCAAAAATTAAATAGATATTATTAATGAAAAACATGAAAGTTATTATTTAAATACCTCAAATGTTATTAATACCTTAAACTGGGTACTCGTCCAATGAGTAATCATCTGACGATACTGCTCTATAGGAAAATCATCCACCACTAGTACCGCCTCTAACTCAGTGCCAACTCTAGAAACCCACCTAATATACAACTCATGCTTGTAGGCTCTCCAAAGCTCGCCTAAATACTTTAGACGTTCTGGTCATGCACCCTCACCATCGGGGAAATTAAATCGAAGCTGACATCAAAATATTAATTCATATAAATACAAAAATAATTCATGGAATTAAATAGAACAGATTTTTTTAACCATATATCTTCCCAAGCTCTATCCTTGACCTCATGTGGAAAATTTCTCCACGATAGCGGGCTGACAGGAATGATGTCGGAGTATTTGGAAAGCATCGCCAAAAAACTCCGACATTGCTGCCCTGTTTTCTCAACCATTTGGTTGTCTTCATTATAATACACCATAACCTGTGTGTGGAAGTTCCACACTGAATGCATGCGTGTACACCCCCGCCCACTCCTCCTATCAGTAGATGTATCTTTCATTAAATAAAAACAAATATTTTATCAAAACATGTTATAATGAAAATAAATATTGCTATACAAATTTTTTAGGGTTCTATAAATATACTTATGTTGGTCTGATTGCTGAGTGCCGCTGGATCCACAGAAACTGATAGACCACCCTGTGGTGGAACAGGAGTTGAAGACGATGGAATATAGAAGCTCGGAGAGATAGAAGTAGAAGGAAAAGAAGATGGGACAGCTGTCTGACTGGATACTGACTGGGCAGTGGGAATCATCATGGGATGTGAAAATGATGGGCTAGAAGATGCAGAAGGTAGCGAAAACATGGGAGGCCTAAATATACCGTGTGTCCCTAACGACACATCGGGATCAGAATGTGGGAAGGATGACATGTCAGTGGGAGGGGCAGTGTCTAGTCAGGTACGCACAGCTGCTCGTCCACCTCTGGTACGAACCCTCCTCGTACCACTGGCCTGAGTACTAGGACCAGTACTAGGCTCCTCATCGAATAACTATCGACGTATAGGTGGATCCTACAAAAATGTTTACAAAAAAATTAATCACATGACATTATATATTCTTTAAATATATCAATTTGAAATAAAGTACTCACTACAGGCACTAATGATGGAATTCCCAACTCCGTCATTCGAAGATTGGTCTCCATTATTTTTTTCCTTCGTCTATCTTAAATTGGCTTCATTTCCTACTTTTGAAAACAAATATGTAATTAATTAGAAAAATGAAACTAATGTGTAACCCAAAAAACTAAATATATGATGGAATAGGGGGATTCATTGGTAATTTATCTATCAATTGTTTTAGAAGAGCTTGAATGGATTTAATAAATCATACAAGTTGTAATGTTCACCAAGTTAGAAATATTGTTTGACTATGTTTGAATATAGTTCAATTCCAAATTAGAAAATGAAATTCAAATAAAACTGCAACCAATAAACATTGAAAATTCACATAACGGTCAAGTCATCTATCAATTGTTTTAGAATATATTGAATGGATTTAATAAATCATACAAGTTGTAATGTTCACCAAGTTAGAAATATTGTTTGACTATGTTTGAATACAATTCAATTCCAAATTAGAAAATGAAATTCAAATAAAACTGCAACCAATAAACATTGAAAATTCACATAACGGTCAAGTTAGCTATCAATTGTTTTAGAAGAGCTTGAATGGATTTAATAAATCATACAATTTGTAATGTTCACTAAGTTAGAAATATTGTTTAACTATATTTGAATACAGTTCAATTCCAAATTATAAAATGCAATTCAAATAAAACTGCAACCAATAAACATTGAAAATTCACATAAGGGTCAAGTCAGCTAAAACATATTTATGATCAATACTAAATCAATTTGAATATTACCAACCTTAACAACCCAACTCTAGGTAAACCAAAATAATTGAGAACATGGATGAATGATTCTATATATTTTCAACCAAAACTTCAGGTTCACAATCAACTCTGACAATTGATCTATTGGAGTCATCAAAAGAAATAAATGGATTGGTTCCAATGGCACTAGGGACAGTGTCAATTCCATCATCACCATCATCAAAAATATGTCTTGGAATTACTTCAACTATGACACCAAATTCAGGTCGAAGTTGGTCTTTGACATAAAAAACTTGTTTAGCCATTGATGCCAACACATATGGTTCTTCAGTAGCAAGAGTGCGAGTCATATTAATTAATCGAAATCCACAATCATCAATAAATGTGTCATGTCTCGTCATCGAATCAAACCAATGGCATTTCATCATTGTCACTCGTCCATGAGAGTAATAATCCAATATTATTATTTTCTCAACAACTCCATAATAACCCACATTTTCAAATCGCGGTCTACTATCTGATGCACTGGCATAACAATATATTGTGGTAGTAACCATAACACCATCATGTTGTGTTCTCATGTTCTTTGCTCGTTCAGTGATAATAAATTTGTACCCATTGATAACAATTGATTTACAGTCACGAACCACGGTATTAGGATCAAAAGAAAAAGGTATTATTTTCTCATAGATAGAGTCAGTAGACAAACTCAATACCTAAAATATAAATGACTATTAAACTTAATTAAATATTGATATAATTATTTTAAACATTATTTTTTTTTACCTTCAATTTTAACCAAGAAGAAAACTCTTTATTATGAAAAGTCTCTCTCCTTATCAAAGATAAAGAATGATGATTCCTATTTATCATTGTTTTATGTTCCCTGTAGATAAAAAATATGAATAGTTTAACAGATATATATGTAAGATATATATAATCAATTTAGTTACCTGATATAGTCATCGAACAAATCACAGTTGAACAAAACTGTGCGATGTTCCATCTCCCGCTCTTCATGGCTTAATGTCTTCAATGTATATGATCCATGAATTCCTCCTGTTTGAGGAAGTGATGGAAAATTGGGTTCAATTTTCTCATACTGTTCTTATTCATTTCTCATTGGTCTGTTCAATCTTATAGTAAGATCAAACAAATACATCGAGCAGAAATCCATACATTCTTGAGCCAAGTAACCGTTCACGATAGAACCTTCGGGATGATTTCTGTTTCGGACATAAGACTTTAATGTGAACATATTTATTTCAGTTGGATACATCCAATGAAAAGAAACAGGTCCTCCGAGAAGTATTTCAGTGGGAATATGGACAGTCAGATGCAGCATGCATGTGAAGAATAATGGAGGAAATATTTTCTCCAACTCACACAAATTAATGGGGCATCTGTCAACATTTTTTGCAAGAAATACTTGGACAACTTCTTAGCAAAAATATCTCTAAACAAAGGGCACAACCGAATAACAGACACCCTTAAATTATTGGACAAAAGATGATGAATTGATATTGGAAGCAACTCATGTAGTAGAACGTGATAATCATGATTCTTCAAAGATTTTAGCTTCAACTCTCTTCTGTTGACCCATTTAGATATGTTGCTTGAATAGCCATCAGGAACTCTAATAGTCTCTAATACTTCCAGAAATTGTTTTTTTTCGTAGGTTTCATCACATAAGAAGCACATGGAAGTTTCCATTTATTTTCACTGATACACACAGGATGTAATTCTGGTCTGATGCCTCAATCCACCAAGTCACGCTGAGATTGTAAATCATCTTTTGTATTCCCCTTGACATTTAGAAGAACCGAAAGCAACATTTTTCATATATTCTTTTCAATATGCATTATGTCTAAGCAATGACGTAACAAATTGGTTGACCAATAAGGCAAATCAAAAAAGATACTCCTCTTCCTCCAATTGTAACAGGTTTCAGTGGAAACATTCTTTCTCTTTCCATATTTCATTTGACCCTTCCCGAACGAAAAACTGAAATCTTTCAATTCATTAAGCACGTCAGTTCCAGACATACGCTGAGGTGGATCATCGGTCTCTATGGTATTATCAAATATTCGACGATTCATTCTATATGGATGATCCTTTGGAAAGAATCGTCGATGTCCCATAAAATTGAAACTACAGTGATGTTTCAGTCTTCTGGATCGTGTATTCTTCATACAAACTGGACATGACAATTTTCCCTTTGTGCTCCATCCATACATCATTTCATAAGCCGTAAAATCATTGATCATCCACATAAGCGCATCACGCATCTGAAATATGTCTTTCGAACATGCATCGTATGTGTGCACACCCACATCCCAAAGAATTTTCAACTCTTTTATTAAAGGTTTCATGTAAACATCAATATCAATGCTGGGATCAGAAGGACCAGATATGAATATACTCATGAAAGTGAAAGGTTTTTTCATACACAACCATGGGGGAAGATTATAAATATGTATAAAAACTGTCCATGTGATGTGCGAAGTAAGCATCTTCCCAAACGGATTAAAACCGTCGCATGAAAGACCCAGCCTCACATTACGCATGTCAGCTGCAAAATCAGGATGTCGAGCATCAAATCTCTGCCATGAAAATCCATCTGCAGGATGAACCAACTCATCATTAGTGTTCTTTCTCTTGGTATCATGCCATATCATTTTTATTGATATGTCATCAGAAATAAAAATATTCTGGAGTCTGGGGATCAATGGAAAGTGCCACATTACTTTCTGTGGAATGCGAGATGGTGTTCCATCAGATTTTGACTTCCAGTGGGATGTGCCACATTTTATACAATCATTTCGTTCAGCGGTTTCCTCCCAGAATAAACTGCAATCTTTCGGGCAAGCATGAATTTTGTTTCTTGAAAATCCAATTTCTTCAACTAACTTTTATGCCATATAGTAGTTTGAGGGAATATCTACATCATTTGGAAGTAAATCCTTCAAGAGGGTAAGAATTCAATCGATTGTTGTATTAGAAATCCCATACATAGTTTTCCCATGAAACAATCGGATTAAAAATTCCAGCTTTTTCATTTTATCACATTGTTGATATACTGGAGTTGTGGCAGCATCATTCAATTTTTTCACCCTATAAATATCATCATTTTCACTAGATGCATCAGCTGTCCTCATATCGAAGTTTTCTTGAGTCGAAATCCTTTCTTTTTCATGATAATGAATAAACAGAAACCGATCATCTAACAAATTCTCTATTCTAGTCTTTTCATTTCGATCATCACCAATTTGAGATTTCATTTTCTCCCCATTGTGATACCACACAAAGTAGTTTGCTTGAAAACCATTTTTGGTTATGTGGTAGCTGACTTCTTCACTGCTCAACCAAGGTCTACCAACACAATTGGAACATGGGCAGTGTATGCGACCACTGTCTAAAGCATTGTGAAATGAAAAATCTATAAATCTCTCCAAATTTTTTTGAAAATCGCTTGAGATTCGATCGATTTCATACATCCAACTTCTGTCCATTCTGTAAAAAGAATTTATATAAGTCATTTTGTCATAAACAATTCAATAGGATTGAACTTTAATAGAAAATATCTTTCAAAATCCATTTTAAATAATAAAATCCCTTTGATCATTTTTAACAAATATTTGGAGTATTCTCAAGGCACCCCCATTTGGAAAAGTCACATTAAATGCCCAATTTCCATGCCAAACCATTGAAAACAATTAACATGAGACAATCATCAACCATAAATAACTTAACTGGAAATTAAAAAAACAGAAACCAAATATGATATAGAATTTAATGTTAAATTAGGGGAAATGAGATTAAATAGAGACAACAACATCATAAATGGTTCCAACATCATAACTTTTGATTAAAACCACCCATAATAGTAATGGGAATGCCTCATACACCTAATCCCTAATAAAACAAACCAAATCTCCAATTAAAACATTGAATTTAGGGTTTCCACCCCACTTGGACAGCCCTACCCCCACCCCACTTGGACAACCCAGCACCCCCCCCCCACCCCACGTGGACATCCCTACCCCCACCCCACTTGGAAAACCCAGCCCCCCCCCCACCATACCTGGACACCCCTACCCCCCACAACCCACTTAGAAAACCCAGCCACCCCCCACCCCCACCCCACCTGGACAGCCCTACCGTCACCCCACTTGGACAACCCATCCCCCCCCCCACCATACCTAGACAGCCCCTCCCCCACCCCACCTCCACACCCTCCCCACCCCACTTGGACAACCCTGCCTGGACACCCTCTGCCACCCAACCTGCACACCCTCCCCCACCCGAAACAGCCATACCCCCACCCCATTTGGACAACCCAGCCCCCTCCCCCACCCTACCTAGACAGCCCCCTCCCCCACCCTACCTAGACAGCCCCTCCCCCACCCCAAATAGCCCTACCCCCACCCCTTTTGGACAACCCAGCCCCCTCCCCCACCCTACCTAGATAGCCCCCTCCCCCACCCCAAACAGCCCTACCCCCACCCCATTTGGACAACCCAACCCCCTCCCCCACCCTACCTAGATATCCCCCTCCCCCATCCTAATTAGACAGCCCCTCCCCCACCCTAAATAGCCCTACCCCCACCCCATTTGGACAACCCATCCCCCTCCCCCACCCTACCTAGATAGCCCCCTCCCCCACCCTACCTAGACAGCTCCTCCCCCACCCCAAACAGCCCTACCCCCACCCCATTTGGACAACCCATCCCCCTCCCCACCCTACCTAGACAGCCCCTCCCCCACCCCACTTGGATATCCCTCGACATCCTCCCCCACCCTATCTGCACACCCTCCCCCACCTCAAATTGAAACATAAATTCATCCAAATCAAAATCCAATTTTCAACTAAAATAAATTCCACCAAAAGTACCATATCACCCCACTAAACAAACCCTTTACCATGTTTGAAGTGTAAAACAAAAAAACATAAAACAAATCCAAGGGTTTCGTAGATAGCAACCCTAATTTAGCCTAAATCAAAACATCAAACACCAAAAAATTAGAGAAATAACGCTAAAACTAAGGTAACACTTACTAATTTGAAGTGTGAAATAAGATTTTGTTTGATTGAAGATGGATATTGGGTGGAAAGAGTGTTGCAGCCAAGAATAATTGTGGAGCTCGATTAGGTTCTGTCTGCAATCGGTCTACAATCGGGTTGGGTGGGGGTTCGGCTGGTTTGTATTTGGGGGAAATCTTTCCCAATAGTTTTTAAAAATCGTTGGGAAAGATAGAGTTTTCCCAACGGTTTCATTAAACCATTGGGAAAACTGATTTTTTCCCCATCTTTCCCAACATTTTGATGAAACCGTTGGGAAAACTAATTTTCTTCCAATCTTTCCCAACGGTTTCATCAAACCATTGGGAAAAATCACCTATACCAATTGTTCTTTTGAACCGTTGGTATAAAACTGTTGGAAAAACCATGATTTCCAGTAGTGAGATGCATTAAGAAAGAATGATCATGTAGTTCTAAACAAAATGAGGATTTAAAGGGATCCTATATTCATGGATCTAGTGAAGATAGATATTGTAATTATCAAGAAATGTGAAACATTGCTACTTTTTCAATTGGTTTCCCAACCATATTTATCAAAAAGGATAAAAATTTCTCATTCTGAAGATGATAATTTTCGAAGGAAAATTAAATCTATGAATGATGGGAAGTTCGTATACTTTGTGTATGATGATGGAATTCTAAAATGTGGTAAGAGGCTTTGTGTTTCCTCCATACCTGAGTTAAAAAAGGAGTAATTAGATGATTCCCATAGCGGAATTTCTCTATACACCCTAGTATCACTAAGATTTATAGATATTTGAAGGATCATTTCTGGTGGCATAATATGAATTGGGAAATTTCTGATTATGTATCAAGATGTTTAGTTTTTTAGCAGGTGAAGGCTGAAAGACAACATCCTAGAGGATTCATGCAACCCCTACCTATTCCTACATGGAAATTGGATGGCCTTAATATGTATTTTGTTACTGGATTACCAAGGACCCTAAGAAATAATGATGTAATAAGGTAAATTGTCGATCAACTTACCAAATATACACATTTCATTGCTATAAGGGAATATTTTCCACTGGAGTGCCTTGCATGAATCTATATTACTGATGTTTTAAGACTTCATGGTGTACCTATTTCAATTATTTATAATTTTGATCCACAATTTACATTGAAATTCTATAAAATTCTTCATAAGGATTTGGATACTGAGCTTTATTTGAGCACTATTTATCACCCTTAAACTGATGGGCAGTCTAAAAGGACCATTAAAACATTATAATACATAATAAGATCATTTTCACTTTACTTTCAAGTTATATGGGATCTATATTTTCATTTGGTAAAATTTTCCTATAACAATATTTTCCGTTCAAGTATTCAAATGGTGCTTTATGAAGCATTATGTGGAAAGAGATGTCATACACTATAATGAACTGACCAAGGTTACCCTAAAAACTAAAACCTGATCCAATACTTCACATGCCCTAATGGTGTTTCGAATCCCCACGGGTTGGCAATAAGCACTCTGGCATCGATCAACAAATCATAGGGAATGATTTCTCTCAACCTGTGCAAACACATGGCATATATATACACACAAAAAATAAAGAGACTATGGAATATTAATAAATATATGTCATAAATAAGAGAGGATTTTAGAAAAAAACTGTAAAAGTAACTAGAACTCCAAAGGAAAATTCCAACTCCGAAGGACCAAAACCAAACAGCTACTCCATGTGATGGCGTGGATGAACTCCCACCAGCTACCAAACCCAGCTGACATAAAACCTCACTATAGTGCCTTTCCTTTCCCTACAATAGAAGACATACAAAGTTCTACGCACCACAGAAGAGGTGTGTAG